>CM070031.1:15928967-16123655 GCA_036247105.1 Cirrhinus mrigala | reverse complement strand
TGCTGATTTATACATCTGTATCTGTTTTTTGTAATAGTGTTACTGATCTCATGCGCGTTCACTGGCAGGAAAGTCATCTGTGTATTTGAATTGTGTGTAAGCATTTAAAAACACCTGTATTAATTAGATTGAACAGTTTGAAAGACAAATTTGTGCTGGCTTGTCTTAAAGTCTTGTTTTGCGAGAGAAAGCAAAAATCTTTGCGAGGGAACGCAAAATTTCTCGAGGGAACGCAAATGTTTTGCGAGAGAACGCAAAAAAATCTAAAAAATATTTTTCCTCCCACCCTGAATTTTTTTTCACTCACTCTGATTTTTTCACCATGTCCCTTAAGGGGCTCCGTAGAAACATTTATAACCTGCTGAGGTTTTTTATGTTGTGTATTGACTTGTGCCATGATGGATATTGAAATTTATTTGAAGTTATTTTTAATTCTAAACAGTATAGATGATTACCTAATGGTAATGCAATATTTGTGAACACAGCTTTGTATGTCAGACTATAAATCCCCTAAAACTAGGCATGGGGGCTTGCTTTGGTGTTGCCACCCCTCATAGAACCCACGCCACCCCTTTGCCACCCTAAAAATTATTTTCTAGATCCGCCCCTGCCCTGTGGTAAACAATCACCCATGATTACCAGCCACCGCTTTCTCAGATCGGTTTATGTTGGGTCAAAATTTAACGTTCCGTTGAGTTTGGAAAATTCTGTACACAGTAATTTTCAGAATATGTCTTCTCCTGTCTCTGAAAATTTCCGAATTTGAAATCATCCCGCGAAGGCGCGAACTCTCATTTTATTAGGCGTTTAAGTCAACTAGATGATTACAGCGCATTGAAAATGTACATAACCGGAAATAACTGAGCCGTAAGATTTCTAAACGGAAGTGCGTCACGAGGCTCAGTGCAAGTAGTCCATTGAGAATGAATGAGGGGAAATCACCTAAGAGGAGGCGATATGTTTGGATAGGACTGTTATGGTGGGCTTTGATTGGTTCATGCGATAAATCCCGCCTTTTGTGTTTATGCGCGTTCCACATTCGCGAATCAGTCTGAATGAACAATATGACGTTAGTGGGACGACTAGGCCTAATTAAAAGAGTAAGTAAACAACCCACACACTCAGATATAACCACTTTGTTACGTCAAAATAAGACATAAAATGGCATTTGAACGTGCGAGTAATCAGCTTGGTAAAATTTAAAGTAAATCTCAGTGTCTGTGACCAATATTTACCAAGCTTTGATGACTTCTGATCTGAAAATTTCAAAAATAGTTTAAAGTTAACTGTCAAAAAGAATAGCTGAACGTAAATTAAATCAAATATATTGTTTAAATTGTTACTGCCTTGAGTTGTTATTTTGGAATAAAATGCTTTTAATGCTTTTAATCATCATAATTAGCCATTATTAAATCAGTCTTAAATGTGACCCTGGACCACAAAACCAGTCTTAAGCAGCATGGCTATAGCAGTAGCCAAAAATACATTGCATGGGTCAAAGTGATTGATTTTTCGCCATTTTGTGTCTCTGTATCAACTATAGAGAAAACAAAACACTGGAGAAAGGTATACTTTAGAATCTCTAAAGCAACTGCTTAGTAAAATAATTTACTTCGAACTTGAAACACTACACGGTAGTGACACCTGCTGGTCAAAACTGTGTAAATGCAATGAGAACACAGACCATTTATGTATTCACGTTTTTCCTTCAGTAAGAGTGGGCGCGGCCATTTGTAAATGTTATGAATCTGGCTTCAGGTCTCATCCGCGTCCAGCTTTGTTTTTGCTGCTTGATATTGCAAATTGGTGTATCTTATCATATTATTTTAATGTATTATATTAATTATAAGCACACTGGTTTGTAGTGAAAACAGTTTTAACGTTTACTGCACATTGTTATTCTTCTCCGTATTTCTCTATAGCGGCTAATGAACCAGATGTCTCAATCCATAGTAACAGCTTTAACAAACCAAATGTTTTGGTGGATTTCATTAAACATTATCTACAAATAATAAATAGAAAACTGTTTTTCCCAGCAGAGCTGGACGAAGGAACAAGTTTAGAGTTCAACATGTTTCATTTTTTTTTTGGTTTCACTTTTAAACTTTTTCTACTTCAACAATAATCTGCCATGGGTCTTCTTTAAAATGACTTAAAACTTAACTCTGTGCTCCCAAGCTTCACATTTTATGACAATTTTTTTGACATGGACATTTTTGTCCACTAAGGACCTATATGTAACTCTTTATAAAAGGGTTAAGTTATCATGGCAAATGAATTATTTATGGACAGGACAACAAAAAGCACCCTACAGTGATATTGACCCACCCGTTTCCCTTCACTTGTTACCAGTTTTTTTTTTCTGCCACCACTATGCGCACGCAGCTGCAAGTAACGCAACGATGACGTCTACTCTGAATTGTTCTATTGCAGTATTTTCCTTTGCAATTATATTAGTTAGATGCTAGTGCAGCTGTCAGATATTTGCACCTCAGTATTGTAGTACCTTATAAAATGGTGTGCAATAACGTATTGAGTGTAAATGATTATTTTTATTCAAATTATTAAATGGATGCTGCCTCATTGGGACAATAAAGCCCTCCCCACACCTACCCCTAACACTAATCGATAAACATGTGAGGCATTTTTTTTTTCCAACTTTTTGATTACTTCCTCTTTTATTGAAAATAAATGCATTTCCAATTGGATATGTGATGTGAAAAGGAAGAAGAACGAGTTCGCCAGAAGGCGAAAATTCAGCATAATTATAATTGTTGACCTCTAGCCAACATTTAATGCTTTAATGGACAGTGGGACAAAAGGAGTTCTTAAAGGGGTTGTGACACTGTCACACAGGACACATGTTTTAACCTGCTTAATGTATTATAATGATTTTATGTATATTTGAGTTTTAATAGGTTTTCATATTGTCTTAGCCATTTTATTCCTCTTAAACATTTTAATGTGTGTATGTCTTTAAGACACTCTGGGTCTGCCTGTCATGTGACTCCTCACATGACAGGAAATAGGAACTGAACACTATAAAGGAGGTAGCATGGCAAACGATTGGGGTCGCTGACCAAACTACATGTTGGTTTGAGTTTTTTTTTTTTTTTTTTTATATATATATAAATAAAAGGACTTACCATTCCAGCATCACCCTCATTTTGGATTATCATCTTTGTTGGACTGTATATACACCACTGGACACTTCTATACTGGAATTTTCAACACGCTGGATTTCTTAAGGACTGTTTTATTGGTATGGAACTGAAAGACTCTGTGCTTTTAACAGCCTAGGATTTCTAGTTTTATTGTGTTGTTTTAAGTTTCTTGTATATTTGCGTCAATACACTTTATTTATTTATTCACTGTACTTTTGTCGTTGTCTCATCTTTTAAAACACTTATTTTATCTCACACAGTATGATCTGACCCCCTTTAACAAACGTAAATTCGACCAATAGGGCCAAACGTTACAGGGTTAAGCCGAGGAACTTTGAAGCGTCTTCCCGAAGGAAGAAGTTGGTACTCCGAGTGAAGGACATGAGTGGGGTCTGAACATTTTTTGAGCCTAATAATTGTTTAATCAAAAAGAGCCTGAAGTGCAGGATGCTGCATAACGCAAGAGACCACCTGGGCAATATTCTGACCGTTAATGACCGCTGGTAAGTGGTCTCTAATGGATTTGGGGTCAAACATCATCTCCATTGTTTTCTTCGTGTTAATGCTACGGAAGTGTTCATCATATCACTGAACGAAGTTATAAACCTCATGTTTGCAAGTAACAACTTCTGATGTTCCAGATATAAAACCTAGCTGTGTCATCAAAGAACTTAATAATGTAATTATTAACAGTACTGCATGTACATTCATTAGTGTATATAATGTGAACAGGACTGGAGAACTGACGCACACTGTGGGGTGCCAGTACTGATAATCGTAGATTCAGACAAGATCCTGCTGACTGCAACAAGATCCTGCTGACTACGTGGAACCACATTCATCTGCTGCATTGATTTCAAAACAATGTGAGGCTGCAAGGTATTAAAGGGTAAACTAAAATCTAAAAACAACAGTCTAGCATAAGCCCTAGGATTCTCAAGATGTTTAGTCACTACGTGCAGTAAACTCTTTATTGCAACATCAGTGCCTCTCCGATATACATTCAGTACACTCCTAAAAATAAAGGTTATAAGGTTTACCTATAAAAAGGTAAGAAAGAGATTTAAGAGACCTTTGACCAAATGGTTCTTTGTGGAACCAAAAATGTTTATTCTGTGGCATCGTTGTGAAGAACCTTTTAAAGCACCTTTATTTTTAGAAGTGTAGTATATAATGTGAACAGGACTAGAGAACTGACACACCCCTGTGGAGCACCAGTGCGGATAATCAGAGATTCAGACAACGTCCTATTCAGCCTAACCTGCTGACTACGATTGGTCAAAAATGAATGGAACCACTTAATAAAGGGGCTGACATTCATCTGCTGCAGTGTTTTCAAAAGAATGTGAGGCTGCAAGGTATTAGAGGCTGACCTAAAATCTACAAAGTCTGTAGGATTCTCAAGATGTTTAGTCACTATAGGTGCACTAAACTGTTGATTGCATGGTTAGTGCCTCTCCAGTGTTTATATGCGAGCTGATAGGGATCTGTGACCTACTTCCAGTTTTAATTGGCTCATAATCATGCCTGTCATGATAACGTCTTTTTGTTGTGCGATTATATTGTCCCAGAAATAGCTGCGTTACGTGATATTATTGTCATTTTAAGACCATTTTATGCCACTGAATATATAATCATAATATAACAGCATAATAGTGCAAGAAGGCCTACACACTTTCAAATGACAACTTTTAAGTCCTAAGAATATTTAGATCATGGAAATTAAGTATCAAAATATTAGATACCTTATCAACTTGAATAAATAGTAAATAATAGGGCTGTCAAAATGGCTGAAAAACTAAATTCGAAGTTTGTACTTAAATACTGGCTGCGTCCGAAAGCTCTACAATGCTGCCTTCTGAGGCAGCATTCCAAGGCAGGAAGGCATCAAGGCACGTCCGAATTCAAATTCTGCTTCACTTCCTGTCTCCGGAGGTACCTTCTTCTGATCGAATTTTGAAGGAAGCATAGATGTATTCTTCACTAAGTGTGTTCGACTTAACGTAGCGCTACGCAGCTCGATCAAATTCTGACCTGAAGCAGTGCATGCCGGTTAGAAATTTTGTCTGACTTGAGGCGGCGCCGACGCCTCCTGACTGTCACGTATGGCATCAAAGTACCGCGATTGAGATTCGAGAGCCGGCGCAGTTTCTTCAGAGCGGCTGCAGGAGCTATGATGACCACATGGCTGTTTCACGATTGGCCAGATTCACCGCATGACAACGATCACGTGTGTTTCGGGTTTATTCTAACATCCTAAAGTCCGATAATACTCACAAATCAAACACAAAGTGTTTTTACTGTAGTCGCAATGTTATATTGATTCAGGTTTGTCATAAAACACTGATAAAAGCATATATAACCCCACTTTATTAGTATTTAAATAGTGTATATGTTTATGTTGATCATTATTCTTGTTCAGATGGCGCTGTATTAAGCAGTATATGAAACGTGTTTCTGTTGCTCATGAAAATGCTTTTGAAAAGTCTGTGTATTTGATAAAAATTGCATTTAATTCACAATTTAATTCATCTGTGATAGTGCATGCAAACACCGCGAGAGCTTCATTAACGAGAGCGGAAAGTGTCCGACTTGACGCCTCCGTTTTCAACTCCGCCCACGACTGCTCTCGGCTACTCTCGTTGATCGCCGTCTGTAGCCGTCTGTAGATGAAGTCGAACACACCTACTGCCTTCGATTTCCCACAATCCTGTGCGTGTGCGTCATATAGGCTATATAAATAAGGATATTCTGGTGAAATTAGACTTGTTACTTTATATAATAGATGAAATCTTGACCATGATAAACTTAATGAATCGTAATAGTGTAAAAAGCATAATGAATAATATTGTGTGTAATAACAGTATTTAATAAAAAATTATAAAAGGGCTCAAATGAGTAGCTAATAAGAATAATATTTACAATATACTACCAATACCTGGAGTTGCCTTCGCAGCCTTTGAAGTCTGCCTGATAAGGCAGTGAAACAGCAAGTCAGCTGACTAGGCTTGTCAGCCATTGTAAAAATTCAAATTATATTCGAATTTAAATGGCATAATTTCAGTTAGGGGAAATAGGCCACAAAAGGGCGCGTCGAGCAAAATATTACTAATCCACAGTTCTTCAAAGCAATAAAATAACACGACTATCTTTGAAAAAAAGTGCATAATGTTTAAAATAATGTTTATCAACCACATATAATTAATTAAGTTGCTTAAACAATTAGAATTAATTGTTTGATTAATTAGAATTAGAAACAAAACAGCATCATGTGTACATAGTTTAATACAAAGCACGGAAAACCAATCACAAAGAGTAACGTTACTTTTTTCATTTAAAAACATGACCGCCCATATAAATAAACTTGTTCTAACAAAAAGTGCGAAGTAGCAAGTAGAAAAATGAACAAAGAACTTGTATGGAAATTTTTCCATCTACAGATTTTCCCCTGATATTCTTTTCTCTGTAAATTAAGGGTGCACACTATTGCTAAAAAAACACAGTCACTACTTAGCAGTCAGATGTCCGTATGCACATAGGCACAGATCCCTAAACAAGTCCATATCTGCAGATGAAACTTTTTTTGTAGAAGCATTTTTTTTAAATTTGAACTAGCACCTCATGACTACACCATGTCATGTAGGAGAAGCTGCAAAAGATCTATTAGTTTATGCAATAAATGATACACCTATAATTAAAATTATTAACACTGCAGTCATCAATGAAAATGAAGAGCAGCTTTATTTCATGCACCAATTTTCAAAAACAACCTGTTTAACGCGAAATACGTTTTGTTTGTCACTATAGAGGCCACAAGAGAAATATTAAGGGAATAATTTAAGACTTAAGATATATTCCGTTATCAGCATATGTTAAAGTAGATTCATTTTCCGTCGTCTCCGACAGAATATGCACTGTTAATGCAATGTTTTTACTTTCACTTTCTGCATAGTGAATGAGGTTAAGACATTCACCGGCATAACAAGGTTTGCACGTTGCTTGTGTGATATTCATTGGCTCGCGTTCATGGTTTAAAACAGAAATATTTTCAGTAATCCTACGTACAACAATAGAAAGGCTGATGAACAGACCCACTACACCCACTACACCCACCCACTACAACTAACACAGCGATAAGCCTGTGTGTGAACTGATATTAGGCTATTGTGTGTTTTGCTCAATATGATGTGGCAGATCAGTGGGCTTGCTGCAGTTGAATATCTAAATTAGAGAAGTCCTCAGTCCCAGACAAAACCTTAAAATACTATGTGGAGGACACAAAATAATTAAATAATTATAATACGACTGCATAGTGAACCTATGAATGGAACCTTAAACAAGGTCTCCATGCTGTGTACACATATCTATCCTTGCAAGTACAATTTTGACTGTATTATTGTGTCCCCTTCCAAAATTGCTCTTGAGAAATTTTATGTACTTACTGCCACCCCCAGTCCAAACATAGATACATTAATCAGGTTTGTAAACTTTAGATTTCATGGGCGTTGCTTGGCCTAAAATGACTTCACTTCTGTTGGAACTCACAAATAACCACTTACATATACTTATGTATACTTTACACTATATCGCATAAAAGTGGTTATTTGTGAGTTCCAAACAAGGTGTTGGGTTGACACAGAAAAGTATCCTACTCATACTACGAAGCTAGCATAATGTAAATTTTAAGATACGAGACATTTCTAGCTCTGACTGATTTTGAATTGTAATTTTGGTCACCCCCTACCATAAAACAGTACAGTTTACAACTGTAAATTAAATACAGTTTGCTACTGTAAATCTTAATTACAGTAAATAACTGGCAACACTGTTGCCAAGAAGTTACTGTAATTAAAGGAGAAGTCCACTTTCAGAACAACAATTCACAAATAATTTACTCACCCCCTTGTCATCTAAGATGTTCATGTCTTTCTGTCTTCAGTCGTGAAGAAATTATGGTTTCTGAGGAAAACATTTCAGGATTTTTCTCCATATAATGGACTTCATTGGTGCCCCAGTTTTTTACTTCCAAAATGTAGTTTAAATGCAACTTCAGAGGGCTCTAAATGAGGTCATTTTTTTTTGGGAAAATAAAAATTTGTATACTTTTTAAGCACAAAAGCTTGTGTAGCACAGACTCTGGGATGAGCGTTCATGACGCTACGTACTATTGAATCGTGTCGAAAGTTCACGTGGAACATAAGCGGAACTACAGACCCAGTATTTACAAATCGAACACGCAAAGACTAAGAAAGTGCAAGTAAGTCAAACGCTGTTTCCAAACAAAAAGGTACAACGATGTCGGACGATTCTGAAGTTGTAGGAGAAAATAAGATGTTTTTTTGTTTTTTTTTTACCATACTCTACCTTTTTGAGCCAGAGTGCACAGATGATGAACTTAGACGTGATTCGTAGTAGTGATGGGAAGTTTGGATCATCAAATTCTTTATGTAAAACACTGCATGTATAACTATTAAAAATACAGTCTTCCAATGCTGGAACAGTGCATCTTCACCATTTCTCCTGTCTCAGAACATTTTGCAGTGCGTTATGTTGTATCCTCTGGATTTATCCTCACAAAGAATCTTTAGGCAACAGAAACATAACGGGGAAAAAGACAAGCAGCCAAAGAATATATAGCCATCTGCAAAACACAGGTGCTGCTCCAAAACGTGGCTCACCATCCACTTTGTTAGTGACAGAAATATCTTCACTGAAAAACAAGAAGTAGAAATGGCACACTTTTAAAAGGAAACCCCCACACAGAATACACAAACTTCTCAAAACCATAGTTGTTCTCTTATGAACTATCAGTCTCAGGGTGGTTGGCATGCTCATGTCTTTCTTGATGCTTTATTGCAGTTGCCTTTAAAACACACACACACATGTTTGTTTTTGTGAATTGTGGGGACTTTCCATAGACTTCTAGTTTTTATACTGACCAAACGATACTGTTTATCCCCTCACCCAACCCTAACCCTACCCCTTACAGAAAACATGTTTGCATTGTTACATTTTCAGATAAACATCATTTACTATTTTTAATCATTTTTTTACATTGTGGGGACCGCAGGCCGGTCCCCACAATGTCAAAAATGTCAGGTTTTACTATCCTTGTGGGGACATTTGGTCCCCACAATGTAGCAAAAACAAGTACACACTCACACACACACAAAATGCAGTAAATTTTAAATCCATTAACAAACTAATTCTAAAACTAGAAAGGCAGCTAATAGTTAGCCGTAAAACTTGTTTAAAATACAGCTAACATACCATTTTATTTTCTCAATAGGCTACTGGCCAACATTAACTACTAACAACAGAACAAAATTTCACATTAGTTAAACAAATGTTAATGTAAAATAAGCGTTGCTTGTTAAAGATAATTTTAATTTGGTAACTTAATTCAATAAGCTGACAAAATCCGTATGAAACGACAGCGCAGTTTAGCATGGTAAAGTTTGTTACCGCCATGTTGATGGGTAAATGTAACTAGGTTAAACTGGTGTGCAAAAATCTGACAAACACAACATATCTGACAAACGTACATATATTTTTACCTTACGTACTGGTCTTATTCTCTCGTAAAGTGCGTTGACACACAGCGTAGATGTTATACAGAACTTTTCCACTCTCACGGGTTCATCCCTGGGCAAAACTACCCCGCTGCTTCCATATCTTCCTCGGACACGAGTGGTGCTGCGCAACTCGACAAAAGACAAAATAGAACCCACTATATATACTATCTACAGCGGATGCGGACAGTAAAGTGATGCCCTGGTACATTTCTGAAGTACAGATGTACTCCAAGTGCTCGCGCTTCTTCTGACACGAAGGACAAACGGATTTTCCTATCATTACAAGCCATGCAACACATCCAGTGTAGTCCTTCCCAAGCTGTTGCGGCATTGTAGACACGGTGCAGGGCAAATCGTGTCAACCTAAATGTAATAAATGAGGAAAATGAAACAACCTCAATTGAATGTTGCCAAAGAGGCCGTTACAGCAAATACAGTAGTATACAGCAATTTTTTAAAAATACAGTAAGTCTCTGTATGTGGGGTCTGACGTCACAGAAAATTCACGTGATGCAATGGTTATTACAGTTATTTACTGCAAAGGGAATTTGCAGTATTATACTGGGTGACAGTTGGGTGACAAATTTATGCTGGCTTATCTTAAAGTCTTGTTTAAAAAACATAAATAGATTGGTCAGTTAGATGTTCTAGATGTTGCTAAAGTGTTGCTAGTTGGTTGCTAGGAAATTATGGCTGGTTGCTAGACTCTTGCTATGCAGTTGCTGGGGTGTTGCTAGAGTATATGGTTGATAGCATGTTGTGGGTGATTACAGACATTCCCACCTCTGTTAATAAAAAAAATAAAAAAAATCAAACATTGTTTTCATAACTGATCCAGTTTCAATGCTTTGATATTATTGTATTTTGTTCTGATGTTAGGAAATTCAAAAGTATCCTATGTAATTTTAATAGAACCGCATGTCTTCTTTAGTGATACAAGCTCAGAAACATGTATAACCTGTTGAAGCTTTTTATATTGTGTATTGACTTGGTGCCATGATGGATATTGAAATGTTGTTATTTATTTTTTTTTATTTTAAATTGTATAGATGAGTACTTGATGGTAATGCAATATTTGTGAACACAACTGTATGTAGACCATAAATTCACAAAAACTATGCATGGGGGCTTGCTTTAGTATTGCCATACCTCATTGAACACATGCCACCCCTTTGCCACCCTAAAAACAAATATTTTCTAGATCCGCCCCTAATATGAAGTGTTTTATTTGCCGGGGATTCCTGGTTTAATGTGACTGATTAATTGTTACCGGTCCCCCGGTGTTTGTATGTGTTTGTATTTGTGAGTGTGTGTGTGTGCATTGGTGCGGCCGGGATTATGGGAACAAAAAGCATGAATACATACCGACTATGAGGACACACCGTAACTATGAGGACAGTGCTGATGTCCTCATAAGTCGAGCAGTGTAGAAAGGCTTATAAGGGTCCCGCGTTTTCTCAGAAAGTTTCTTAGAACGACTCACTCTTAAAATAGGCCCCTCTCTGTTTATTTAATTTTCATCACTTGTGTGTCGGGGGATGGGTGTGACACTGACTTGAAATGTAAGGACGGTTTTGCCTTGTGAGGACCGTCATATGTTACACATTTGATGAAAAGGGGTTGGTCCCCAGCTCAAATTTTTGATTTTACTAATATTTATTCTGAAGAAAGATAAACCTGTATAGTGATGAAAGCAAAAATTTTAAATGTCATGGATGAATATTTACTGAGTAATCCACTATTTTGTAGAGGAGGTCAAAATGTCAATTTTCACCTTAGATTCCGAGTCAAATTACAGAGGGGGTAAAAATGACTTTAGAAAGATGGCAGCATCATTATCTTATATTTACACAGAGATTGGTAGTGCCAATGGTGACCATTCAAAAATGGGGAAACAGCACTTGCAAGTTTGCATGCTTGTAATTTAAGAACTATTCAAGATATATCTTAATGCCCTTTTAGATATTGGGTCTTAACAAGCTTTCCTTTCGGCATCTTAATTTTTAATGCCCTATGAGATTCGGTTCCAGAGATATTGGCATTTCAGTATGGCTCCAGAAGTAAATCTTTAAAATGTACACATTTTCTGTGGTCAAAAAACCAAATATGGGTCAGTTTGAAAAAATATGATACTTCTTTTCTTTTAAAGAGGAATGTCTGAAGAACAAATAATGTTAAAACTAGAGTTGTATCTTGGTTCTTTCTGTCAAGACATCTCTTTTGAACATACCCGTCTGAGTGTCATAATTATTCTTTTTCCAAAGTTTGTGTGCCTATAACTCAAGAAGTATTAAAAATATCGCAGCATGTCAGCACTGATAGCCTTGTGGTTAGTGCGCCGACATATACAGCGCACTGTCCTCTCAATAATAAAGTAACAAAAAAAAAAAGATATTGCAATATGATTTTAGATTCTCGTTTTCTTTTGGAATCTTAATTTTTAAGGCCCAACATCATTCAGTCCCAGAGATAAGGGGATCTCAATGGGGCTCCATATTCATATTGTTGAATGTTACACATTTTCAGTGGTTGAAAACCAAATGTTGGTCACTTTGTATACAGCTGATACTAATTTTAAAGAACAATGTCTGAAGAAGAAATAATGTTAAAATTAGAATTGTATCTTGTTTCCCTCTATCAAAACAATTGCATAGAACATACCAGTTTGAGTGCTTAAAGTGCACTGAAATGGTCAACTTGAGGCCCATTACCTTGCTTTCTGTAGTCTATTCATAAGATTCTATATTTGAATCAGTTTTAGGTGTATTTGGAGGAAGGGATTGTGTTCATTTTAACAGCTTCTGAAACTACTAAGAGTTTTAACATGCAGTATTGTAACATGTTTGAAACATATCCCACGCTTCATGGGGAGGTGTGGTTGCTTTCACCACACATTGCATTCACGTCAATAAACCAAGATTTGCATCATCTGGATTAAATATTAGATCTGGATTAATTATTGTCATAAAATATGAAACATATTCAATAAATCAAGTAGTATCTACTGCTAAAGGGCATATTTGGCAGAATCACTGATAGTACCTCAAATATTTAACGTCTCAAATAAATAACACTGGGTAATTCTAAACCCTGGGAAAATGGAATCCTAGGTAATCTTATTTTACATTTCACACTGTTCATACTTTACCTATAGTTAGCAATGAATCCTGGTCATTCATAATCTGACGTGTCACACTGTACAATCCTAATCCCTAGGTTCCTGTTATTATTCACATATTTGCATTGTAAACAGTAATGACTAGATAAACACAAAACTACATTTGGTTTTTGACCATTGAAAATGGCAAGGATACTAAATTTGGAGCTGCACTGAGATCTCGATATCTCTGGAATTAAACTGTACAGGGCCTTAAAAATGAAGATTCCAAAAGAAAAGTTTCTTAAGAACCAGAATCTAAAATCATATTAAGATAACTTTAATACTACTTGAGTTACAGGCACACAAATTTGGAAAAAGAATATTTATGAGAATCAAACAGGTATGTTCTATGCAAATGTTTTGATAGAGAGAAAACAAGATACAATTCTAATTTTAACATTATTTCTTCTTCAGACAAGTCTGTTTGTTAATTTTCATCACTTGTGTGTCGGGGGATGGGCGTGACGCTGACATGAAATGTAAGGACGGTTTTGCCTTGTGAGGATCATCATACGTTACACATTTGATGAAAAGTGGTTGGATTGGTCATGTGTCAACTTTTTAGGCTCAGTTTACACCTGGCATTAAGATGGGTTTTGTCCATCCAATCTGAAGTGCATGATTCTAAATACAGGTGTAAACAGGGCCGAATATTGTTTTGCGTTTGTCCACTGTAGACCACTTTCAAAGGTAGTCAAAAATGCATTTGATCGGATTGCTTTCATAGTGTAGAGACTATGTGTTTGAATGTGTTCATGATTTAATAAAACTTTTTTTCCCCGCTTTACAGTGTCATCATGAAGTTCACAGTGCCGTTATCTCCAGTTTGGATTCTTGTGATGATTGTAGTGGTCCTGTGTCAAGTCGAAAATGGCTTGGTTTAACTTGTAAATGTAAGTATCTACATCACTCAAATATATGGTGTGTATGTGTGGTCATTTTTTGAGACAGTGTTCTTGACTCTCTTGAATAAAAAATAGTTTTGTCCTATAATTTCCTGGTATTTTTGTTTTTAATTCTGATGTTATTTAGTCCAATTTTATTCAAATCATTATTTTCAAGCTGTATGCATTTTGTTTCCGTATTTGTTGTTTTCAAATAAATAAAAGAATCATTTTATAGAAAATTGTGCAGTGATCTGATGAAAACTAAAAGAAACACATGCTCATTTTTTTCAGTATGTTCAAGATCATGGCACAAAACCTGCTTCATGAAGAATATGAGAAGGGTATGTTAATTTATCTTATATCACTTATAAACTATTAACATTTTAAAATTTGTTACATGAAAACTGCACTGGATTATAAGGACAGTACAGTATTTCTTACACAGGTTTTTAATAATAATGAAATTATTATTATTATCACCATCGTCATTATTAGTGTTATCATCATCATCATTATTAGTGTTGTTGTCTTTTTTTTTTAGCCAGAGGTTGAATTTTCCAGTTTTAAAGAAACCAGCTCTGATGAACAGTATTCTCCATGCCCTAAATCCTCAAACGATGACTCTTCTGATGATTTTATCCCGGACTCTCAACAAAACAGCGACAGTGATGATAGTCTGTCTGTCAAGACATCGAAACCACCATCTCATAAAACAACACTATCCGAGTCTTTTAAGAGGGCAAAGAGTGTTCTGCAACACAATCACTGTAACACTCAAGACATGTTGAGTGATAAATCCAGCACTGCTTAAGACCTTAGATGTGATTATCTACCCGGTGATGATGGTGATGGTACCACAAACAACACTGAGGCGCTCCAGAGTTTTAAGAAGACGCCAACAAAATCTTCTAATAAACAGTCAACGATTGACAATGTGTCAAACCTCAAAGAAACCCCCCAAAAAACTTTTTCCACCCACAAAAATTATTGTCATGTGTGCAAGAAACCTCAGTCTAAAATTTCCCATCACTTTAAAAAGCATCAAGACAGTCAGACTGAAATTGCTGCTGAATTCTTGCTTCCTAAACACTCCCGGGACAGAAGAAGGCTACTTGAGAAGCTACGAAATAGAGGCAACTATGAACATAATCAAGAGGTTATGGAAAGTAAAAGTGGACCACTGAAGGTTAGAAGAAGGCCAGGAAGATCAGAGATTAAACTGAGTGTGAAAACATATGTGCACTGTGTATACTGTAAAGGCCTGTTTGTTCGCAAGGAGCTGTGGCGTCATACACGGAGATGCCCTTCAAAGATGTTTTCAGTGTCTGAAGCAACTGGCAAGGCCAAAGACTTAGTGTTGGGTGATATTGCAGAGTCAACATTCTCCCAAGCAGTATCTCCTGAGGTGTGGAAGATCTTGAGAAATATGAAAAATGATGACATTTCATTTGTAGTTTGAAATGATTTCCTCATACCTCAGTTGAGTCAGAGTCTTTACAACAAGCATGGCAGTGATCCAACAAAATCTGAATAAATCAGACAGAAGGTTCGAGAAATGGGCAGACTCTTGCTAAACTTGAGAAGAAAATACTCCATATTTAGCTTTGAAGATGCTGTGAAACTGAACAATTTTTACGAAGTCATTGAGGCTGTGAAAGATGTTGCTGGTTACGATGAAAAGAGCCATTTGTGTAAGATGCCGAGTCTTGCACTGAAGTTAGGACGTTCACTTAACAAGATTGGTGACATTATTCTCTGCAGGGCCATCGCAGCAGAGGATGGTGATATGACAAAAGCAGCAGAGCGATTCAAAAGACTGTGTTCAAGTGAATGGGGAGAACATGTCTCCCATGCTGCTCTTGCTACTTTGAGCAAATCAAAGTTCAACAAACCATCTACTATACCAGAGGTTCTCAACCTTTTGGAACTAAAGCCCCCCCAAACCTCCCCTATCATGTGGCACAGACCTCAAAAGTTGCCCAGGCCCGGGCGGCCCCCCCGGTTCCGCGATCCACGATTTGCGCCCCCCTTCCGATCCCTCCGCGCCCCCCCCCGTTGAGAACCACTGTACTATACCATTCACAAAGGACGTGCAGCTTCTGCACCAGTACCTAGAGAAGAAATCAGCTTTTGAAAAGCTTTTGAAAGCCTGAAAAATCACGAATCTTCACAAACATATTCAGAGCTCGCCAAAGAATCCAGAACATCTGAAGTCTACACAGCTCCGCAAGCAGGTGGCGACAATGTCCCAGATTCTCAATCTTAAGGATAATGAGCTGGATCAACTAGCCAGTTTTTTAGGCCATGACATTCGGGTCCATAGAGACTATTATCGATTGCCAGATGCAACTATAGAAATTGCAAAAATATCAAAGCTGCTACTGGCAATGGAGAAAGGAAATCTCGCAAGATTCCAAGGAAAATCTCTTGATGAAATTGAGATTGAAGGTATGTGCGTATTTTTATATAGTAATAATATTAATAATATTACTTATAATAATAATTATAATAATAATAACATGCTAAGTAAGTCATTAGAATAAGGGTGACATTGTAAAACATGAGGAAATAAATATAGAACTGTCTTATTGATGGTGGTTCTCAATCCTAGTCCTGGGGGTCCACTGCTCTGCACATTTTGCATGTCTCCCTTATTTAACACACCTGATTGAGATCATCAGCTCATTAGTTCAGTTCATGTGCAGAGCAGTGGACCCCCAGGACCAGGATTGAGAACCACTGTTATAGAGCATGACATAAATATAGAATTATTTTAGGAGATGAGAAAAAAGTACAGTTCTACAGACAATGTTCAGCTAAATTGGAATTATTAAAATATGTTACTCATAGAAAAGATTTTTTTTAGAGTTCCTAATTTCTTTAAATAATAGAAGTTTTGAAGCTATATATGTGCACCTAATGCGTGTGTATGGGTGTTTGTCAAATGTGCTTTTCTATAGATGAAATTGATCTGGAATTAGATGAGGAAGAAATAAGTGATGAGGATGATGAAGACTCAGATCCTGCCCATGGAGTAAGGGGTATGTAAGGACATTTATTCCAGTGCGCATCAATGGCATTGTGTATTCACTACAGAACTTATTACAGAAGGCCCACTGCATTGTTCATGCAGGCTTGCAAGTGGTTATGTTTTATTTTTGTGGATTCAGATTTTTTTTTTTTTTTAATGGTTAAATTACACTTTATTAATCAAAAAGCAAAGTCTAATTAATTAAAATTATGAAACTTATACAACTTAACATCAATTTATTAAGAGTTTAACAAAAATTACAGACTTCAGTCTGTGTAGTAAATGAAACACACACAGAGACAGCAGAACATGAACGATTCATATTTATCTTTTTGCTCAATATTTAGAGATACTAGTCCATATATTTGAGATATAATATTTGATTTAAGTGTAATGACCTGCTTTTGATTAATTTGATCTAAACTTCCACGTTTCTGTCTGCATTTTCCACATTGCCGAAATCATAGGGCCCTAGTGTAGTAATTAGTAGTAGATATATTATTTGCAATGAGAAGCTATTCGTAGTGTAGTGCCTGGTTTTTCAAGCTCTCCTGATGACTCTATCATGGTAAACCCTCTCCAGTGTTGGTTAGGCAGTACCAGAGATGGTTTGAGCAGCTCTCACCACCTGATTCTGATTATGATTCTGAGCTGTGCAGTTTCTGAACCAGACTGTAAGGTAGCTGGTGAGGATGCTCTTGATTGCACACTTGTAGAAGCATCTAAGGATCTGGCTTGCTATTCCAAGTTTTCCTCAGTCTTCTAAAGAAGTGTATATGCTGATATTGATCCAGGTGAAATCCTCAGTGACATGAACTCCCAGGAGGCTGAAGCTGCTCATTCTCTCCACCTCTGTCTCACCGATGTACAATGTTGAGTGCTCTGTGGATTGACTCATCAGTTTTCAGATTATTAGCCTGGCACCACTTCACTACGTCTCCCAATTTCTTCCTGTACACTAATTCATTGTCCTGTGTCATCAGCCCAATGACTGTAATGTCATCATCAGTGAATTTAACAATGCTGGTATTGTTCTGGGAGGCCACACAGTCGTAGGTAAAGAATTTGAAAGAGATTTGTAGTGTGGTACACTAAGGGTATAAAGCATATTGATGAGCTTGAATAGTATCACTGTATTGAATGTTGAAATCAAGCGTATAGCATTAGTTCTGGCCGGTCACATGAGTCAAGCTTGCAGCTGATCCACGTCTACCTATAGGAGTGCGACGCCTGTCACGGCATCCCTATATGATGCCTATTTAGTATTATTCAGCAGCTTTATTGCTTGCCTAGCTTGAGTAGCTGGGATAGGCCACCTTAGATCCGCTCGTGGCACAGTAATCAGCTATACTGGTGTCAAAATTTAATTTATGCTTAATTTTCTATTGAATAGAAGGTTTTTGGTATATGGGTTGTCAAGTTTAAGTATGCATTTAATTAATCAATTAATTTATTATTATTATTATTATTATTATCAATTTAGAAAACAAAAAAGGGATGGAGTTGACCCAGGAAGAGGCAGAAAGTTCAAATGGTATTTTTAGAATGAATTTTAATATATGCTTGTAATATACTATATATATATTCAAATTTAAGATGGTCAGAAATTGTTTGCACTGTTGCAAAGAGGAATAGAGTATTGTGGGTTTTTTTCCATGGCAAAAAAAGAAAAATGCCCCCAGATGAGGCTGAGAGCTCCATTGGTATTTTTTAAATTAATTTAATATTTGTTTGTATTATATTATATATGTTTAGATTTAAGATGGCCAGAATTTGTTTGCACTGTTACAAAGAGGAAAAGAGTTTTATTTATTTATTTATTTATTTATTTATTTTCCCCCATAGGAAAAATAAAAATGCCTCCAGATAAGGCTGAGTGCTCCAACGGTATTTTTAAATCAATTTTAATATGTTTGGATTATATATACATTTACTTATATTTATGTTATGTTTATATATGTTTAGATTTAAGATGGTCAGAAATTGTTTGCACTGTAGCAAAGGAATAAAGTATTGTGGGTTTTTTGGGGGTTTTTTTTCTCCATAGGAAAAAGAAAAATGCCCCCAGATGAGGCTGAGAGCTCCACAGGTATGTGTAGGGTTGGGTTGCTGGTTGATCCACGTGGTTGTTTTATTTAATTCAACTGTTGTTTAAAAATTACTATATTGCTGGCATAAAATGGGTTGGAAATTAGAAATCTCACCTAATTACTAGAGGCAGCAGCAATAATTAAAAGGTGAACATTTATTAATAAGCAAGAACACCATGGGCAAAAATATGATAAAAATTGTATTTATTTGGATGAACGCAGCATAGTTTACAATATTATATACAGTGAAACCGATTTAAACAAGCATTTTAGAAAAATTTAAAAAAGTAACATTTTAATTCAAGTGTATTCAATGGTTCTCTCTAATCCTTTCTCACCAAAGTAGGGCTAATTCTCGTGCCAGCGTATCACTGAAATCTGAGTCGGTGATGGGCTGCTCATAGATGTTGCGCTCATAGCTAAAAGATGCCAGGACTGACTCCATAGCCTGCCGATAAATAAACAATACTGAGATCAAAGAACATATTTTAACATTAAAATAAATTAAATTTAGTATTACAACAAAATCAGTTTATGTTATGCAAGGCAAAAAAAAACGACTGTTGCTGACAAATTAAGCTGACTGACATCTTGTCCTTGTATGTTGTGTTGTGTAAAATAAAATAATTTACAGCACAGTGAAGACTTTATAGATGAAATAAAACATATACAAACCTTTATTTCAATGAAGATGTGCACCAGTTAGGCGGCACTAAGAACTGCTCTCTCTTGAAGAGGATGCAAACAGCCAGCACTTCAACTTAACAGCTGGGTTGAAGGGAGGAGTGAAAGGTTTCAGTTGCATCTGTCAGTGGATATATTTATTTATTTAACTTGTTATTTGTTTGTTTGTTTTTGCAGAGGCCAAATCAAGGAGAGTTGTAAAAAGGCCATGGAGCCCAAATGAAGTGAATGCAGTCATAAACATTTCAAAGCCCATATTTCAAAAGGACACCTCACAACAAAAGCAGAGTGTGAGCAGTGCAAGGCTGCAGAGGACCTTGTTATAAGAGAAAGAACAATACAGAATATAAGGGATTTCATGAGGAACCGGGGTTTGTAAACAGTGCTGTATGATGTCAGGTCTTCATATTTCCAGACTGTTTCACTAAAATTGAATTCTGACTAGTCAGAATTTTTTCCCCATGCAACACGGAACAGTTTAATATTTCTTATTAATCTGTATGACAAAGGGAAAGGTGGGTCCCCATAAATCAGTATGCAACTTGTTCGGGAAAAAAGTCCTGATAAACCACCTGTACCAGTATAGGGGTGTGTGTGTGTGTGTGTGTGTGTGTGTGTGTGTGTGTGTGTGTAGGGCGTATTAGGGCAAGTTATTATCCTTCATGTGCCATTTTTCATATTATTCTATACTGACAACGCCGATTAAGTAGTTAGCCGGAGTGGTCTTGGCACATACTGAGTGATCTTTTGGTGTGTATTGAAGTTAGTGATGGGAAGTTCGGATCATTTTACCGACTCGGACCTTTGAGTCTCGTTCAGCAAAATGAACAGATCTTTTTCGAGTCATTTCGTTCATTTTAGCAAAATATAATTAAAATGTTACGTGTTACTTCCCTAACACATCTACTGCTTACACAAACGTTGATCACACTACAAACAAGACAAATGTGTGCAATACCCAATTAACCCTGGCTTATGAGGACAATCAGGGTTTAACTGGACTTCATTCATATACACACGCAAACACGCTTTACTAACCCTGGCTTATGAGGACAATCAGGGTTTAGTAAAGCGTGTTCGCGTGTGTATATGAATGAAGTCCAGTTAAACCCTGATTGTCCTCATAAGCCAGGGTTAGTAACGCGTCTTTGCGTGTGTATATGAATGAAGTCCAGTTAAACCCTGATTGTCCTCATAAGCCAGGGTTAGTAACGCGTCTTTGCGTGTGTATATGAATGAAGTCCAGTTAAACCCTGATTGTCCTCATAAGCCAGGGTTAGTAAACACGCGTTACTAGTTAAACCCTGATTGTTCTCATAAGCCAGGGTTAGTAACGCGTGTTTGCGTGTGTATATGAATGAAGTCCAGTTAAACCCTGATTGTCCTCATAAGCCAGGGTTAGTAAACACGCGTTACTAGTTAAACCCTGATTGTTCTCATAAGCCAGGGTTAGTAACGCGTGTTTGCGTGTGTATATGAATGAAGTCCAGTTAAACCCTGATTGTTCTCATAAGCCAGGGTTAGTAACGCGTGTTTGCGTGTGTATATGAATGAAGTCCAGTTAAACCCTGATTGTCCTCATAAGCCAGGGTTAGTAAAACGTGTTTGTGTGTGTATATGAATGAAGTCCAGTTAAACCTTGATTGTCCTCATAAGCCAGGGTTAGTAACGCGTGTGTGCGTGTGTATATGAATGAAGTCCAGTTAAACCCTGATTGTCCTCATAAGCCAGGGTTAGTAACGCGTGTGTGCGTGTGTATATGAATGAAGTCCAGTTAAACCCTGATTGTCCTCATAAGCCAGGGTTAGTAAAGCGTGTTTGTGTGTGTGTATATGAATGAAGTCCAGTTAAATCCTGATTGTCCTCATAAGCCAGGGTTAGTAACGCGTGTTTGCTGTATGATGTCAGGTCTTCATATTTCCAGACTGTTTCACTAAAATTGAATTCTGAGTAGTCAGATTTTTTTCCCCATGCAACACGGAACAGTTTAATATTTCTTATTAATCTGTATGACAAAGGGAAAGGTGGGTCCCCATAAATCAGTATGCAACTTGTTCAGGAAAAAAGTCCTGATAAATCACCCGTACCAGTATAGGTGTGTGTGTGTTGGGCATATTAGGGCAAGTTATTATCCTTCATGTGCCATTTTTCATATTATTCTATATTGACAACGTCGATTAAGTAGTTAGCCGGAGTGGTCTTGGCACATACTGAGTGATCTTTTGGTGTGTATTGAAGTTAGTGATGGGAAGTTCGGATCATTTTACCGACTCGGACATTTGAGTCTCATTCAGCAAAATGAACAAATATTTTTTCGAGTCATTTCGTTCATTTTAGCAAAATATAATTAAAATGTTACGTGTTACCTCCCTAACACATCTACTGCTTACACAAACGTTGATCACACTACAAACAAGACAAAACTATAATGCTATAAGAAACAGAAAAGATTAATTCATTGTTTACCTTTAGTCTTTAGTCTATGATTAGCTCACCTCACCTCTTATCTGACAAGTTTTCAGTTTTGAGTCGTTCGTTCATCACGTGACAGCCCAATAAGCTTAACCAATGCAGTCTGAGCCGGAAAGAGAATTGATTAGCTCATCTCTCGAGTCTTCGGCTTTGAGTCGTTCGTTCATCACGTGACAGCCCCATAAGCTTGGCTTAACCTATGCAGTCTAAGCCAGAAAGAGAATTGATTAGTTCATCTCTCGAGTCTTCGGCTTTGAGTCGTTCGTTCATCACGTTACAGCCCCATAAGCTTAACCTATGCAGTCTGAGCCAGAAAGAGAATTGATTAGCTCATCTCTCGAGTCTTCGGCTTTGAGTCGTTCGTTCATCACGTGACAGCTCCATAAGCTTGGCTTAACCTATGCAGTCTAAGCCAGAAAGAGAATTGATTAGTTCATCTCTCGAGTCTTCGGGTTTGAGTCGTTCGTTCATCACGTGACAGCCCCATAAGATGAACGAACGACTCCAAAAACCAGACGATTGAAACAGGTGAACTAATTCCAGTACAAAACCAAACAGGATGTTGCGCGTGCACGACTGAACGAATCACTCCCCGAGACGACTCGTTTGTCCCGAGTCACATTAAAGATTCGTTCAAAACGAACGAATCGTTCAAGAACGACCCATCACTAATTGAAGTGTGTGATTTAACTGATGCACTTATAGATCTGTGTACCTTTGGTGTTTGCTGTGCAATGAGATTGTGTAACTGGCGGGCATATTAACTAGTTTTAATCGAATACCTTTCTGCTCGTTGATTGCTTACTTGTTCTAGGTAGGCTAACTTTGTTGTTTGATTTGTCAAATACATTATTAATTGAAGTATAATCATGATAACCATCATACCCTGCTGCTTTTCCCTCTTGAGGTTTTGATATTGTAGCGCACAGACTTTATAATCATTGGGAAATTGCTGTTATTCGTTTTGTTATTCATTCGTTTGCTGTTATTCGTATTGTTTTGCACCGGCAGTGATAGGGTTAATGCGAGCTGTTCAACACAGCGAGACGAGCAAGTTAGGCTGGTGCGTCTGTACAACAGTTGTTCTGCGTTCTAATTAAACGAGTGAAGACACGAAGCATCTTTTGTCTGTCCTTCTTCACACATTACAATATTATTTGTGTCATTGCATAAGAATAAGTGTCAAATTTGTATTTATTAATGTTGTGTGCTTCAGTCTCATTGGCTATATGCACAAATAAATTATCTTGTCCAGTCAGGGACCTTTTGTTTTCTTCCTTTACTTTTATTGCACGTGTTACACACGTCCCTCCTCTGTCACTCCCTTCATTCACCTGCTGCTCTTTAACAGGTATCATCTTTTACAGTATCTTTAAAATGGCTTTTTTCGACGCTTATTGGCGTAATTTGAGATTCAAAGCTTGATTTCGATGTAGGATCAGACCGCCTAGGCTGTATACAGTAAATAAGTTTATTACATTTGTTTTTAATCACGACAGATTTAATCATGTCCAGATGCTGCAAAACTTTTTTCATCGTCATTCTTTTCATGGGCTCCCTTTTTGCTTTATTTTATATTAACGGAGGTTTTTGGAGTAAAACTTCACCACGGATAATGAGGTAAGTGCCAGTGAACGTTAAAATCAATTTTGTTGTCATGACCACATTTATTTCGATTGATTCAGCAAAATATAGTCTCTGATTAGGATGAATCCAATGATGTTAACACGTGAAGCACATTTTTAAATCAGGAATTTTAACAGTTTTTATGCTTAATATAACGCATAAATATTTTGTGTGTATGGACTCTTAAGCAGTGTACCCTATTCCTCGTCATTGTCAATACTCAAGTGTCCATAATTTAAAAATGATGTTTCCATACTATCTAACATCATATTAATTCCAGCTTTATAGGGAGCAAGCTAAAGCAACAGTGCAAAATGAAGGGACAATCCCTATGAAGCTAAAGCACAAATAAGACGCAACATTACAAAGGTGGAAGTTAAATAGCACAGAAAACAGCAAAAATGTATTATCTGCGGTGAGGGGGTGGGGAGGGGAGGGGATATGTTCGGTTCACTTAATATTAACTCATGGGCTGGGCAGGGCAGGGCAGGGCAGGGCCGGCCCGGCCCGTGGCACAGGCAGAATAGGCAAATGCACCAAAATGAGTGACAAAAACTATTTTATTGCTCTCCCGGCCAGTGTTCGAATTGTGTCAAATTTGGGGTCCCCAAATTATTAAAAAAAAAATAAAACCTATAAAAAAAAAATGTGAGGACACTTTAAATGTGGAATTACAACTGCCAGTAGGTGTCAGCAAGTCACTGATAATAAGTCACATGAAGTTTGGCGGTTTGTAGCGATTGACTCTGCAGAAAGTTGGCGACCTCTTTGCACTATGCACCTCAGCATCCGCTGACCCCGCTCTGCCAGTTTACGTGGCCTACCACTTCGTGGCTGAGTTGCTGTCATTCCCAAATGCTTCCATGTTCTTATAATACAGCTGACAGTTGACTGTGGAATATTTAGGAGCGAGGAAATTTCACGTCAGGCCTCCGCCGTCTCCGCTCTCTTCTTCTGCACGCCAGCCAAGAAATCTTGAAAAAATGACACTTTTTTTCTCCTCAAAACGGAGGTCACACAAAAGTCTCGCTGCTTCTGGGATCAGTCTTTTGTCTTTATAATTGTGCAGTCGAACGATCATGGGTCTCGCTCTCGGATGTTCCCCTTCGTTTCTCAGTGGTCCGGTACGGTGCGCTCTATCCAATTTGATCCGTCCGTCCTTTGCGTTCACGTTCAATGTGGTCGGGATCCAAGTCTCAAAAAAAGCTATCGGGTCGTCCCCCTCAGTGCCCTCTTTGAGACCAACGATTATGATATTCTGACGCCGACTTCTGTTTTCAAGGTCTTCTATACATTGGAGTGCTTTTTGCTGGGATGACTCGATAGATCCAAGAGCTGTTAATTTGATTATCCTCGAGGTCGGATATTCTCTGCTCGGCTTCTATAACTCTCTTGATCATACTGTCCAACTTGCCTGATATCTCGGAGATTGGATCACGTATCGCCTGTAACTTCTTTTCAAGAACAATCGACACCTTTTCGACAATACAGTTAACTGTATCTCCCGATAACGCAGCTTCGTTAGAAGCAGTTGGGCCTGGGTTATCGCCATCTTGCTCGGCGATAGCGCTCTTGTTCTTGGGTGTGTTTCTTCTAGCTTGTTTGTTAGTCGAGTCTGATTGTGACCAAAAGGCGTCAAGGGACATCCTGATCACTTTATCCTCAATTCTGTGCACTCTTTAAACAATTGGGACGACTGTTTCGTAAGAATTTCAGCTATATGGCGAGGAGCTTGGTGAGACCTGTCTTGCCGCTCTCAAAGCATCACGTGACCCCCATCAAATTTTTTTTATATGTATCGCCCAGCCCTAGTTCACGCACAGGCTTTTCGCCCTGTTAGTCGTAGTGGGTGACAAGCTATGGTACTAAACAAGCTAAGCTTGGTGACCTTATAACCTTATAATATATAATCTTATAGAAAAATACATCGGATATCATCATTTTTTTGTCATGACTAATTTATTAATGATTAATGATCCAGCATCATCTGTATGTATGTTGTTATTCTCGTTAGTTCCCTATAGCGGATAATGAACCTCGCCCATATTCTTACTTCCACGCTAAAGAAAAAGGTTGGTATCTAAAATCTTTGGGTTAGCTCAACATGGATTCTTTTTCACATTTACGCAGCCGATGGGCCAAAAACAACTCAGATTGGGCAGTTTTAGGCTACAAATAAAAATGTTACAGTTAACTCTTACAGGTAAGGCTTAATGTCTTTAACTTAACAC
The DNA here is from genome assembly GCA_036247105.1 of Cirrhinus mrigala. Lineage (NCBI taxonomy): Eukaryota > Metazoa > Chordata > Actinopteri > Cypriniformes > Cyprinidae > Cirrhinus > Cirrhinus mrigala. The sequence continues at coordinate 16,097,735 of CM070031.1, read as the reverse complement.
ACAAGTGATTAAGACATTCACTCCTGCTGTTTTATTAGATTACAGAAAATAAGTCCATGCAAATTGTACTCATTTTAGTTTTTTCCCCACTCACAAGTTTCTCAAGAAGCTCGAATTGCAACCGTGACCCAGAGATCCAAGAATTTTCCAAACCAAAGTAAGCAGATTAATTTCCCTGTGATGAGCAACCCTGAAGTGGTAACTTCCTTGTTTCTGATTTTCATCTATTGTTCGTTATACGTCTCAGTATCGGGCCTTTTTGCAATGAGAATCCAGCACCCTGTACCTGCCAAGACACTGAGCCAGCAAAGCAGTATGTGTCAAAAGATGAGCTGGACGACCTGCAGAAACGCCGGGCAGAAGAGTTCAGACAATACCAGATCAGGTTATTCAAGTTTCCTCTGATCAGTGTGGCACAAACTCAGTCCTACCTCTGACTGAATGAACCATTAAAAAAATATGATGTGTCTTCCAGATCAGGGAAGGAAAATGATATTCTTATTTTCGCCCCCGCCAACACCCCGCTCCAGTATCCAATAAGAGGATTCAGAGTGACTCCCATGGATAAAACACTCATTCCTGGTGAGTGCTGTTGATCTGTTATTTGATTTCCAGTGATTTCAGGTTTCTCAAATGCATCTCCAGAAGGGTGCAGAGAGACATACACTACTGGTCAAACGTTTGAAATAATTAAGAGTTTTTAATGTTTGTGAATGCAACGTAGCTGCATTTATTTTGTCAAAAGTACAGTAGAAGTAGTAATATATGTAAATAATATTACAATTTAAAAGAACTGTTTTTTTATTTAAATATATTTAAGAATGTGATTTATTCCTGTGATGCAAAGCTGAATTTACAGCATCATTACTCCAATCTTCAGCGTCACATGATCCTTCAGAAATCAGTCTTATATGCTGATTTGTTGCCATTAAAATGGAAGTGACATTAAAAAGTTAGAAAGAAATAAAGCAAGCACGTAATTTATTAAAAGTGAAAGTAACAACAGATTTGTATCAAAGTATTAAAACAGTATTTTAAAACACATTCATATATAAAAGTTATTTTAACTGTAATAATATTTCATAATATTACTGTATTTTTTATCAAATAAATGCAGCTTTCGTGAGAATTTTCTTTTCCAAAAATATATACATTTTTAAATGTCTTTAAATCCTAATTAGTCCAAACTTTTGATTGGTAGTATATATGAATAAAAAATAGTAGGTTATTCTTTTAGGTGTTGCTATTATTAATCATACAATTCAAATTCAGCATGACATTAATGCACTTCTATCTATATTAATTAAAGAAATGTATCATTATTTAAGGTCTAGCACTACAAGCACAAAAGAGAGTGGTTTACAAGGTTTGTCCTGCTGAATATGTTTTTTTCACTAAAAGGTGGTGGGTTTTATGTTATAGTGATCTCAATCATTGGTTTGCTTTAGACAGTCACTGGGGGTCTGCTGGTTTTCATTTTAATTGATGCTTTGTGATCTTTTGATCAAAAATAGTTAATATGGGTGTTTTTTTTTTTTTTTAAATCAAGTGTGAAGTGTATAAAATCAGCTCACAGGATATGAAACCTCTCCAGGTATCTCTAAGGGTGCAGAAAGGAGTGCTCTCAGTACTGAATATTCAGGAGGGAGAGAAGGTGCATGGCCAGAATGAGAAACATCTGAGCATCTTATCCAGCAGCCTCCAACAGCTCAATGATCTGCTGAGCAGACTGACCTACACCAGCACCATCTACCACATCAAGACCGAAGACCTCGGTATGTACAGTAACCTGTGACTTTAAATGATAGTTCACCTAAATTTTATTATTGTTTACTCTCATGTTATTCTAAACCTGTTTAGTCCACAGATGTTTTAGAAAATTGGATGGTGCTTGTCCAAATACCCACACTTGCAGTCTTTGCTCTTTGACCACTCGTCTACTTACATGACGTATTTCCTGTATTTGGCCCAAGTGTTCAAGTGGCCGTGAAGACCACAAGTGTGTGTAGAACTTTTCATTATCACTTATAGGAGCGGATTCCTGGACAGAGATTATGCCTAGTCCTAGACTAAAATGGCCCTTTAAACCAAATTAACAGAAATCTGCTTTTAAATAGTCTTAGACTTAGTCTAGTTCAGAATTTAATATGCTGATTTCCAAAAGGACTACTAGAGCTACTTCAGGACTAAACTGAGGCTTAAATTAAACCTACCAGGAAGCAGCTTTAATTTAAGATTAAGGTTGTGTTTCCAGTCTTTATATATCCAAAATATTGGCACCCTTAGTAGATATGAAGAAAGATGGCTGTGAAAATAAATCTTCGCTGTTAATCATTTTGATATTTTATTAAACACACACACACACACATACGCAAACACACACACACACACAAAACTCTAACCTCCCATAAACAGTAAAATGGAAGGGAAGGGAAATCTCATTTTAAAAGAAGTCTTTTTCTCTAATATACATTGGTCACAATCAAGGGCACCCTTTTACTCAGTAATTTTGCCAAAATCCTTTTGCCAATTTAACAGCTATGAGTCTATAATGCCTGAAGAGTTTGGAGAACACCTGACAAGAGATCAGAGACCATTCCTTCATACAGAATATCTCCAGACCCTTCAGATTCTCAACTCCATGTTGCACTCTCTCCATTTCAGTTAGGGTTTAGGTCAGAGAAATGGGATGGCCATGGAAAAACCTTGTGCTCAGTGACTCATTTTTGATGGTCCTTTTGGATCATTGTTCTGTAGGAAGATACAACCACGGCCCATTACAAGGCTTTCTGGCCCCAAGACTCAACTCTTTTCTGCAATTATCAAGCTGTGATCCTTGGATAGTCTTTGGCCACTCAAACTACCTTCCTCACGTTGAGTTAAGACAATATAGACACAGACAATATACTGTAGTCAGATTTGTAACATTTTCTGTTGATTGGAACTCCTTAATTATTATCCTAATAGTGGAAATGGAAATGTGTTTGATCATATTCTCTTAGGGTGCCAATATAATTAAGGGCCAAGTACCGAAGTTGACTGAGGAAAACGCCAGTGAAAATGAAGAGCAGAAGCAGGAGACGAAGTAATGATGATAAAAGGAGCAGAGTTTATTAGTCTTAGTTGCGCATGTCTCAATGCTCAGACTTCGAAGAACACAAATCCAACAAGTATTGTTACACCAAACTGCTTCACATCAACATCCCATAAACCTTGAGTTTCTATAAACATTCCCTTGTATCTCATATTCATGAAGACAAACAGCCCTTGAAGCCACACAGTCATAAGACTAAACAACAATGGAAAAAATATAGAAAAAAAACAACTATAATATAATATAAATGGCTATCAATCAATGAATCAATGAAATGAATATATAAATGACTATAATGATTATTTTAACTGATTATATGATTAAATGGAATAATAAAATGATGAAATGATTAATGATTATAAATGAATAAATGAATGAAGAATAAATGAAGCAAAACACAACACAAATGGATGGTTGCTCTGAGGCAAAGCACACACAGTTTGCATTTGAGGATCGTCCGATCCTTCAACAGTCTCAACATTACCCATAACAAGTTTGGAGTCTCTAACTCAAACTAGCCACACCACTTCTCCAAAGTTTCACTCACATTTATGCTAAAAACTTTTGAATCGTAAGGCACAGAAGGAAACATTTTTTTCCTGTGAATTTGAGTTGAATGAACTCCAAAATGTAATAATCGTAAGGTTTAGTTTTTTTGGTATTTTTAATAGTTTGAAAAACCTATTTCAAACTCGTCCTAGACGGTTTGTCTGATTTTCACCAAAATTGGCCTCAGATCATCTTCAGACCGTGCTGGCAAAAAATGGTCAGGAGATATGAAAAATAGCTATTTTTGCCTATAACTTCTAAATGGTTTAGCCAAAAATCACAGAACTGGCCATTTTAAATTTTTTTGTAAAATGCTATATTTTAGGAATGCATTGAGGTATCATTACCTTTGGCACCATGCCCTGACAGTACTTAAAAAGTTTGGAGGCAGTGCCACCTTGTGGTTAAAAGTTATAATGAAATTTATAGAAATGTTAATGACTTTTGTTTACATTGGCCTATTGTAATGAAACTGGTTTTGATATACCTTGGATATTGGCAAAAACATCTATACCAGCTATGCCATAATTGGATAAACTTCCTGTCCGCCATTTAGATTAATGTTGAAAACCTACTTTTTCAAACTCCTCCTAGACCGTTGGTCCGATTTTTACCAAATTTGACTCAGATAATTTTCAGACCATGCTGGCAAAACGTCATGGATTTCGTGTCGATATACGAAACAGTTTTCGTTTAACACTTCAACGGATTTGCTGGAAAGATGCCAAACCGCATCTGAGGCTGTATGTCTGCAAAGCTTTGACATATTTGCACCAAACTTTGTATGTGCCATTGTCACCCCACACTGACAACGGCACATCAATTTGGTGACAGTGCCATTTATTGGTCAGAAGTTATACACCATTAATTAAACATTTATAATGAAATTTTCAAAAATGCTAATAAGGTTTGTTTGCATTAGCCTATTGTAATGAAATTCAGGTCTCAAAATATTCCTTGGGTCATGCCAACAACATACATACCAATTATGCCATAGTTGGCTGAACTCGGCCATTTTGAGTTATGTTGAAAACCTACTTTTCTCCTCCTACACAGTTTGTCCGATTTTCATCAAAATTGACTCACATGAACATCAGAATGTGCTGACTAAAAGTTATGGATTTCGTGTTAATAGATGAAAGCATTTTCGTACAGCGCCACTACAAATTTGAGGCATGATGCCAAAATGACTCTGAGGCTGTATCCCTGGAAAGCTTTGACATAATGACACCAAACTTCATGTGTGTCATTATCAAATCACACAGAGCACACCACATCAATTTGATATCCCCATTATACCCATTAAATCATATTACTAGTGGTTGTTTTTATGATTTTTCAACTATTTTGACTATGATCGGTTTCAATTACTGATTGCTTCAGTTGCTCTGATGTTTGCTGCCTTGGTTGCCTAGTGCTTGGCCCCATAATTGCTGCTTGCAGCTATATTTTTGACTATGTTTCTCTCTCTCTCTCTCTCTCTCTCTCTCTTTCTCACTCTCTCTCTTCTCTCTCTCTAAAACAGCTGCTTTATGTATAAGATCATAAATAATAATTAGCATGTTGCAGAATTGACAACAGCTGATTTCAAAAATGTATGCAAGAATTCATTACAAAGAGATTTCTAGGCATTCCTATTCTTTTATTCAACACCTGATGTGTGCACTTTACTTTGCTTGCTTTAAAAAAGGTATCTTCTTCAGTTGTTTGTTTGTTTGCAGTCTTTTTTTCACTGCTATTGTTTTCCCTGGATTTGCTTCTCAGTTCCATACGATTTTAAGCTTTTCTTGGTTCATTCCATGGTTTATACTGAAGTACTGAAATCTGTTTTGTACCTTTGTAATACAGCAAGTAGCAATGAGAAAGTCACATGATGCACCAATGCCCATCACAAGCAGCTTTTAAATATTAACTTATATTGAAGGTGCACAGTGTCATTCACACAAACACTTAACACCATCATGGTAACACACATGAAACTGAAATAATGCAATTAGCATTAATTTAACAAACATTAGATGTAACATACAACCCTAATGTACATAACTGATAAGAAAACAGTGTTAGGGGCACTGTTCTTTAAAGTTTTTAAGACCAGGCACACACTTCCTGTTGCCAAGATGGCCAAGACTGCAAGTGTGGGTGTTCGGACAATATTATGAGCAGGGTTGGGGAAAGTTACTTTTAAAAGTAATGCATTACAATTTTGTGTTACTCTCTGAAAAAGTAACTAATTATGTTACTTAGTTACTTTTTATGGAAAGTAATGCATTACGTTACTTTTGTGTTATTTTTTATATCTAGGCAGGGCTTGCTTCTTTGTTTTTAATATAAAACAATTCTAATTTAAAAGCCCTTTTACACCAAAAGTGAAATTAATTCACCTCAGGCTGAAAGAAAAGTACATTTATGCAGGAGATCACTCTTCATCTATTAAAAAAATGAAGCACAAATGTTAATTTATCTAAAGTAATTTTTGATTATTAGTATTGAATTGCATCATCGAAGTTCAGCAGCAAAGACACTGGTTAATAAAATGGGATTAAATACATAAAGGATATTTGTTTTATTTAACATATTATTCATTTTATTAATTTTGAGGAATACTGAATCTGTTTTTTGTGAGTGAGATGAATTAATGCATGTTCACATTTAGTCTAGAATACAGTAACATCAAAAATAAAAAAAAGTAACTTAGAAATTCAAAAGTAATGCGTTACTTTACTAGTTACTTGAAAAAAGTAATATTATTACGTAACTCGTGTTACTTGTAATGCGTTACTCCCAACACTGATAATGAGTCACATGGACCCATTTTATGATACTTTTGAGATAAAAGCATTATAAATCCTATACTTTATATCTAACATCAATCTGAATGTACTGACTTTATATATGTGTTAATTTCCTTAGCTCACTTCACTTTTGAGAACCATGAGGTTATATTCCCAATTGAGATCAGACGTTTGTCAGTTCCTGTTCTGTTTGACCCGGGAAAAGGTGAGCTCAAATACTCTCACTGTAGGTACACTGAAAAAAATAATGACTATAATAATAATAATACTACAAATATTTTACATTGTAATAAATAAATAAAATAAAATAAAACTACTAGTACTAATTTGTGAAATTTATGTAAAAAAAAAAAAGAAATCAGCAGCATGTTACCATACTATCAGGGTTGCCAGGTTTTCACAATAAAACCAGCCCAATTGCTACACTAGCCCAATCGTGTTTCCAGGGGAATCCCCCGTTAAAAATCACGTACTGGGGGATAAAATACACATTTTTTGAGTCAAAGTTCATACACACAAATGACAAACACTGTCGATAACAGTTTAGAATAAGGTGTCATTTGTTATCATTTGTTATTAACTAACATGAACGAACAAAGAACAATACATTGATTACATTAATTATCAATCTTTGTTAATGTTAGTTAATAAAAATACAGTTGTTCATTGTTAGTTCATGTTAGCTCACAGTGCATTAAAGGAACACTCCACTTTTTTTTGAAAATAGGTTCATTTTCCAACTCCCCTATAGTTATACAGATGTGTTTTACCGTTTTTGAATCCATTCAGCCGATCGCCGGGTCTGGTGGTAGCACTTTTAGCATAGCTTAGCATAAATCATTGAATCCGATTAGACCATTAGCATCTCACTATAAAATGACTAAAGGTTTCCATATTTTTCCTATTTAAAACTTGACTCATCTGTAGTTGCATCGTGTACTAAGACTGGCGGAAAATGAAAAGTTGCGATTTTATAGGTTGATATGGCTAGGAACTATAATCTCATTCTGGCGTAATAATCAAGGAACCTTGCTGCCGTACCATAGGTGCAGCAGTCGCAATGATATTACGCAGCCCTCAACTCTACCGGCTGCAACTCTGCATCTACACAAACTTAGTGCCGGTCACTTTCAGGCGCTGCGTAATATCTTTGCGCCTGCTGCACCCATGGTACGGCATCGGTACAGCAACATTATTTTCACAAAAAAAAAAAAAAGAAAAAAAAAACATTTAAATATGTCATTTTGATGATCAAAGATCAGTTTTAAGTTTTACTACAGGGGGACTTCAGGTGTAACAACGTCAGGTGTAACACAAAACCTAAATGTACATAACTGATAACAAAAAAAAATTAAAAACCATCAAATGCAAAGTTTAATTTTTTAATTTAAGTTTTAGCCATTTTATTTTATTTTTAATTTTATACATTTTATTTCTGTGCCACACTGACTTGTTATGGGCACACAATTGATCCTTCGCAAAAACCCGCCCTCCTTAGTTACTGTTGCTATGTCCGATAAACAATGCCGCTCTCACACTACACATCATGTTCTCAAGCAGTAAAAAAATACATTGCTTAGCAAAAAGGAAACTGACAACACGCCGACAGGCAAGACAGAGCAGGTTACTCCTGGTATGAAACAAGGTCTCAGCTTTCGAATTTTGGCATTTTGTAAGAACCTGTGCGACTAAATTCTGTGAGTGGTCGCACTGGCGCGACCACCGCATTGATCAAATCATAAGCGCTGCCATTTCTTTTTCATATGAGAAACGGCAAAGGAAACTAAACGAAACAAAAGCAAAACAAATTCCCGCTGCTTGTTTGAGATGGGCAGCGTTTATCAGCTCGGACCGCAACGCAAACGAACTTGCAGAGCTCAGAACAGCTTTAACAGACACCATTACTACACAGTGTGAGATCTAGTGAGATGCATTCAAATACTGCATAGAAGTTTTCTGTTATGAACAGCGTTGACATACGACAGAAAATCAAAAGTAGTAACGATAACTATACCATGGTGTTGTGGCAAAAATAGTCGAATGTTATTACGTTATTCATTTCAGGGTTTGTATAACCTTTTGAGAGAAATTCAAGCACTTTTCAATGACTTTCAAGCCTTTCACACAACTTTTTCCAGCAATTTAAAGCTCTCCAATTTGAATGTTATTTTTAATGGGATGACCAAAATATACTTTGTGGTAAACACTTATGTAAAATTAAAAATCAAATCACAATTATAACCAGTAGACGGATACAGGATCACTTATTAGCTTATTAGTCATTCATTTTGTACTTTTTGCTTCATATTTTGAGATTATAAAATCACTATAAAAATTTCAAATAATCAAGAAACCAGATTTTGTCAGTTTTACACTTTTTTGTGCATGAAGCAAGAAGAGTCACAAAGTGACTTGAAGAACAAACCTTCCTTAAATTTGCGATTATAATCACTGAAGTAGTTGGTCAGCTCTATATTATACTGTAGAACAGTGGTTCTCAAACTTTTTACAGCGGCGTACACCCTAGGGCATTTAACATTCTTCTGCGTACCCCCTCTCTTCCGCTTAGACCGCAGTCACACCTTTTCTATTAAAGGACAATATTTGCACCCTTAAATTGATTTACAGGTGCATTCTTTTTTTTTTACCTTTATAGTGGCAAAGATTTCCTATCCTTATTAATTGTAGCTATGTCATGTTTTATGTCATGTTCTTAACATTCCATTAAGTGTATTATTAATATAATAAATAAAGCAATAAATGAAGGCAAATCGAAGTGATACTTGTAGATTCAAAAACAAAACCGCCAATAGTTGGCAGCAAGTCACTGTCTTAATGAGCCAGGCATCACGTCATTCATTCATTCATTTAGTAACGAAGCAAATTCTGTAGTTATGAATGGGTTATTTTTAATAATCACTGAGTCCCCGAATCATTCAGGGGTGCGTTTCCTGTACAACGACGTAACTCGCTGATTAACCTCCGTAGTACGATGCATTGTTGTGGAAACGAACGTCGTTTGAACCACATTAGTTCAACAATGTAGGGCCGTTGTTAATGACGTCACCGAGTAATAATTTATGCTATTTAACTTATTAGAGATCTCTAAAATGCAGCTATATTAAACATGGCACCTGATGACTAATTTACTATTTTTGTTCCATGTCATTTCGCTTTATTTGACATTTCATTCATCGCGGGTGCCCTCTTACGTCATACTCCGGGGTTCCCGTAGGCGTTTATGCGCATGCGCACTATTCAAAAACGTCCCTTGCAGAGGAAGCTTAAAAATACATAGATTAAAATGCATTTCTAATTAGATCGATTGAAAGATATAGATTGCACTGCATGTTAGCTTGCTTACTGTGCCCAATAGCATAATTTATTGAGCCCATATGTCTTACTAACAAGGAACTATGCTTCTAACTACAGGTGGAGAGCTGTAGTTTCAACCACGTAAGTTTGTGACGCTGTTTGCGAATGTTCGTTTGAACTATGGTTTCGGGAAACACCAAATCGTTGAACTATGTTGGTAACGATGGAACTTGCGACCATAGTTGGCTAACGATGCGTTTGGGAAACGCACCCCAGAGCCGCAGATTCGTTCACTAACGAAACACCGTTGGAAACATTTCGTTGGAACTATTATTATTTCGATGCAAAATATTATAAACATGACAATATTCTGTTTAAAATGTAGACTATATTTAAAATGTAAAATGTTAGCTTAATATTACCCTTTTTGTTGAACTGTTGTGAATATTGTCACATTTAATAAGAGTAGAATATACACATTTTCTATATAAAAATTAGATTTTGCATGTTACTTTTGTTATAAGGAAATTTTGTATGCTTCCCAACTCAAGCTTAGTGCTTTACTGTCAACTCTGTATAAACATAATATACAAGAAATGAATATGCAACTGCACTACATTTACTACATGTACATTTTAATAGTACTTTTTTTTTTTTTTTTTTTTTGATTTAATGACTTTTTTAATATTTATATTTTTAATAATCCCAGACACCACCCCAACGCTACCAAATCTGCTCCTGAAGCCACCATCTGTAGAACTATAGTGTCGCTGGTGCCACTGCCCGCAAATGTTAGTCTGGAGCCCTGTATGTGTCGTGACAGATCACTGTATTGCCTCAGTTCAAGCAGCACGTGAACCAATCCTCTTCTCATATTTAATTAAAGGATGAAATAAACATGATTGAACATCAGAACGTATTTATTTCAACTGCGGAAACACTTCAATACACACAATTTTTCAAGTTTAAGTCCCCCAAAGTTAATCTATTCTCTTGTCTGGTTTGTTAGTCGGGCAAGGTGGCAGATTCTGCGTTATGATTGGTCAGATCACCTGTCAGGCAAGCTCTTTGCAAACAGTCAGTGGTCTTTCTCTCTCTCCATAGATGTGAACTCTCAGGTGACTGTACTAGTTAAAGCATTTTTACGATACAAAGAGCTAAACGTCCTCATCAACAGTATCCGCCGGAACTACCCAACAATAAAGATCATTGTTGCGGATGACAGTCTGAATCCAGAGAAGGTGGTCGGTGACAATATAGAGCACTACATAATGCCCCCGGCACAGGTACAAACATCTTCTTTTTGAAATTTTAAATATTCATGTATTTTTCTTAAACTGCAAAAGTTACTTATTTTCATTGTTTGGCTTTGCAGGGCTGGTTTGCAGGCAGAAATCTGGCACTGTCGCAGGTCACCACTAAGTACTTCCTGTGGGTGGATGACGACTTTGTGTTCCTAAATGAGACACGCATTGAGAGCTTTGTGAACATTATGGAAGCTGTTCCTGAACTAGATGTGGTAATGAGGTCAATTCTATCATCACCCTTGCTGAACAGAAATAATAATTTCTTTAAAAACAACCTTACTGATTACAAACTTTGGAACTGTAGTCTATTTACATATACACGTTGCAAAAAAAGACTTTTTTCCTCAAAATCTCAATTTCAACTGCATTTATTTCCAGCAAAATTTGTGACATGTAAGTAATTGTATTAATATAGAGACATTATAACTGTGAATTGCATACTGCCTGTAAACCTCTGAATTATGGAATGGGTCACAGATGCATGTGCAATAACGTTTATAATTCATTAAAGTATGAAAACCGTTGTTTAAATCAATAGAGATCTGTATTGTGTCTAATAAAGATCTAATTTTTATGTTTGCAACCTTGGCTGATTATGACCTTCTTTTTTTGTGTAGTTGATGCTTTCATTTTCTCCATCAGGTTGGTGGTCAAGTAGAAAGTAATCGGTTTTCCTTCAAGTTGCAATACGAGGAAGGGAGCAGTGAGGAAGGCGGCTGTATCACACGTGTCAGTAGTACTCACGCGCCCCTGCCGGGTTTCGACGGCTGCTTCTTTGCAGATGGAGTCGTCAACTACTTCCTGGGCCGGACGGAGGCTGTGCGGAGGGTCGGTTTTGACCCGTTTCTCAAAAGAGTGGCCCACACTGGTAAGTGGACCTCAAAACATTTAAATCAGATAAAGCCACCCGATTCATTTTCCATAAGGTCTATTATTAAAGTATCCCGAAAAGACCTGCCTAAAGTGAAACAGCATGTTTTAATATATTATTATGCCGGTAAAATGATGGCATAAAGATTTGCAAGTGCAGGGTAGCTTAAAATAAATTTGCATGCACAAGAGAACCTTTGCAAAGGTGTAAATCATTTTTCAAGCTTAAGAAAAAAATGATTTGCAGCATTTTACTGTTATTCGTTAGTGTTATTTATGTGTTGTGAAACTGCAGCTTCATGCTAACGCAAAATAAATATGAACTATATTCTTTTTTTGACACGTTTTTGGACAAAATATGTCCTAAAGCACTGGAATACTGTGAACAGTGATTTTCAAACGAAAACACTGATGCGCTCTATAAACATAAACTGTCTTGATTCATTGTCCAAGAGATAATTTATTATCCATGGTCAACAATCCATGGAAATGTCATGGAGCTAAACGTTTGATTAACAAAAATAAGAATTATCATTTTGTTTTTTCCAACTATGTACAGAATTCTTCATTGACGGACTTGGAGATTTATTAGTTGTCACCTGCAAAGGTCTCAGAATTGGTCACCAAAAACGCAGTCCCACAAACACGTACGATTCGTACAGGTATCCTCCCCAAAGTGACTCAGAGGTGAAAATGATCCACCATTTTTTCAAGAACCATCTGAAATGCATCAAATACTAAGGAGCATTTTGGGTGAAATATGCCATTCCTTAAACCTTATTAATCATTGGATTTTTTATTTACTCTACAAATCAAGGTTTGGATCTACTCATTCATATGAAAGCTTGTTTTTGCCATTAAATAATAACTACGTTTAACAATTCTGAATTTGTTTCCTCACAATTATTTTTTTTATCTCACAATTTAGACTGTTTCTTGCAGTTCTGACCTATTTTCTTAGAATTGAGTTTAACCTCTTTAAACTTTTTTTTCTATAACTGTTTACATTATTTTTTATTATTATTATTATTTTTATTTTTTTTGCACAGAATAAATTATGATTTTTATGACTTTTCTTTGAGATTGCAATTTTGTATCTCACAATTCTGACTTTTTTCCCTCAAAATTCAGAGAAAAAAGTCACAGGGTTTCCGCAGGTGTTAAAAAAAGTCTTAAAAAGTCTTAAATCGCTTTTCCGTGAATTAAGGCCTTGAAAAGGTCTTAAATCAGAGCATAAAGTCTTAAATTCATATGATCTTGGCATTTTTTTTTTCGTGAGGGATTGTTTCCTCATGTGTTTCATTTTAAAGTGAAGCGAAAGCGTAATTTCTGTGCTACATGGCTTAGGTCACTCAATTTTCATTACAGTACGCGGTAGATGGCGGCATGTGCTGCTTCATCTGTCAGTCACCCGAAGAAGAACTTGTCGTTTTGATTTTTGTATAGTAATAAAAATCATTTAGTTTATTTAGAGAACAGACAATACAATTAAAACTGAAAACTGCCAAACGACAGTCGCATCACAGATCATATTTCATTTAACACGTACAGTGAGTCGAGCTGACTGACAAGAAGAGAGAGGTGAGAAAGACAAGACTATGGTGGAAGTGTTTCAAAACGAAATGCATAAGCCTGTTTTAAAAATATTCTGGCTTTTGAAAAGCCTGATAGTGGAAGTTTCATATTTATTTGGTTCCACAGTGTATGCTGATTTGTATTTTTTAAACTGTGCATTTTATTTTAAATGTTATATATATATATATATATTACAAGCTTTCTTATTCGTTCTGCTAATAAGCGTTCTACATTTCTTATTTTTTTGGTTACACAGTGTTTTTCAGTTTTGTATACATATTTAAACTTTGTGTAAGTTATTATTTTATATTAGGCATATAACATGGTGTATTATTGGTCGTTTTGTTAATAAAAGTTCGTTACGTTACGTTAATGCCGCCAGTTTAAAAGTGAAAGTAAAATGCGTAGTACGCAAGCAGTACCGGCGCAGTGTACACGGTCTGCGTAGGGCACCAACTCCCAGAGGGGGGAACCATCCCATTTGCTCAAGAAAACAAAAAAGCTTTTGTTCTATAGTACATATACACATACAGTAGGCTAAGCACGCGTAACGAAGTAGCCTAATGTTTGCGGCTGACTGCAATCATAATAAGCGGTCCGGCGCCGAGAAAATAAAACGAGAAAAAGCCAAGATGACGCCCGTTTATCACTTTCAGGTGCGTTCATAATCCTGAGAAACTTTCTTGGCTGTTGACGTTAGTAACGTTTTAATGTTGGTATAATTTAACCACCACCAGCGCACCTGCCTTACTAGTTTCCAATTCATTAACCTATACAGAAACAATGAGGCAACAATGATCGGTTAAAAAAAAAAATTATATGGTTTCATTAAATATCACTGTTAAAATGCATAATGTGGGCTAATAAGAAATAAACAATTTATGCATACTACGTTTTATTACAAATGCCTGCAAAGGGCGCCAAAGGCCTAATAATTGTTGTTACACTTACAGGACGATCAGATGTTTTAATAGTGACCAAACATTTAACTCAAATATCCACTTAATCTTGTGATAGAAATTCTACAGCCTCTATAATTTCTTCAACAAAAATATGTGGACATCACAACCCTTGCCAAAATTGACCATGGTTTTATCGTAGTAAAACTGCTTAATTTTCTTGTGTGTTTTCTGGATGCTTGAGACAATATAAACAATTAGGCAACTATTGTCAGGCTAGAGAGAGGACCCAAGAGCGGATGAGGCAGAGAATAAATTTTATTAGCCAGACACTCTGGCAAAAAGGCAGGGCAAAATAAATAGTCCGAAGGAAAAAGACAGTTCCACAAATCCAAAAATTCCAAAAAAACAAACCCTGTTTGGGCAAGACGTTCAGCCTCCGTGAGCTCCGGGAGAGAAGAAGGACAACAAATCCAAATTGTCAGGCTGGAGAATAGTCGTGCGGAAAAGGGTCGAGAGAGCTGCTGACAGGGATGTAGACGGTAGACAATAACAGCGTCGGTAACCAAAGCACGGGTCAGGTCCACAGAGACAATCCAAGAAGAGCAAGCACTAAGACTCACGGTCAACTTGACTAGACAGGAGACAATCAGAGGTAGAGCACGCAAAGTCTCAGAACACACTGACACGGTACAAAGAGAACAGCCAGGAGAAATAGACAGACTAATTAAAAGGTAAGGCGAAGCAGGTGCGCCAAACAAGCAGCGAGCTGATTGCAGACGGGGGGGGGGAGGAGAGAGAGAAACCCAAACGAATAAAAGAGGATAAAAATGAGACGTAACGAATAAAACAAGTAAACACAATAAAAATAGAAACCCCCCCCAGCAAAACGGACAGATCATACCCGAGTCCTGACAACTATATTAGGCCTAATAAAATCATACTCATAGGTAGCTGTCT
Source organism: Cirrhinus mrigala (assembly GCA_036247105.1). NCBI lineage: Eukaryota > Metazoa > Chordata > Actinopteri > Cypriniformes > Cyprinidae > Cirrhinus > Cirrhinus mrigala. The sequence continues at coordinate 16,082,371 of CM070031.1, read as the reverse complement.
AGATCTACAACTGTAATTTATAAATAATACAATTTAATTGCAATTTATTCTTTTATATTTTATTAAAGTTCTATTTTAACTCTAATAGGTTTTTTTTTTTTTTTTTTTTTTTTTTTTTTTTTACTTCCATAATGAACTACAAACAATTGCTAGATGCTGAATTGCTGGTAACTTAAAAGTGAAAATAAAACTCAAACTATACTATATATGCTGTATTGTTTTCCCGATTTTTTATTTTTATTTTTTCCTTAAATTTCCTTTAGTTGGTCTTAAAAAGGTCTTTAAAAAGTCTTAAAGTTATCCTCATAAAACCTGCAGAAACCCTGAAGTCACAACTGTGAGATAGAAAACCAGAATTGCAAGATATCAAAAAAGTCGCAGTTACCTTTTTATTTTTTTTTTTTAGTCTGTGGTGGAAACAAGCTTCCAAAATCACAAAACTATGAAACAACAAAAATGAATGAATAAGAATTATACAGTGAAGTATTTGTTAACTAAACTTAAATCTGAGCCTTTCTTTATCTAGATTCCAGGTCTGTTCACTGTGAACTTTTACTCAGCCAGCTTTATGCATCCTGGGATGTTTTTTATAACATTGTTGAAGAAGTTCACATGTATGTTGACTGGTTTTAACTTTGTCTTTTCCTTCAGTATCCACTTCAAAATCTTTTTTACATGAAATTTAATTTGTACCCATAAAGTAATACGAGTTGGAACTGGTTACTAAAGATCATTTGAGATGTTCATGTGGGTAATGATCTCAGGGTAAGGGGTGTAAAAATTAGTGTTGCATTTATTTTTCTTCTTATTATGTAGTTCTTAGAAGTTTTTGATGGAGCGGAGTGGAGCATACAAAAGTGTATGCTGCTAAATAAGATTGCTAAAAAAAAGTTTATAAAAGTCAACAGATTTACAGTTTAGCAAACAGGTTATGTTGGGATTTGCTCGCTTTCATATTTTAACATTTTTAAATATTATTACTTGTTTTTAGAACATTCTGAAGTAATGTTCGTATAATGTTTGTGGAATATTAAAATAGAACATTCTCAGGCTGATGAAACATCGGTAAACTTTTTTGAGCAATGTTGCTTGAGCACTTTTCCATTGAGAATAGGTAACAAATATCTATTTGAATAATTAGATCGGTCATGAGCCTTGTGTCTGACCTGATTGCCTGTTGATGGCAACATTGTTCGAAAAAGTGCCCCGTGTATCATCAGCCTTGATGTTCACATAACCAGAAACATTTGAAAACTGGACGTTTTGACATTTTCCTTTACAAATCCTCGTTTTGAACTTCTAATTCGTGACCGTTGTTAAGGAACAAAAAGACCTAACTATATTTTAAATACCAGTTAATGTTAGCCTTCATATTATTTATGTATTTATATGAGCGTCAGATTTGTATTTTATTGCTTAAAATCTACAGGACTGCAAGTCGCTGTTGCCACCAAAAATTCAATGTGTCATCAGTCCTGCGTTTCTATTTACTTGATCACTGTTGTTACTTTTATAAACTACACTGTTGTGCCAATAAGGAGTCGATGCTTTATCATATTATTTTTTGAGAAAATTGTATAGCTATCTATAAGTATTCTTGAACAGAAAGTCGTCAGCTTATGTATCAGTGCTTTCAACGCGATATGATTGGATATGACTGGTTATGTTCGGCTGTGATTGGTTATTAAATCCCAAGTATAGGTCTCTGCAGGAAAGTAATGGAAGTCACCAGATCTGGGGTGCGTTTCCCAAAACCAACTATGGTCGCAAGTTCCGTCGTTACCAATAAAGTTCAATGGACCCAACCACCATAGTTAGCTAACGATGCTTTTGGGAAACGCACCCCTGGGCGGTTTTAGACCGTGTTGCCTGATTGGCTGACGTCATAGTGACGGTAGGTTTAGGTGGGGTTAGGTAAAGAGGATCATTTTGATTGCATGATATAGAAACACCCAGCAGTTTGAAAACACCCACAAATTCAGAAACGCTCACTTTTGCTCTGCAGAGACCTCAATTTCATAAATCCCGCCTCTTGTGTTCATGCGCCTTCCGCATTCGGCGAATCAGTCTGAATGAACAATATGGCGTTAATAAGACGACTAATTAAAAAGTAAACAACTCACACGCTTGGATATAACCACTTTGTTATGTTAAAATAAGACTTAAAAGGGATTGAAAACATGAACTATGAGGTGAGTAATCAGCTTGGTGAAATTTAAGGTAAATCTCTGTGACCAATATTTACTGAGCTTTGATGACTGATGACTGATGTTATTTTGGAATAAATGTAAAATGCTTTTAATCATTATAATCAGCCATTATTAAATCACTCGTCAATGTTTCAGTGAGGGAATACATTCTTCTTGTTTGACATCAGCAATATAGGCTATAAGATGACGTCTTGTATTGATTTTATCTAATGTCATGTGTTTGCTCTATCTTTTGTCAAGTAAAATCTGTCTCAGTTGATTTCAACTCAACTTTAACTCTTTGTCTTTGTGAATGCACAGAACGCCTTCATGAAACGTGATATTGTTATTTAATGTGTATGTAAATATGGGTTTATTGTGTATTGGTGCAATGGAAAAACGTCTCTGAACCACTTGTATGTTATTTTGTTTTTGTTTCACATAAACTAAACGTATGTGTGACAGCATAACGTTCTTCTAATTAACGAGAAGAACTCTACAGCTACTGCTGGTTATATTTATATCACGCCGCGGACTGGCGCACTGCTATACAAAAATACTGCTTAGTAAAATAATTCACTTCGCACTTGAAACACTACACGGTAGTGACATCTGCTGGTCAAAACTGTATAAATGCAATGAGAACACAGACCATATAAAATATGTATTTACCTATTTCTTCCCGTAGGAGTGGGCGCGGCCATTTGTAAATTTTATGGGTCTGGCTTCCGGTCTCATCCACTTCCAGCTATTTTACCTTTGGTTTTGCTGCTTGATATTGCAAATTAGTGTATCTTACCATAATATTTTAAAGTATTATCTTAATTATGAGCACACTGGTTTGTAGTGCAAACAGTGTTACCCTTTACTGCACGTTGATATTCTTCTCGTTATCTTTCTATAGCAGCTAATGAACCGGAAGTCTCAATCATAGGCTTAGAATAAGGTGGATAATAACAGGTTTCATAAACCAAATATTTTGGTGGATTCCATTAAACATAATTTACAAATAAAAATATAGAAAAACCGTTTTTCCCAGCAGACTTGGATAAAGGAGCATCAAAGAAGATGGCTGTCAGGCATGTTAAAGGTAGGCTAACGTCATGGCTGCTTCTTCTCACACCTGTGGGACCGGTGGTCACCTACAATGATCTTAGAATTGATGCATTTTAATTTATTAATGGTCACTTGTATTGTGCATTCCAGATTAATCACAGGCTATCCCCACTTTTACAGCATCAGGTTCTGAAAATTCAATAAAAGCTGTGTTCCAGCACCTCCTACAGGTTAAAAGTTGTAACTGAAGGGTTAAACATGGGATATTTGTGTCAAAGTCTGTTCTTGACCAGGTCAAGCCGGAAAGTCTACCATTATTTCATGGGAGTCACTCTCTAAATCCATACGTATTTATACATATTAAGCAATATTTTTGACATTAATTTGAGAAGGTGCTGACAGGAAATTCATGAGGAGATTGAAGATGCTTGTAAACTACAGTTACACCCTCAGAATTCAGCAAAGAATTGTGCCTATAGGCTACACTAGGACATATAAATGTTAATGCTTAGGTTGTCTCTCATATTCTGTAGCATTAAGCTGCAAGAAATGGTAGATGAAAAAAGACTTGGAAAAGTGAAAAGTCAATTTCACATTTATTTCAAAAATATTTAGGCACTGTTATTTTTGACTTCTTTTTAGTGTTTGCTCGTCATTGGACGTTTCCTATCAGATGTCAAATAGATGTCCGTTAGATGTTTTTAATTCAATTCAAGTTTATTTGTACAGTGCTTTTCACAATACAAATTGTTGCAAAGCAGCTTTACAGAAAATTAAAGTTTCTGCAATATATTTAGTAGTAGCTTACTAGTGGTGACTGTTAATTTGAAGTACATATGGCAGAGATGTATGGTAAAGATCAGTTAATGACGTAATCAAACATACAATGAACACTATTAACAGTAATAAATTTTATGTTGCAATCAAAAGCAAAATTTGGTAGTGCTGTGTATTGTTTCCGGGTTGGCATCATCTGAGGTCCTCTGAGGGGTTGGCATCATCTCTTCTTAGGTGTTCTGGATCCAGACTGAAGCTTGTGTAATTCCTAGTTACCACGGGATGTTAAAATGATTTGTTTAACCCAAGCTAAAGAATAATAATGTGCGTTTGATCAGATATAACTGCAGCACAAGATTATAAGAAGCACTATTTGAATGTTTGGCTAAAGAGATGTGTCTTTAATCAAGATTTAAACAGAGAGTGTGTGTCCGATTGCCGAACATTATCAGGAAGGCTATTCCAGAGTTTGGGAGCCAAATGAGAAAAGCTCTACCTCCTTTAGTGGACTTTGCTATCCTAGGTACTACCAAAAGTCCAGAGTTTTGCGACCTTAGGGAGCGTGATGGATTCTAGCATGGTAGAAGACTAGTTAGGTACGCAGGAGCTAAACCTAATGGGCTTACAAGTAAGAAGTAATATTTTGTAACCGACGCAGAAACTAATAGGTAGCCAGTGCAGAGACTGTAAAATTGGGGTAATATGATCATATTTTCTTGACCTGGTAAGCAACTGTAGCTTGTTAATTGAAGATGCAGGACAACCAACAGTCTAGAGATCATGAATGCATGAACTAGCTTTTCTGAATCAGAAACAAGTAACATATTTCGTACCTTGGCAATGTTTCTAAGATGGAAGAATGCTGTTTTTGTAACATGAGAAGTATGGTTTTCAAAAGACAAGCTGCTGTCTAATATAACACCCAAATTTTTGACTGTAGAGGAAGTAACTGTACATCCATCTAACTGCAAATTGTAATCCAAGAGATTATGTGTACTGTACTATGTACTTTCTCTGAATTTGAAAGGAGAAAATTATTGGTCATCCAATCTTTTACATTTTTAACACACTCTGTTAATGGAAACTAATCCTGTATTTTCTAATAATATTACCAAGGGGCAGCATGTATATTGAAAATAGCAGAGGACCTAGGACAGATCCTCGTGGCACTCCATACTTTACTGGTGATAATTGAGATGACTCCCCCATTTAAATAAGCAAAGTGGTAGCGATCGGACAGGTAGGATATAAACCATCTTAAAGCCTGCCCTTGAATACCTGCATAGTGTTGTAGTCAATTTATGAGTATGTCATGATCTATAGTGTTGAAAGCAGAACTAAGATCAAGTAAAACTAGCAATGAGATGCATCCTTGATATGACGCAAGAAGCAAGTCATTCATGATTTTAACAAGTGCAGTTTCTATGCTATGATGGGGCCTGAAACCTGGCTAAAATTCTTCATATAGATCTTATAAAAAGAGCAAATGTTTTTTTCAAATTTGTGTGTTGATTGCTGGCTGGGACAGGAGTGATCTCCCAAAAATCTTTTTTTGTTGCACCTTTTTTCCAACCCCTAAACGGGAAGGATGTAACAACTGGGGGCTTGTCTAAAGCAATTGTAAATTTGTGAGGCTCCTCTGAACCAGTTGGAAACTCATCTTCTGTGGGTATGGTAAGTCTTTTTGCTTGGCTGATTTGAACTTTGTGTAGATGAGGAGACTTCATATTGGAAATAAAATGGAGTTTGATTTGGTTGCATTTACTCTATCACCCACGTTAGAGGAATTTGACAGTTGTAGAAAGAAGGATCTGATTTTAATTGCAGAATTCTTTAATATTTCAGTGCCCAAAAAAGCCAAGAAACAAGTGATAAAAGACAAACTGCTTAAAATTAGTAGAGACCGGTGTATTACCTGAATGCTCTGTGGAGGGTGAGGGTAATGCTGAAATCGAAGCTGTCCCATCTGAGTCAAAATTGTCAGGTAAACAAACAGTCTCTCATGCAGACCCCGCAGTAGCGATTAAACTGAAAGAATTGGATCTTGCTTTAAAGCGTCAGGAGCATGACACTCAGCTTTTTCGTATGAAAGCTCTTGAAATACAGGCGGACAGTGATATTTAGCTGCACAAGTTAGACCTTGAGGCTCAAGCCTTGCAAAATAAACCAGTTCCACTTCCTCGATCTAGACCTCCTTCTTCCAGTGTTCCTGATGTGTCACAGTCTGAATTTGATGTAGGTAAATATGTAAAGTTAGTACCTCCTTTTCGTGAAGCTGAGGTTGACTCTTATTTTGTCACCTTTGAACATGTTGCTGCAAAATTAAATTGGCCAAAAGACATGTGGGCCCTTTTGTTACGATGTAACTTTGTTGGCAAAGCTCAAGAGGTGTGCCCTGCTTTGTCAATAGAGGAATCATTGGATTATGATACTGTGTAGGCAGCAGTCTTGAGAGCCTATGAACTGGTGCCAGAGGCATACTGTCAGAGGTTTAGATCTTGTTCAAAGTCAGCCAAGCAAACATTTGTAGAATTTGCAAGGGGGAAAAGAAAGCTTTTTGAGAAGTGGCGTTTTGCCACCAAAACCACAGCTTTTGAGGAGCTTCAAGAACTTTTGTCGGAGGACTTCAAGAGCTGTATGCCAGAAAGTCTTCTTGTTCATTTAAATGAGAAAAGGATTTCCAAGCTTTCTGAAGCAGCGATTTTAGCTGACAAATTTATTCTCACCCACAAAAGTGTTTCCATCTGTACGTACCGTTAACAGTTCACCTGTAAGTGAGAGGGCAAGTAAGGAATTGCAACGGGTTAGTGTTTTTAAACCTAGTAGCGACTCAAAGGCCATCTCAAAAAGTAGTGCCCCTGGGCATTTGATTTCTGACTGCAAAGCATATAAGCAAAAACAATCTGGGACCAAACCCAAAGGTGTGGCGTGTGTTCAGTCTCCCTTCGTACCTGATCATTTGCACTCTAGCCAAACTTTGTTCGATCCATACATTATGGAAAGTGCTGTTGCCCTTGTGTCCAATTTTAAACCTATCGTGATGCTAAGAGACACTGGATCTGCACAGTCATTAGCTTTGGACAGTGTGTTACCTTTTTTGTCTCAGTCATACACTGGTACGGATGTCTTAATTTGTGGTGTGGAATTAGGTTGCGTTCCCCTCTGTTTTCCCAGCGTGTGCCGTAACTCATGTTTAGGCACAAAGGTTTAATGATGTAGTTGATATTTCAGAATCTTTCTTGCCTTCCTCAGCTGATTTGGTAGAGAGCAAACTATCAATTACGCCCCAGCAAACTACTGAAACTGCTAGGGAAAACCAGCAGCCGCCCTTAAAGGTAGGTCGAGAACAGTTAGCAGCTGCCCAAAGGCCAGACCCAAATCTCATGAAATGTATTGTGGCTGCTGTAGATAAGTCACAAATATGAAAATGTAAGGTAGGTTATTTCTGGGAGGGTGATGTACTCATGCGCTGGTGGAGGCCGCAGATTACTGATGATGATAGTCACATGGTCTATCAGATTGTTCTGCCTTCTGGTTACCATGCCCAAGTTCTACAACTGGCCCATAAGCATGTATGCTCCGGTCATCTCGGGATGACTAAAACCTATCAATGCCTCATTAAACACTTCTTTTGGACTGGTGTAAAATCTGCAGTGTCAAAATTTGTAAAGTCATGCCATGTTTGTCAGTTGGCTGGAAAACCAAATCAGACAATTCCTCCGGCTCCCCTTCAGCCCATTACAGTCATGGGAGAACCCTTTGAGAGACTTTTGATTGATTGCAGTTTCTGACCAAAAACACCCCACCTGTGTCTACCTTTAATTATGAGAGTTCCTTTCGTGAGAAGCTTCACAGGGCTTGGGATGTTGCTAAGGCCCATCTTGCTGAAGTCCAGTCTTAGATGAAGACCCGCTATGACCAGAAGACTGTTGTGCGCCGTTTTCAACCAGGTGACTCTGTGCTGGTACTCCTCCCTGTTCCTGGCTCGGCCATGTAGGCGAAGTTCTGTGGTCCATATGTGATTGACAAAAGGCTGAGTGACACAAACTATGTTATCCGTACCCCGCAAAAGCAGGATGTGTCACATAAATATGCTAAAGGCTTATGTGTCAAGAGATACGGTAAGGCCTGTTGTTCCTGTTAACCCAGTATCAGTAGATGCTGTAGGTAACTGCCCATATACCCCAGAAGCCGATGGCTTAGTGGACAGAAATGCTCAAGTCACTTGTGGCAGATTGCCAAACTCTGCCTTCTTTTCCAATTTGGAGTTGTACCTCTCCTATTTGCCTGATGATTAGCATGGTAGTATTGTTGAGCTGATTAGGAAATATCTGGCACTGTTCCAAGATGTTCCTTCCCAAACCACAGTCATGACATAGATGTTGGTGAATGCCCACCCATTAAGCAGCATCCATACCCTGTAAACCCACACAAACAGAACCTAATGAAAAATGAAGTAAATAATTTGAAAAAGCATGGATTTGCTGTGCCGAGTCAAAGTCCATGGAGTTCTCCTTGCCTCCTTGTTCCCAAGGCAGATAACTCCTTGCAATTCTTCTGCGATTTCCTAAAGAGTCAATAAAGAGAACAAATGTTTGTTTTTGTTTTTTTGTTTGTTTTTTTTTTTTTCAAATTTGTGTGATGATTGCTGGCTGGGACAGGAGTGATGGCCTCCCAAAAATCTTTTTTTTGTTGCGCCTTTTCTCCAACCCCTAGACGGGGAAAGTATGTAACAAGGATCTAATACGCATGTTTTTGGTTTAGATGCAGTGATAAGTTTATTTAGCTCTTCCTGTTTTATAGTTGTAAAGCACTGCAGTTTTGCTTTGGGTGTGGTGAAAGCTGCTGACACATTTGTTATTGTCTTTCTGATGTCATCTATTTTATCAGTGAAGAAATTCGTGAAGTCATTACTATTAAACTGTAAGGGAATATTTAGATTTTCTATGAGTTTGCAGATTTGCTTGGCCTGTATATGGCCCTGACGGTCTATACATTTTAAGATGTTTATGATTTAGTATGTATGTATGTATAACTGACATCTGAAAGACGTCTGTCAGACGTTTATACACAGCAGATGCTTTTCAGATCAAGATATATCTGGGTATATTCTGTCTTGTAGTGGCCACTAGATAGCAGCCAGTCACTGTTGTTTGACACTTGGATTTTTTTTTTTTCTCACCACAAAACCAGTAAAACACCAAACTTACAATGTATTTTACAGTCAAAGCTGTAGATGCTTGTAGTTTGGCAAGCAAACCTAGTGAAGACAGGTCTGACAGGTTATTGATATGTGTGGCTTTCCAGCGAAGCGACTTCAGTTTTGGACCTTATTCATGCAACTCAGTCAGAATGTGAAATAATTCTAATATAAATTGACATTCTGTTCAAAATTAGTAGCACTTCTGTTCGGTTTATAATTGTATGAATGTATCATGATGTTACCTTATGAAGCGATAAGGCAGCGATAGATGCCTTTTACATTTTTGAGAGTATTTCAGGGCAGAATCTGCGGTTTATTTATAGAGATGGCGCCTATTTGAAAGTGTGCTTTGCCGATTTCGGAGATGTGAGCTCCAGGCGATCAACCATGCCAGCTTTTATACATTGTTCTTTTTTTCAGAAATGATAAGGAGGCAGCTTCTCGCAATGTAAAGTTAATATAAAGAGCGTTGTTTTCCCCCTGGTGTCTCGGTCTGTATGTAAAATAGCAGTAGAATCTTGCTTAGTGCAACTGGCATATATTTGTACCTCAGTATTGTAGTACATTGTAAAACAATATGCAGTAATAACTTATTGAGTGTAAATTATCAGATATTTTTAAAAATAATTAAATGGATAAAGCCCTTCCTACACCTTGATAAACACTCGTGAGGGGCTTTATTTTCAACTTATTGATTATTTCCTTTTTTTTTTTTTTTTTTGAAAATTAATTCCTTTCCAAAATGGTGATGAAAGAAGTACGAGTGGCGGATTCAAACAATCGCATCAAAAAATAATCGCGTTTTATCATCTGCACCACAGAAGATATCTAGCAGTCTCTTTTGTAATGTTGTCTACCCCAACCACGCTGGTAGGTGAGATGAGTGTAAATAGTCACTGGCAAAAAGGCGAGCTATTTGCACATAGTGTAAATGGGCACTACGCGTTTTTAAATTGATTTTAAAAGTTTTGATGCTTAATATAGCGCAGAAATATTTTGTGTTTATGGACTACTAAACAGTGCTCCTTTTTTTTCTTGTTATTATCGGAATACTAGAGAGTCAATGTCAATTAATTTAAAGTTGTATTTTTCATACTATTTAATTCATTTCATAATCATTCCAGCTTTACGGGGAAAGAAAACAATAATGCATGTTAAATGAACAACGCCCTGTAAAGTGCAAATAAAACATTACAAACAAGTTGTTAGATCGTACAGACAACGGCAAAAATGTAAACTCCTTTCAAGATCGACATCCTTTTGGCAGTGGCGTAGCGCAAACTGCGTTGGCCCACCCGCAAGAGTGGAGGCGGGGCCCCTCACCGCATAATTAGATGGGGGATTCACCTTTTCATTCAAAATCGTGAATTAGTACTGTGGAGTTTAATAGTATGTAATTATTTCGTATTTATTTATTTATTAAGAACTTTTCACAAAAAAAAAAAAGAATAAAAGAAACACCAACAATAAAACAGCAATTACATTAACTTGTTAAAATGCAAGGGAGCACATGACGTCAAAATATTTTTTCTATCTGCAGTATAAAACAAAGATTCATGACGTTTAACATTCAATAAAGGTAATATATATTACCTTAAAATCCTCCAAATCGCCCCTTTCTCCTAGCATTTTTCTGCGCAAAGTCCTTGACAATGTCTGTTATGTCCATCTGACGCGCGTGCTGGCTTTCAATGCTGAGTATCGCAAGTTCAGAAAGTCTGTCCTGGCTCATTGTGCTTCTCATGCAGGTTTTTATTAGTTTTAGTTTAGAAAAAGATCTCTCGCCACTTGCCACTGTGACGGGGACGGTTAAAAAAAGCTTCAGAGCTGTAGCCACATCTGTGACACTTGGTAGAATAGATGTATGCTTCAGAATCAGCAGCTCTGCCAGATCTTTAATTGAGCCCATTTCAAGTTTTTTTATCTCAGAACGTAGGGCACTTCGAAACGAAAGCAACTGTGATGGAAATTCGGAGGAAATATCATCGTTGTAAGTCACTGCAAATATTTCGGCACAAGCACGCAACTCATCATCAGTTGCATGTACGAGTTCACTTGGACGTAAGAAGCGGAATCGTTTAGCTATTGTATTCAAGCCTTTGAAACGTTGTTTGAGCTGGGAAACAGCTGTGTCAATGCACGCGTAAAAAACACCAACTTTGAACATTTTCTCGGGGTCTGTGAGACGCTCGTCCTCAGCGATTTCATCAAAGTGGCGCTTCACAATACGTGCTCGTTTTTGCGTGAAATGACAGCTGATGCCCCAGGATGCAGCAAGGCCTTGTGCGGTGCTTTTTATGTTGTCAAACTGGTCTCTTAGCAGTGATAAGTTGTTGCAGGTATTTTCCAGTAAGGCAGCTGCTTGAAGAAGGTCCACGTCTTTCTTCTGCAATACTTGTGAAACTACTTTGACATTTTCCAAAACTCTCTCCTGAAATACAAGCATCATTACGAATTCAAATGTTTCGATCGATTTGATAAGTCCAGACGCCTCTGTACGTTCCTCTGCTTTTTTTGACTGTAGAGCTATTTTGGTTAATGCCTTTAGGATGTCAGCATAACGAAAACGTAGTGCGTGGATAGCATCGGCCCTGGATGTCCATCGCGTGGGACAAAGTCTTTTCAGTGTTGGCTTTGAAAGCTGATTTTCCAACATTTCCCACCTTTTGATGCTTTGGCTGAAGAAAACATAAAGTCTCTGGACCACATCATAGAACTCCTTGATAGCCGTGATATGCTGACACGCGTCGTTTAACACCAAATTCAAATTATGCGCTGCGCAATGTATATACACAGCATTGGGCTCCATGTTTAGGATCCGTCTCTGCACACCAGAATAAATTCCACTCATGACACTAGCTCCGTCATATCCTTGGCCTCTGCATTTTTTAAGTGACAGACCCTTACTTTGGATAAGATCAAGGATTTTTTGTTGGAGACCCTCTGCAGTTTGATCGGTGATATTCTGAAATCCGAGAAAACTCTCAGTGACATCAATGCCGAGTGGATTATCATTTTCATCTTTTCGAACTTTAACGTATCTGAAAATTTGACTGAGTTGATCAACTTTGCTGATATCCTGAGTAGTGTCCATTATGATCGAATAGAATTCTGCGTCTTTTATTTCAGACACAATTTCGTCGTGCACCCTTTTGGATAACAACGCAATCAGTTCATTCTGAATTGCTGGGCTGAAATAATTGACGTGACTTTTTTTATCCAACAACTCTCGGAGCACTGGATCATACCGAGCTAACAATTCAATTACTGACAAAAAGTTCCCGTTGTTTGGTTCATTCAGTTTTTCATTATGCCCTCTGAATGCCAGATTACATGAGGCTAAAGTCAGAGTAACGTCAGTAATTCTTGTAAGCACTTGAGTCCAAAAATTAACCTGACTCTTGTATTCGCTGTCAAGTTGCGCATCAATGGTAAGGTCGTTTTTCCACATATCATATGTCACGCAGGCTGCTATATGAGCATGTGAAGATTCGTGTTTCTTTATTTTCTTTGAAAGACCCTGCCAGTCATTAATTCCCACAGTCCATGACGGATGGTGTGATGGACATCTCCTGTCAGCAAAAAGCCAGCATGGCTCACAGTAGGCGCGGTCAATGTTTGGCGAGTAACACAACCATTTCCGAGGAACCGTTCCCATTTTAGAACGTTTTAAATAATAATCTTTCGAAAAACATCTGCCATTTTTGTCTCGGGGATAGGGTCCTTCTGGTTTACATGGTCCCATGTTAAGTATGGCCCTCTTCACACTGGCATCGGTTAAATCAACGGGAAAGTTCGCTCTGTCTGTTGGATACCGTGTACTTCTTGCTGTCGCCTCCTCTGTAATATTTTCAGTGCTGTGACAGTCATCGTCTGGACCGTGAGATCCGCTTTTAGCATCTGAGTCCATGTCTGGCGTATCATTCACCACAGCCGCGCCCGCGCCCACGTTAGAAGCAGTAATGTCCGTGATGACACTGCTAGCAAACTCCTGAGTAACGTTACCCGTGCTCGCTCTCGCAGCTCCTTCCCGCTGATTTGGAAGAAATATGGATGAAATTTTCGGTAGTTTTGCATTGAATTGCTCTTTTCGGTGTTGGTTAGTCCGTTTTTGAGCTCCGCTGACATATTTTCTTTTACTCATTTTGCGCTCATAAGCTTCACTCTCTAAACAGTTGCGGAAATTCTTAATCGTGATTGGATAACAAGGACAACGGATATGGTCATAATCGCCAAACACGGTAGGCTGCAATTACTACCAAAATAAAAGTCCTATACGTTCACGTTATAAAAACGCTTTAACTATTTATTCGAGTCAATTTTTGGGGGGCCCCCCACAACTCGGGGCCCCCCCGCAGTGCGTGCCCTGCGGGCCCGTCCGCTACGCCACTGCCTTTTGGTCTGGTACCCAAAGCTAGTTAACACAGCCTTGTATAAAAATAGTTCAAGTCTTGTGCGATGCAAAAGCGCTCAGAATTTAGTCTGAAAGCAGTTAATAGAAAGTCTAATAAACAGATTCTCCAGCTGACGATGTTTGCATCTTGGAGCGCTCCAGGAAAGGATAGTGATAAAACATGTTAAACAAATCTAATGTTTACATTCCTGACCTATGTTTACACTATAGCTTATCACATAAGCGGTTATATGATTTTTATATTGAGTTCCAACAGAAGTGAAGTAGGCTACAGAACTCATGTGTCAAGACTGTAAGTGACAATTTACCTGAGGCTTCTTTGAGTGAATGACAGTTTTCTTTAGGTCATAAAAATATGAACTTTCCAGAATTGTTCCAGGTAAAACAAAACACAAACAAGAATGACTTTCTCCGAATATTTTCCTACTGATGTAATTTCTAATGTGCTTATTTTGACATTTTAATGCACCAAATCTTTCTTTAGCTTATCTTTCAAATTCTGTTTTTACTTTTGTGGTCCCAGAGAATTATTTTAAATATAATAAAATATGTAGTCTATAATGTATGGATGTTGCAGACCATCTGACAAGGTTTGATCCCTTCTAAAAGATATCAAAACAAGGTGTTGGGTGGACCTAAGAGTAGCCTACTCGTAAAAGCATTAGCTGCAATGTAAATTATGAAGATATGAGACATTTCTAGCTCTGATTGATTCTGAATCGTAATTTTGGTCACCCTCTGAAATGGGTCATACCATTAACATACCTGAGCTTTTAAATTAAATACCCTATAAAACTGCGCTCATTCAGAGCTAGACCTGGACGGAGAAAGAACATAATGTAGGTGCTTAAAATTCATACACGATAGACTTGGCCCTCTTTAATGCTGTTAAACTGAATACATAAATCAAACTGCTTGCCATTTGAGCAAGACACCGCATAATTACAGAATCCGTGAAAATATACACTTACTAAATCCTATACAGTATTTTTAAGCATGGCTTTATTCTGACCCTTATAAGCGTAATTTCAGTTTCAAAGCCTCATTTTGATGTAGATATAGACCGCCTAGGCTATATTAAAAAATACATTACATTGTTTTTAAATGCGACAGATTGAATCATGTACGGATGCCGCAAAACTTTCTTCATCGGCGTTCTTTTCATGGGCTTGCTTTTCGCGTTATTTTAAAATGCGCAGGCTGTTTTGGGTAATTCCAAACAGCCACATCCCTCTTCTGGAGTCGGTCACTCCCTTTATTCACCTGCTGCTCTTGAACAGGTAATATCCTATACAGTATTTTTAGGCATGGCTTTATTCTGACGCTTATAAGCGTAATTTCAGTTTCAAAGCCTCATTTTGATGTAGATATAGACCGCCTAGGCTAAATTAAAATATACATTACCTTGTTTTTAATTGCGACAGATTTAATCATGTACGGATGCCGCAGAACTTTCTTTATCTTCATTCTTTTCATGGGCTTCCTTTTCGCGTTACTATGTATTAACGGGGATTTTTGGATTACAACTTCAGGGATAATGAGGTAAGTACCTCGTACATCAGTTAAAATTACTTTTGTTGTCGTGACCAAATTTATTTCGACTGATTCAGTCAAACAACATATTTCTGACTTTGAATCCAGTGATGTTAACACATGAAGTACATTTTAAAATCCGGGATTTTAAAAATGTTGATACTTTTTCTTAATCGTCATTATCAGAATACTCAATGTCAGTAATTTTAAAAATTATGTTTTTCATACAGTTTAACATTTCATATTAATTCCAGCTTTGGGAGTAAGATAAAATAACAGCGCATGACGAATGAACAACGCCCTATAAAGCTAAGCGCAAATAAGACGTTATGTACAATAAAGGAAGTTTGATCATTCAGACAACGGCAAAAAATTATTATCCTTTCCCCTTGAGACGACATCCTTTAACTGGTAGGCGACCCAAAATCAGTTAACACAGATTTCTGCCTGGTAGAATTGAGTCTGAAACTAGTTAACGGAAAGACCATTTTTCTGTCAGCCCAAGGCTCAGTGAGGAGACAAAATGGTTAAAAAAATAACATGTATACATTTTTTTTTTTCCTCTAAAATTTGAAAAATCCCTGTTTTGCCTGCTTTTTTCACATGAATGAACAACAGGCACCATATTAAAAAGCTAGGTTAAATTTCAACCAGAACGATGGGTTGAGCTTGTTGGGTTATTTTTGGTGTTGTGTTTCTCAGTGTTGGGTAGTTTATGTGTTAGTTAGATGCTTGGTCAATCTCTTTGACAACTGAAACAACCCTCCGACGTAATCCAGCCGTAATGAGCGCGGGTATATCCTCTCCAGGAGAGTAGCACTTCGCACCGTCAGTTTGGTGGGTTTTTATGGTCAGGTTACGATGTCAATCACCACATCTTTTGGGGTTTTGGTCTATGATATTAAGCCTTAAAGTTCAGTATAAATAAGAGTGTGGCCATTTGAGTGACAGGTGGATTGCTGCCACTGTCACCACCGTCGAGCTAGGCAGGTGTTGTTTCAGCAATTGATGCTGCCTTCATGCCATTGTTGTAATTAACATAATTCCGAGATGACAACACGAGACATTTTACTCGTAGCTTTCCATGTTGGCAGTCTCAGAGGTAGCGCCAAAATGTGCTTGGCAGCGGTCACGTGGTACATCTGTCACTGGCCCAAGTCATAACTCCCAGGACATTCAAGTTTACAAGTTGTAATTGTAGTTGTAGTTCAGGAGCACGTGGGGGCTTTGGCGTTGATAGTGTTTCCATAGAAACTCATATTTCAGATAGAGTAGAATGTCACGTGTTTTCATCTCGGAATTATGAGATGGCGTGAATGCAGCATAACTCCCCCCAAGTCCTGCCTCTCTGCCCATATTCGATTATCCGGGAATGACGCGCTGTTAAGATGGCGACGGCCAGCTCCGCTTACTTTGGGGATGGAACTTCCGACCTTCTTCCGCCATACTGTGCATTGCACTTTCTCCTGTTATTAGTAATATTTGTGTACATCTTTGCATATCTAAACTTTTTGGGTTAGTCCAACATGCGTTCACATTAACCCAGGCTCGTGGACTAAAAACAACCCAAATTGGGCAGTTTAAGAATTTTTAGACCGTATCCACCTTATTCTTCAGATTGGAAGTAAGCTATGGGCGAGACTTCCGGTTCATTAGCCGCTATAGGGGAATAACAACAAGAATAACAACATGCAGTAAACAAACTGTTTGGACTACAAACCAGTGTGTTCATAATTAAGGTAATTCATTAAATAATATGGTAAGACACCAATTTGCAATATCAAGCAGCAAAACAAGCTGTTTTGTACAGCTAAAACCACCCATAAAATGTCTTTTATGGAATTTGGTTCGCACTGAGTTCGCAGTTTTAACGCACATCTTTGCTTTAATATATTTTCAAGATCTGAGGTAAATGGTAATCTGTTGTTGCTTTCAGTATGGCTATTAGGCAGTGTTGGGGACTAACTAGTTATATATAACAGAATTACATAATTTAATTACAAAATAAATGTAATTGTAATTAGTTACAGTTACTGAGAAAAAAACGTGTAATTAAATTAAATACTTTTGAAAAATGTTAATAATTACAAAGGGATCTCGAAGTAAACAAGTCTGAATTTGTGGTGGCTGTGCTTTAAATGAAATAAAATTATTACACAGCACTGTGGCATGCTTGAATCTGATTGGTCAGTCATGACATTCCAAGGTATGTTATTCCCTGATAACAACTGGTAAAAGCTAATAACAGACTCATCCAGGCAACTTAAGTTGGCGCTATACGCTTGATGGTTTTTCTTAGTGGAAGCTTTGTGTTTGGTTAGCTAATAAAATATTAAACCTCAATTCAATATTATGTGTACAATTTCTTAATTCTGTGGACTCACTCTATTGTTTCATACAAATGCAGCTGCTGCCATTTTATTTTGTACACTGTAATGGATTATAAAATAACTAACAAACTGGTACTGTAAGTACAAGTACTTTATTTATGTGGTGAAATGTGCAATAAAAGTGGTATGACTGCACTATATCCCTTAAATGTCTGTCTAGTTTGAACTTGCCACTTGCTAGCAACTGATTTCTTAATGGAAGCTTTCCATTCAAATTTTTCAACTCAGATCAATGTTTCGTATCTAATTATTTACTTTTGTGGCAAGCAGCTGTGTAGTAAGTGAGATAATGTACATCCAGCCAGTTGTTATCGCAAAATAAAGATGTATATTAACCCTATAATCTTAGTGTTAAAGGATTTTGAAAGTCTGACAATAATCAGTGTTGAGTGCTACTGTAAGTTTAACTCTGCCTGGTTTAAATGTTTCAGAATGAGTTAAAATATTAGAAATGTAAGAAAGTATTCAAAAAGTAATCAAAAGTTGATTGGTGGAGAAAAGATGGCGGCGTGAGAAGTTGTAAATTTTTCTGCTCCGCATACTTCTTATTTCTTACGGCTTATTTAGCACTTATTGGGTAACATAGTTTGAGAATTCTGTTTGCGAGCTTTAGTAAAACAACAGCTGATATTACTGAGAATGCTGGCGATATGTAGAGCGTGGACGGCGCCGTCTCGGACCAGGGAGATATCAGAAAACTCCTTGGCGGAATGAGATCCTTGCAGAACTTAAAGTAGCTATCTCTGCGGTGAAAACTTAATTGTTAGAGCAAAAACAGAAACTGAAAGATGTGGAAGAATCCCTCACCGGCGTAGATTGCCGTGTTACTGCCCTAGAGTATATGTGCTCGGCGCTGTCGAAAGACAACGAAACACTGAAGGCCAAACTCGACGATTTGGAAAATCGGTCCAGGAGGAACAACTTCTATTTGACTGGCATCATTTTTCTTCATATAATGGACTTCAATCGTGCCCCCGATTTTGAACTTTAAAAATGTAGTTAAATGCAGCTTCAAAGAGCCCTAAACAATCCCAGTCCAGGAAGAAGGGTCTTATCTACGGTCTGTAATTTTTTTTCAAAAAATACATTTTTTTTTTATACTCTTAAGCATAAAAGCTTGTGTATCACAGGCTCTGGGATGTGCGTTCTTGAATGATTTGTTTATTTTGAACGAATCTTTAATGTGACTCGGGAAGAACAAGTTGTCTCGGGGAGTGATTCATTCAGTCGTGCATCCGCCACGTCCTATAAGGTTCTGTACTGGAATTAGTTCACCTGTTTCGATTCTTTGGGTTTTTTCAAGTCCTTCGTTCATCTTGTGGGGCTGTCGCGTGATGAACAAACGACTCAAACCCGAAAACTTGTCAGATAAGAGGTGAGGTGACCTAATCATAGACTAAAGACCCAGGTAAACAATTAATTAATCTTTTCTGTTTCTTATAGCATTACAGTTTTGTCTTGTTTGTAGTGTGATCAACATTTGTGTAAGCAGTAGATGTGTTAGCAAAGTAACATAACATTTTAATTATATTTTGCTAAAATGAACGAAATGACTCGAAAAAAGATTTGTTCATTTTGCTGAACCTGACTCCAAGGTCAGAGTGGGTAAAATGATCCGAACTTCCCATCACTACGAATCAAGTTCATCGTCTGTGTACTCCGGCTCAAAAAGGTAGAGCATGGCGAAAAACTCCATCTTATTTTCTCCTGCAACTTCAGAATTGTCCGACATCGTTGTAGCTTTTTGTTTGTAAACAGCATTTGACTTACTTGCACTTTGTTAGTCTTTGCGCATTCGCTTTGTAAACACTGGGTCTGTAGTTCCGCGTGACCTTGCGACGTGATTCAATAGTATGTAGTGTCGTGAACGCGCATCTCAGAGCCTGTGCTACACAAGCTTTTGTGCTTAAAAAGTATACAAATTTTTATTTTTCGAAAAAATGACCGATCATTTCGCTAGATAAGACCCTTCTTCCTCGGCTGGGATTGTTTAGAGTCATTTGAAGCTGCATTTAAACTACATTTCGGAAGTTCAAAATCGGGGGCACAGTTGAGGTCCATTACATGAAGAAACATTCTGAAATGATCAATTTGGACTGTTAGACCCCTGGTGATTTCTTTTCCCTCCTTCCAGAACATTCTCTCTTTTTTTTTTTTTTTCTTCTGTGCATCACTCATACAGTAGCATTGATTTTTTTTCTTAGTGGATAAGAGTCTTATGCCCCTTGTTACATCTAGTATGTATCATAGCATTGTTATATCTGATCATGCTCCCTCTTCTTTTGTACTTAGTTTACCAACTCAGCATTCTTCCTTTAAGCCCTAGAGGCTAAACTCTTTGCTTTTGGCAGATGAAGAATTCATTACTTATCTAACCAATGAGATCAAGATTTATCTGGAGTTAAATGACATGCATGATATATCTAGATCTATATTATGGGAGGCATTGAAAGCATATCTACGTGGCAAAATAATCTCTTTCTCTTCTTATGTTAAAAAGCAGGAACTCTCTATGCTCAGGGATATTTCAGAAGCTATTAATAATAAGCTGGATGAACAGTACGCCATCTCTCCTTGTCCTCGCTTATATAAAGAAAGAATAAGTCTTCAGTCTGATAATAACTTGCTGTCAACTTCACATGAAGAGAAGAGGTTGTTAAAAAAACCAGCATACATTTTATGAATTCAGGGATAAAGCCAGTAAATAAAATAATTCAAAGACAATAACTTATATTAAAGCCCCATCTGGATCTATGACATATACTCTTCAAGATATTAATGAGAGCTTTGTCCATTTTTACTCTACGCTACACACTTCAGAGTATCCTAATGATCCTGCAATTTTAGACCGCTTTTTAAAAAAAAAAAAAAAAAAAAAAAATAGATTTACCAACTATAAATCTTGACCTGAGTTCTAATCTGGGCAGACCTGTGGTTGTGTCAGAGATTGCGGAGGCCATTGCAGCAATGCAGAGCAGTAAAGCTCCAGGACGGTTTCCCGATAGTTTTACAAGAAGTTTGCAACCTTGAGCCTACTTCTTGTAGCAGTTTATAATGAGTCCTTCCATACAGAAACTCTTCCTTTAACACTCTCAGAGGCCTCAATCTCCCCACTGCCAAAAGAAGGCAAAGAAAAGAAGGCAAAGATCCTACCTTGTGTGAATCATATAGGCCAATCTCGCTTCTGAATGTGGACTTTAAAATTTTATCTGAAATTATTGCATTATACCTAGAGCCCATTCTCCCTACTATAATTTCAAATGACCAAACAGGATTTATTCGAGGTTGTAACTCCTTTAATAATTTGCGACGCCTATATATGTAATGTATACAAATTCTTCCCCAGGTGAGCATGAAGCAGTAATATCTCTTGACACGATAGAGTAGAGCGGGAATACCTCTTTTACACTCTTAAACAGTTTGTCTTTCCTGCAGACTTAATTTCTTGGATCAAATTGTTATATGTCTCTCTGGTTGCCTCGGTGTGCACAAACAATGTATACTCTGAATATTTCCCTTTACACCAGGGCACCAGGCAAGGGTACCCCCCCTCTCCATTGTTATTTGCTATCAGTTGAACCATTGGCTGCTGCACTCCGCAAATCCTCTAATTTTAAAGGATCATACGGCATGGTACAGAAAATAAAATTTCATTATGTGCAGATGATGTTTTGTTATATGTATCAACCCCAACCTCCACAATACCTCAAATTATTTCATTATTAAAGGAGTTTGGCAATTTCTCTGGCTAAAATGTAAATAAGCTTCTCCCCCAATCCTGTATTGACTCACACCTTAAAAATGTGGGCTCAATTTAGAAGACATTTTGGTTTACAATCAGCTTCCATTTATTGTCTCTAACTGTCTATTCCCCCCATCTTACTTGGATTCTGCTTTTTGTGTTTGGAAGGAGAGGGGTATTATTCTTCTAAACGATTTATATTTAGATAATACTTTCTGCTCTTTTGATGAACTCGGACATAATTTTGCTTTACCTAGATCTCAGTTTTTTAGATATTTGCAGATTAGAAGTTTCATCAAGAAGGTTTTTGCCTCCTTCCAGGTATGCCCCCTACATCACCTATTGAGAAATTGTTTGATTTGAACCCACATGGTAGGGGACTCATTTCAAGCATATACTGTATTATCTATAGATCCACAGAACCTGGATTATATTCGTAAACCCTGGCAAAATGGTTTGAGCAGAGAATTTACAGATGGAGAATGGGAAGATGCTTTAAATCAGGTCCATTCCTCCTCGCCCTGTGCGAGGCATGGCTTAGTTCAATTTAAGGTTCTCCATAGGCTTCATTTTACTAACTTCAAACTAGCCAAGGTTTACCCAAATGTTAGCCCTGTATGTGGTAGGTGTTCACAATCACCTGCTACCACTGTTGATGTGTTCTGGTTGTGTCCCATGAGGAGTTTTGGAAGGCGGATTTTTTAAATCATATAAACAGATATATGGCATCCAGATTGACCCTGATCCCTTGATGGGCATTTTTGGTCTGGTGCCTCAGGGTATAGAACTCAGAAATGACATGTATTCTGTTATTGCCTTCACTACACTACTAGCAAGGCGCTTAATATTATTTAAGTGGGAAAGGGCGGACCCTCCAACACATGGTAGTTGGATAAAAGAAGCATTGTCTTACATTCAGTTGGAAAAGATTAAATATATGATTCGAGGTTCGAAACGTAAGTTTCAAGACAAATGGTCCCCCTTTATTAAATACTTTGAAGAACTTCCTGGCCTTTAAGATGAAGTAGTTGACTTCAACCTCCCCTTCTTTTTATATCTTCTTTTCATATTTTGCTGTTGCGATTAAAAACTATATATATATATATATAGCTTATGCGGTCTATATCTACATCAAAATGAAGCTTTGAAACTCAAATTACGCTTATAGGCATCAGAAAAAAGCCATGTGTAAAGATACTTCATAGAATGTTACAGGTGAATAAAGAGAGTGACTATAATACTTGATATGTTTAATTTGCCAAGTAGCATCTTCCCAATATCCTCGTGATATTTTGTTTTCCTCAGGAAGCAAGAACAGGCAGGTAATTTTGACATTTTATCATGTCAGGCCTTTTAGGTTGGCTCTTAGAGAAACATTGGAAACATCAAAAGAAGCACTTTTGCAGTGGAATTCACAATATATGTGAATAAACCTCTTTACATGAATATATTATTATATACTTAGAGTATTTTTGATGAACTTTGTACATCGTCATTCTTTTTTATGGGCTTCGTTTGCGCGTTAGTTTATATTGACCGAGATTTTTGGAGTAAAACTTCACCACGGATAATGAGCTAAGTGCCTCATACCTCAGTGAACGTTAAAATTACTTTTGTTTTCGTGACCAAATTTATTTCGACTGATTCAGTCAAATAAAACCATATTTCTGACTTTGATTAATCCAGTGATTAATCCACATTTTTAAATCAGGGATTTTAAACGTTTTGATACCTTTTTTCCTCGTCATTATCAGAATACTCAATGTCAATAATTTAAAAATGATGTTTTTCATACAATTTAACATTAATTCCAGCTTTGGGAGCAAGTTAAACAACAACAGTGCATGATTAATGAACAACGCCCTATAAAGCTAAAATGTAAAACAAATAAGACATTATGTACATTACAATGAAGGAAGTTTGATCGTACAGACAACGTCAAAATGTATGTAATGTAAAAGACATCCGTTAACTGGTAGCCTACCCAAAACCAGTTAATATAGATCTCTGCCTGGTGAAATTGAGTCTGAAACTAATTAATAGAAAAACCATTTTCTGTCAGCCCAAGGCTCAATAGACAGACAGAGGAGACGAAATGATGGTTAAAAAATAAAAGGTAAGGTAAAAATAATATATATATAAGTATAAGTATAAAATATCTAAAGTGCCCTTGCGGTCCGGTCTACATGCCCCCGGTCCGCGATTTGTACCGAGGGAGACCCCCGTTCGGTCCGCGATTGTGCCCTCGTAAAGCCGTTTCGCCCTTGACCCTCCGGAGGTCTGTGCACGCCACTGGCTAAAACAACCCTCCGACGTAATCCAGCGGTTGCCGGTTGAGCGCGGGTATATCCTCTCCGGGAAAGAGCAGCGCTTAGCACCGTCAGGTTTTTTTTTTTCTTTTTTTTTTTAATGGGCAGGTTACGGTGTAAATCACAGCAACTTTTGGTTTTGAGTGAAACCCAAGCGGCAACCTTCCAGTCTCTCTCTTGAAACCAACACAGAAGTGACCTAAACTGCAGTTCATCGACTGGCCGCTAGAGACTGGCTCCAAAACAGAGTCAATCCCATAGACACCCTATGTTAAAATTCCCAACTTTACAGCAGAAAGAAAAAAATGTTTACAGGCTAGTAGAAAAAGTGGTTTTGGTCTATATAGCTAATTTTAATATAAACTGTGAAGGGGTTGATTTTTTTTTTTTTTTTTTTTATAACTCATCTGTTTAAATGATAGGCTATTAAGCCTTAAAGTTCTTGAGTGATAGGTGGATTGCCACCACTGTCACTACCGTTGAGCTAGGCAGGTGTGGTTTCAGCAATTAACTCCCCCCCAGGTCCTGCCTTTTGCTCCAGTCACTTTGGGCTTCAATAATGGTCTTCAGAAACCTATGGGTGACACCACAGACACTGTTTTCACAGTCTACAGTGAATCCAAACGCCCTTTCTAGAATAGTCTGTTTACTCGATGGCCATATTTGCAACGCCTCAGTTAAGCCAACGTGCAGTCCTTACCGCATCTCATGCTGCGTTCCAGACGACTCGACATTAGGATTTTTCCCACCTCCTACTTGGAAATAACGTCTGGAACATCGCTTTAAATTGGATGTCCTACCTGTGAACTCAGGGCAGATCGATCAACCCCGACTTCAGCGAGATGCGTCATTTGACGTCACTGCTTCCAACGAACGTGTGCAGTTACCTTGTGTCAAACTTAAACATATTAGACATTAAGTTTATAAAATGACACTTTAATATTAGCTTTTCGGGCAGCTGTTTTCAAAACAAAAGGGAGCATTTTATTTTTTGCTTCTGTTTGTGCCATAACTGACAAAAATATGTTAACGTGACGTGTGATTAACTGGAACTCACTTAAGTTGGAAGTGGGACATTTCAACTCGGATGTTCCCTCTTCCGACCTTTTTCCGCCATACTGTGCGTTGAATTTTCTCCTATTCTTAGTAATATATGTTTACCGTCTTTCTATATCTAAACTCATTGGGTTAGCCTAACATGTGTTCTGTATCACATTAACCCAGCCCCGTGGGCTAAAAACAACCCAAATTGGGCAGTTTAAGGATTTTTAGACTATATCCACCTTATTCTTCAATGCGGAAGTAAGCTATGGGCGAGACTTCCAGTTTATTAGCCACTACAGGGAAATGAAGAGAAGAATACCAACGTGCAGTAAACCATGAACTGTTTGCACTACAAACCAGTTTGTTCATAGTTCATAGATTCATAGAATTCATTAAAATAATATGGTAAGATACCTATTTTGCACTAGCAAGCAGCAAAACAAGGTGTTTTGCACAGCTAAAAATAGCCAAAATTTACACAGCTAAAAATTTACAAATGGCCGCTCCCACTCTTACGAAAAAAAGAAGTGGATAGGCTACAATAACACGATTACAGCTACAAGCAATTTGGATGTCCGCACCAGACACAAAGCGACACCACGACGCAATAGATTCAATCAAATATCACGGCTAATCAAAAGCGTGTGTGGGCGGGCTCTTTCTGGAAGCACACTGCATTCGCAGTGAAATATATATCTTTATAATCTAATTAATAAATATTAAATCTTTGTAAGATTATAAAATGTACATACTGAGTGATTGATACCATCTTTGTTATGGAATATGCTTGTTGGTTCGCATTGAGTTCGCAGATCTTTGCTTTAATATATTTTTATCTGAGGTAAACTATCTGTTGTTGCTTCAGTATGGCTATTAGGTCATGCAAAAAATGATATTCAAACTCACATTTGACACATTTAACTTTGAATAAAGCATATAATTATTACCTGAGATTATTATTACTGTATGTTGTTGTTCCAGCCGCAACGTTGCGGAAATAGAAACCGTTTCTAAAATATAAATTTTGTGTGACGCCATCACACCTAGTTAGGACAAAAACTCTGATTAACATGGAAAAGACGCGGCGTCACGTATAAAGTTAGTTAGGACACAGTGTTACAGGTAAGGCTTAACATCTTTAACTTACCACAAAAGTGAATTAATTCTGGTGTGAGAAGATATTTGATACAATTCACTTCTGCTTCAGTTTTATTTGGTTACAGACAATAAGTCCATGCAAGATGTACTCAAATTAGCTTTTTTTTTCCCCCACTCACAAAAGCGTCTCAAGATTCTCAAATTGCTACCATGACCGAGAGATCCCAGACTTTCCCAAACCAAAGTAAGTAGGTTCATTTCCTTTTAATGAGCAACTCTGAAGTGGTAACTTCCTTGTTTCTGATTTTTATCTATTGTTTGTTATACGTCTCAGTATCGGGCCTTTTCGCAATGAGAATCCAGCACCCTGCACCTGCCAAAATACTAAGCCAGCAAACCTTTACGTGTCAAAAGATGAGCTGGACGACCTGCAGAGACGCCGGGCAGAAGAGTTCAGACAATACCAGATCAGGTCACTCACAATCCCTCTGATCTCTTCAGTGTGGCACAAACTCAGTCATACCTCTGAATGAATGATTTAAAAAAATGGCTTGTGTCTTTTTTCTAGATCAGGGAAAGAAAATGATGTTCTTATTCTCGCCCCCGCCAACACCCCGCTTCAGTATCCAATGAGAGGATTCAGAGTGACTCCCATGAATAAAACACTCATTCCTGGTGAGTTTGATAGCTGTTCATCCTTTATTTGATTTCTAATGATCTCAGGTTTCTCAAATGCATCTCCAGAAGGTTACAGAGAGACACATACTACTGGTCAAAAGTTTGGAATAATTAAGAGTTTTTAATGTTTTTGAATGCTATCACTTATTCTCACCAAAGCTGCAGTTATTTGGTCCCACATAAATAAATATATAAATAAAATTAAGTAAAACACTAGTATATTAAAATATTAACTAAAGCTGAATTTTCAGTATCATTACTCCAGGCTGCAGTGTCACATGATCCTTCAGAAATCATTCTAAATTATGCTGATTTGCTGTCATTAAAATATTTAGGGTAAGTGCAATTTAAAAAAAAAAAAAAAAAGAAAAAAAGTAGAAAGAAGTCAATTCTTTTATTCAGAAAGGGAGTAAAAAAAAAAATAATTAAAATTGAAAGTAACAACAGCTTTGCATCACAGTGTAAAATTACATTATAAAACATATATTCAAATATAAAAGTTTATTTTAACTGTATATTTTAAATAATACTGTATTTACTGTAATTTACTGTATTTATTTATTACTGTATTTTCGATCAAATATATGGAGCTTTGGTGAGAATAAGTGATTTAATGTCTTTAAATCCTAATTAGTCAAAACTTTTGACTGATAGTATATAGGAATAAAAAGTAGTATTCATTTAGGTGTTGCTATTATTGTTAAGCATAAAATTAAAATTCATCATGACATATTAATGCACATCTATCTATATTAATTAAAGAAATGTATCATTATTTAAGGTCTAGCACTGCAAACACACAAGAGAGCAGTTTACAAGGTTTGTCCTGCTGAATATGGTTTTCTCACTAAAGGTGGTGGGTTTTATTTTGTACTGATCTCAGTTGATTTATTTCAGACGGTCTCTGTATGAGGGTCTACTGTTCTTCCTGTTCCTTTCCTTCTTTTAAATGATGCTTTGTGATCTTTTGATCAAAAGTTCTTAATATGGTTGTTTTTTTAAAAAAAAAAAAAAAAAGAGTCAATTGTGAAGTGTATAAAATCAGCTCACAGGATATGAAACCTTTCCAGGTATCTCTTAGGGTGCAGAAAGGAGTGCTGTCAGTGCTGAATGTTCAGGAGGGAGAGAAGGTGGATGGCCAGAATGAAAAACATCTAAGCATCTCATCCAGCAGCCTCCAACAGCTCAACGACCTACTGAGCAGATTGACCTACACCAGCACCAGCTACCACATCAAGACCGAAGACCTCGGTATGTAACCTCTGACTTTAAAGAATAGTTAACCTCACTTTTGTTTCAAAGGAACCAAAAAAACGGTTTGCACTACAAACAAGTGTGTTCATAATTAAAATAATACATCAAAATAATATGGTAATAGAAAGCAATTTGCAATGTGTGGGTATAATGAGTCATGTTGACCACTTTTATGACTTTCGGGTTAAAAAAGCATCATAAATCATATACTTTTTATACTTTTCAAACATTAATCTGAATGTACTGACTTTATTTATGCGTTCATTTCCTCAGCTTATTTTACTTTTGAGAACCATGAGGTCATATTCCCAATCGAGATCAGACGTTTGTCAGTTCCTGTTCTGTTTGACCCGGGAAATGGTGAGCTCAAATACTCATACTTGCGTTGTAAAAATAAATAAATAAATAAATAAATTATGGTGTTCTTTGTCTGTTTGATTACGTCATTAATTGATCTTTACTATACATCTCTGCCATATGTACATCAACTTGACAGTCACCACTGTAAGCTACTACTAAATATATTGTAAAAACTTTAATTTGGTGTAAAGTTGCTTTGCAACAATATTTATCGTGAAAAGCGCTACACAAATAAATTTGAATTTAATTTAATTTAATTTAATTAATAATAATTGCAAAAAAATGTAAAAAAAAAAATGAAAAATAATACTACTATGACCACTAATTTGTGAAATTTATGGTAAAAACCAGTAGCCATGGTTGCCAGAACTTTACCATAAAAAATATGGCAGCAACATTTTTAGCCCTTCCAGTAAAATACAGTACATTTTATTAACGTATTATACCAAGTTACCTTCATAATGTACAAACCATAAAAACACAGGTGATATAAAGTCATATAGTGAGTAAAAGGTCATACACATAAGTGCAAAACACTGTCATAGTATAAACATGACATGAATATAATGCAAAAAAAGTATGAATTTAACAACATATGTAACGCAAGACCTAAATGTACGCGACTAATAATAAAAACTAAGAAACATTTGTTTTTAATGAAAAATAGGAAATTCTAGGTGACACTTGTTCCTTTTCACTTTCAAAAACGTGACATCCTATTTAAAAACATCCTGTTTGATTTTTTTTTTTTTTTTTAACTTTTTCAAAAAGTTTTCCAAAAGTTTTGTTCATTGCAATGTTTCTGCAAGTTTTGTTAAACGTATCATTTTTTACACACTTTTCTTGCACTGTATGCTTCTGAATGGTTATTTTAGTGTTATTTATACACTATTATAGTATTTATTAATATTTTAAATAGCATTTATTTTCTTACACTGTGTTCCGAATGATCATGCAAGTGACATTTCAGTAGGATTTTGATTAAAAAAAATAAAAATTCTGATTTTAGTTTTTCAATTTTAATTTTAATTTTAGTCATTTTGTTATGCACTTTTGTGATTTTGTTTAATCACAATATCATGTGAACACAATCACCACACTGACCTGTTGTGGGCACACAATGGTCTTTCTGTTTCTCCATAGATGTGAACTCTCAGGTGACTGTACTAATTAAAGCATTTTTGCGATACAAAGAGCTAAACGTCCTCATCAACAGTATCCGTTGGAACTACCCAAAAATAAAGATCATTGTTGCTGATGACAGTCTGAACCCAGAGAAGGTGGTCGGTGACAATATAGAGCACTACATAATGCCCCCGGCACAGGTACAAACATCTCATTTTTAAAACTGAATTTTCATGTATTTTTCTTGAAGTGTAAAACTTCTTTTTATTGTTTGGCTTTGCAGGGCTGGTTTGCAGGCAGAAATCTGGCACTGTCGCAGGTCACCACTAAGTACTTCCTGTGGGTGGATGACGACTTTGTGTTCCTGAATGAGACACATATTGAGAGCTTTGTGAACATTATGGAAGCTGTTCCTGAACTAGATGTGGTAAAGATGTCAATTGTGTAAATATATAAATATGTAATCATTTTTTTTTTGAGGCAGTCTCAAAAATGTTGTTCAAACTAGTAAAGATCTGTATTGTTTCCAATAAAGATCTTATTTTTATGTTTACAGAAAAAATTCTTGGCTGATTTTGACCTTCTTTTATATGTAGTTTATTCTTTCATTTTCTCCATCAGGTTGGTGGTCAGGTAGAAAGTAATCGGTTTTCCTTCAAGTTGCAATACGAGGAAGGGAGCAGTGAGGAAGGCGGCTGTATCACACGTGTCAGTCGTACCCACGCACCCCTGCTGGGTTTCGACGGCTGCTTCTTTGCAGATGGAGTCGTCAACTACTTCCTGGGCCGGACAGAAGCTGTGCGGAGGGTCGGTTTTGACCCGTTCCTCAAAAGAGTGGCCCATACTGGTAAGTAGACCAAACATTCAGAAGAGATGAAGTCACTCGATTCATTTTGGATGAGGTCTGTTATTAAACTATCCCAGAAAGACCTACTTGAAGTAACACAATATGTTTTGACATATTTTCTTCATCCACTGTCATGTAATGGTATCCAGGTTTAGGTCACATGTAATTTAAAGCATGGGCGTAGTAGAGACAATACAGACGATCTTGATTTTTTTTTTTTTTTTTTTTTTGTCCAAGACAGTTTATGACTCAGACATTGACATATGTAAATGGAGTGTATTCATGATCCATGGTCGACAATCCATGGAAATTTCATAAGCGTTTGATCAACAAAAATAAGAATCTGTTTTCATTTGGTTTTCCTAACTATGTACAGAATTCTTCATTGACGGACTTGGAGATTTATTAGTTGTCACCTGCAGAGGTCTCAGAATTGGTCACCAAAAGCACAGTCCCACAAACAAGTACGGTTCCTACAGGCATCCTCCAAAAAGTGATTCAGAGGCAAAAATGGCCCACCATTTTTTCAAGAACCATCTGAAATGCATCAAATACTAAGGAGCATTTCAGGTGAAATATGCCATTCCTCAAACCTTATTAATCATTGGATTTTCTTAATTTACTCTACAAGTCAAAGGTTTGGATCTACTCATTCATTTGAAAGCATGTTTATGAAACCTCTACATTTGACCATTTTTATTTATTTATTTATTTTTGCACAAAATAAAAATGTGAATTTTTTAAGGTTACAATTATGACTTTTTGCAATTGCAATTTTATTTTGCACAATTCTGACTTCCTTCTCAATATTCAGAACCCAGAATTGCAAGATACCAAATATGTCGCAATTACCTTTTTAATTTTAGTCCGTGGTGAAAACAAGCTTCCAAAGTCATCAAAACTACAAAAGAACACAAATGGAAGAATAAGAATTAGTTTTAAGATTTAAACTTAAATCTGAGCCTTTTCTTTGTCTAGATTTCAGGTCTGTTCACTTAGAACTTTAACTCAACTTTAAACACTTTAACTCAAATTTAAACACTGTTGAATGAGTTCACATGTACAGTATGTTGACAGGTTTGACTTTGTCTTTTCCTTCAGTATCCACTTCAAAATCTTTACATGAAATTTAATGTGTACCCATGAAGTAGTTTGAGTTAGATCTGTTTACTAAAGACCATTTGAGATGTTCATGTGGGTAAAGGCTAATGATCTGCATATTATGTGTTTAAATGAGTCAAATTTATAATTTATTATTTAAAATCTACAGGACTGCAAAGTCTCTGTTGCCACCAAAACATCAAAGTGTCATCCTTCACCTTTGTGTTTCTATTTACTTGACCACTGTTGTCACTTTTAGAAACTACACTGTTGTGCCAATAAAGAGTCAATGCTCTATTGTCATTGATTTTTCTTTTTTTTTTTTTTTTTTTTTTTAAATATATTCATATTCAAAAACATAAAGTCGTCAGCTTATGTATCCACCTTATTTTGCACTGGAAATGACCTATTTCCTGCAAATGTGCGACGTCCGATTCATTAGTCGCTAAATAACTAGAAGAATAACAAAGTGCAGTAAACTGTTTACGCTAAAAAACAATGTGTTCATGATTAGGACATTAAATTAATTCACTTTTAAAAAATAAGGCGGATGTTCCCCTCTCTGTCAGTTGCAGCGTCCACGTAATATGGCATCACCTACAATTCACGCTAAAGGTATCTGTGTTTTCAATACAAGACTTTTTTTTGGTGCGGCACCAGGGTTTATTCGACGTCAGAGTTCGGTTCGTTTGGATAATGTGAACGCTGTTTTCTGAACTCGGGCGCGTGCACACGAACCACACCCGAGTGCGCCTAAAAAGGGTGGTCTGAGCCTGGGGTAAGTCACGTTTCTGATCACGAAAGTGTGAACGATTCGTTCAATTTGAACGAATCTTTAATGTGACTCGGGACGAACGAGTCGTCTCGGGGAGTGATTCGTTCAGTCGCGCATGCGCAACATCCTATTAGGTTCTGTACTGGAATTAGTTCACCTGTTTCGAATCGTCTGGTTTTTGGAGTCGTTCGTTCATCTTATGGGGCTGTCACGTGATGAACGAACGACTCGAACCCGAAGACTCGAGAGATTACCTAATCAATTCTCTTTCCGGCTCACAATGCTTAGGTTAAGCTTATGGGGCTGTCACGTGATGAACAAACAACTCAAACCCGAAGACTCCAGAGATGAACTAATCAATTCTTTTTCCGGCTCAGACTGCATTGGTTAAGCTTATGGGGCTGTCACGTGATGAACGAACGACTCAAACCCGAAAACTTGTCAGATAAGAGGTGAGGTTGAGCTAATCATAGACTAAAGACCCAGGTAAACAATGAATTAATCTTTTCTGTTTCTTATAGCATTATAGTTTTGTCTTGTTTGTAGTGTGATCAACGTTTGAGTAAGCAGTAGATGTGTTAGGGAGATAACATGTAACATTTTAATTATATTTTACTAAAATGAATGAAATAACTCGAAAAAAGATTCGTTCATTTTGCTGAACGAGACTCAAAGGTCCGAGTCGGTAAAATGATCCGAACTTCTCATCACCACTGTCCTTCTGTGTTGGCGCTTTGGAAACAAATCTAAACTTTCAAAATCCGAGATACAAAAATAAAGTGTGGAAGCATCCATTCATTTTGCCGTGTTCTGCGTATTCATTATCTGGCAACAGGGGTAAACAGCTGCCACACTGATGGTTCGGAACCAAAAACTATCCCGTGAACACAAGTCATTTTTGTCAAGTCCTTGGTTTTCCCGCGGAATTGGGCTGTTTTAAAACTCTTGAGGTAGGTTGTTTTTTCCCACCGCGGGTTAATGGTTTGACATACTGCATGAAGTATATTTGACTGAAATGCTTACCAATTAGAAAACTGTGGTAAATGTTAAGTTTTGTGAATGAGGGTGACTGGTAAGGAGCCCTTGAGCTGTGTTTATGATCACTACAATATATTGGTTTTCAACAGTGACTGTGAAATATCCATGTTAGGTATGGGAATTGAATATTTTGAGTTTTGATGTTTGGGATATGGTCATTAGGCTACTTTTGGGCTATATTTGATTGGCCATTGGGCTAGTTTTGTTACGCAGACCTGGCAACCCTAAACACAATCCAGTGGGGTGAGGGTGTTATGGGGAACTCTGGTTCAGACCCAGCAATTGAACCAAGTGTGAAAGCACCCTAAAGTACACGACACGTTCTGTTGGCAACTTTAGGTGTCTATACTCCATATTTTCCTATGAGTAGCCTATTTGCCTCAGAGGTTTGCATAAGAACTGCTCATTTGCATTTATTGTCAAAGTCCTGTTTTCAAGTAGGCTTTTTTCTCAATTTCTATTCCATTCAGCATTGCTATAAGGTGGTTGTTTTCTCATCAGGAAACAGACCCCATACATGTCTTGTCATCTGGATCAAATTCAAAGGAGCTATAGGAAGAAAAACATGTGCAAAGGTCTCATGCAAATGAATATAAAAGAACATCTCACTGCTCTGAAATTAGGAAGTAACCACATCTCTGAAATTACTGTGGCAGAGATAGAAAGATCAAACACAACTACACCACTGTGGATCTCGCCCAGGGACCTTTTTAAATGAATTTCCTTTAAGGCAACACAGGTTAGCTCACAATGATTTGGCAGAAGATGTAGATACAAGAAATATACATTTTATTTATGATAAAAAGATTTTACAAAAACAGGGGGAGAGAAAGAGCAATCACAACAATGTAAACACAATAGCATATAACAATTTCACAAAACCTGAGTAATAAAGGACATTCATGGACCCGAGAACAGGACCCGAGGCTTAGCAGTAGGGAATAAGGGAACAATAGGCCTCCACAGCAGAACACCCTTCCCTTGCACCTGTGCACCCCCACATACACACACACACACATACACACAACCACTCAAACCAGCACTCTTGAAACAAACAGCTTTACTAGGAATCCACCCCTGCCTTAGGCACTCATCTCTTATAACAGCAAGAAATCAGATTATGCACTTGAAAGAATACAGTCCCTATCACAAGTCACCATTCAGATCATTTACAATTAAAGGAGTTTGCCACTCCCACACAATTGACCAACAAATTAAACAATTTACAAATACTTAAGTCAACACTAACATAAACTAAGACAAAGTTGTGTATTACAAACAGGACAGAAAATAGCCCATTACTTCTAAATGATGATGTTTTTCTTATGTTAATACCTTGATAACATTATAAGTGGACCACAGAGAACAATACAAAATAATAAAAAAGCCAGTTCATGGCCCCTTTGAGTCAAAGACAACAGCTGTGCTGTGATTTCAGCTGTATTTACATGTAATATAATCACTAAGAGATCGTTTTACCATTTCACTGTGCTCCACTTTCCCACAATGGTGGCCCAGTAGGGCTGGGTTTTGACACAAATTTCACGATTTAATTCTCATTCAAGCTTGCAATTTGATTCGACCTGATTCAGTATCGATTATTTTGGATATATATATATCAGGCACAGTACATGCAAAATTTTCTCAAAGGAAAAAAAATCTCAACTAAAGCTGTAATGCTGTAAAATATATAAGAGAGTTGGTACTGGATTTTTATTTATTTTTTATTATTATTTTTTTAACATATAAACATTTAAATAGCTTATATTGACGTTTTTGCGCGGCTGAAACACTGATTAAGCGATTACAAGAGACAGGATACGGATTGTTATATTGTACTTTTTTGAAAAGTTCTTTGAATTTAAGTGCACTACACTTGCGGTCAGAGCTGATAAACGGTCTGTGCTGTTCATCTCAAACGAGCAGCGGGAATTTGTTTCGCTTTTGTTTCGTTTGCCGTTTGATGTTTTTCATAGGAAACAGAAATGGCAGCGCTCATGAGCTGATCAACGAGGTGGTCGCGCCAGTGCGACCGCTCACAAAATTTAGTCGCACCGGCAGAAAAAATGATCGCAGTCTGGAGCTCTGGAAGGAGATAATCAGTTCACGTGCGCTACGCGCTGACGCGTCTGTTGATTGAGGCTCTCCAGCGATCTACCACTCCACATTAAATGGCGCCAAAAGGGCATTTATTGTTAGAATACTGCGATACAATGGACAGAATTTGACATCTAAGACTTTGTTTCATATTGGATGTTCCATCCATTAACTGAAAACAGGCTAGACTAATCGATTCTTGGGATTCAAGAATCGATATTGTTTTGTAAAAATGAGAATCGATTAAAATCGAGATATCGATATTTTTACCCAGCCCTGTGGCCCAGTGTAATATAAATGGTAGGCTGCTAATAATTACAGCATAACCCTAATTAAACATTAAAAACAATTTAACATCAAGTCTCCCCCTTGCACAAAAACACAAAATACCACCTCATTTAATCATTTTAAACTCCTCATTAAGTCCCAAGCAAATCATGCCGGGACTACAGTTTAAGCAAAAATAATTTGTAAGTCTAGTAGATTGCACATTTAAAAAACAATAATTGGAAGCAAAGCAATGAAGTTTAGAAGAGAAACATATCTGTACGTGTCTAATAATACGATTGGGTCAGTTGGACAGTATGTGTTTGCAGTTTTTTTTTTCAGCGTATGATAATGAAATCTTTGTTTAGTCTAAATATTGGACCCAAGCGAACAGTCTATTATTCACAGGGAGATCAGTTTTCCTTCACAACTGTGTTGGAGCTCTTTTGTTCTTATCAGACATGATGCCACCTACCTCACACATGCAGAACGTATATCAGCACTTCACTACATTATTTCCTTGTGACAAAACAACCGCTATTTATATGTTACGTTATGACGCGTTGGAATTGTTTACGCTTTCATCAGATTTTGTTCTCATGTTTCAGAGACATCTCAAGGTTAGTCTTACAGAAGGTCATTTATAAATACATCACACATGCCTGGTTTGTTATCTTTGTGGGGACTCTACATAGGCACAATGGTTTTTATACTGTCCACACTATCCCCTTACCCTAACCCTACCCCTAAACTTAACCCTTACAGAAAACTTTCTGCATTATTACATTCTAAACAAATACTCATTCTGTATGATTTATAAGCTTGTTTCCCAATGGGGACCTCAATTTAGGTCCCCACAGTAACACAAGTCCCCAACACACGAGTCTGTGTGTATTCAGGTTTAGGTCTCCACCAGGATATAAAAACAAGACCACACATACACACACATTCCTCTCATTCTCTCTCAGGAAAATAGGGGCTGGGTTAAGGTTAAATGCTATTGCTAATTAACATAGCCTACTGTCAGTAATTGTCTTTAGAGAAAATGTTATTGTTCTATTGGTGTACAAGGTAAATTTTATATTTTTACATTAACAATGTAATCAGTATTCTATTTATTAAAGCCAAGTATGATTCTCATCAAGTTTGTGATTTTGTCAATCTTACATTTATTTCAAAATAATAACTCAAGGCAGTAACAATTTAAACATATAATTTATTTGTGAACTAATGTTTAGCTATTCTTTATAATAGTCATCACAGCTCGGTAAATACTGGTCACAGACAGAGATTTTCTTTAAATTTAATCAAGGTGATTACTCACTAAAAATTTCCACAGATCAGGTTTTCATGTCATTTTAAGTCTTATTTTGACATCTTATTTTTCATCTAAGTAAGTTTAAATTAGTCTTCCCATTAATGCCCTTATTGTTTATTCAGATTGAATGGCCAACTTTGAACGCGCACGAACACAAGAGGCGGGATTTATCGCATAAACCAATCAGAGCCGAACATAACTCAT
This sequence comes from Cirrhinus mrigala, assembly GCA_036247105.1. Taxonomy (NCBI): domain Eukaryota; kingdom Metazoa; phylum Chordata; class Actinopteri; order Cypriniformes; family Cyprinidae; genus Cirrhinus; species Cirrhinus mrigala. The sequence goes on along the minus strand of CM070031.1, from coordinate 16,045,552 downwards.
TTTACTTGAGAATACTATCTCAGCGGTCGTTTATGAGCACTGTTTATTCATATTAAACATTTAAGCTAAATGTTTACAAATTTGCGGTGTACACTACAGTCTCGGTGCTCACAGCGTCCCAAACACAATTAATTTTTATATTTATTTATATTTTCATTGTCTGGCTATCCGGGATTTCGGAGTTAAAAATTTATAGTATTACATCACATTGTGAGTGTATAATTAGTACTTTTTGTTGTTTTCTCCTGTCATCTGATAGAGCGTTTGGACCCGGAAGTCAAGGAAGAAGTTACCCTTGAGTCAGATTTAAGCTAATGGGCTCTGGGAGGCAAAGGAGACGCGGACTCCCGCTGTAAATTTACCTGCTGGTGTTGCTGTAAGACAACGTTTCTTTAGAAAAACGAGTGATTTATACACAATTTAATGTTAGATTTTGTAATATTTCCTCCTTGGAGGAGGATACGCCCCGGTCGTATTGTGTAGTCCTTCACAATTGTATTGGAGCTCTTTTGTTCCTACCAGCTGATAGCTATAACCAGGCGTAATATCACCTACCTCACCTCTGCATGTCTCCGCGTCTCCTTTGCCTCCCAGAGCCCATTAGCTTAAATCTGACTCAAGCGTAACTTCTTCCTTGACTTCTTCCTTGAGTATTTAACATGTAAACACGCACATACTGAGGATCACCGTGGTAGACAGTAGGGAAACACACTGAGGTCAGACATAATACACACATTACACACATTATACACATTCACCTGCTGTCCCTCAGGCTGTGGCACATCCACACATATCCTGCTGTCTGTCCCTCTCCTAAAATTATCTTTATCTGTTCCTCTTCAGTCATGCCTGTAAAGTTATTTCTGATGTTTGTGAACTTATTTGCATATAGGTCTCTTATTCATTCGAATTTGTGGCAGTGAAGGAGGAAGTGCACCTCTATCTCAATCTCTCCTGTCTTGCAGTGAGCACACACTCTTTCCTCTCTGGGTAACCAGCTCTTTTTGTGTCTGCCGGTTTCAATGGCTAGACTGTGCTCACTGAGCCTGTACTTGGTCAGGATTTGTCTCTGCTTAGTGTCTCTGATACTTTGGAGATATTCTTCCAATTCTTAATTTGATTTTATAGTTCGATATAATTATAATTTACTTGTAGGACGCATTTAGTTTCTTGATCCCAATGTTCCAGATATATGTTTTTAGATTATTGATAATTTGATTTATTTTGATGTTTGAGCGAGAAGCAGTGCTGGTCTGAGACTGGTTAAAGTTAGTAAAATTAGTCAGGTTAGTAAGTCGCAGAACCAGCTGACTTAGGGGACTTTTTTCGGGGTTCAGTTCTTGGGTTTGTAGCACTTTAAAATGTAGCGATTCTGTGGGACTCGATTTTGAATGCATCCAGAATTTGAGGGATCTTTTTTGTATATAAATGATCAATGGGAATCGGCCTAATTCTGCCCTACATGCGTTGTTGGGTGTTATCCTTTGTAATTTTAAAATCATTTTGCAGAATTCTGTGTGTAGGGCTTCTGTTGGATGTCTGTCCCATCTAGAGTACATTTCTCTTGTTCTCTTTTAGGAAAAGATGGGCTGGGGTAAATGCTATTGCTGAGCAACATTGCCTACTGTCAGTAATTGTTTTTACAGAACATTATTGGTTTATCTAAATGTAACGGTTATGGCAAACTATCAACCAAAATGAGAATACCTGTTTATTCTCATTTATTTAGGTCTGAAAAACGTATTATAGCTAATCTAGATAACATTATAGTAGTACAATACACTTATTGCAGGTTCAGTTCCACAGAAGTGATTCGTGTTAAAGATATGAGGACAGTTAAAGGGCAGTCATTGTTAAATATTATATATTTAATATAAGATTCATTTATTCAGTGTTTAAAAGGTAGGGTCATCTCTATTATGCACTATGCTTTAATCTATGTAACTGTAAAATAAATTAACTTTTAATAAAACAATAAAAGAAATGGCTTTAATGAGGGAGTGAACATGAGGTTATTTTTGTTTTTGGTTTGTTCTTTTGTTGTATTTGTTTAATATAGTTCATTCTACAGAAAATTCAGGTTCGTATGAGGCCGAAATTTGTTTGTCTTTTCTTTCCAGATTTATTCTATGGCTACACTGAATAATTTCAATGCAATTAAAAAAAAAAAAAAAAGTCCCAACATTGGTCAATACCAAAACTCAATGGAAAAATTGCAATGAATAGGAAACCATTAATTTTTCATTTGTGTTCATTCAGAATAAAATAATTTTACTGCATTTTTTAAAACCTGTATTAGCAATAAAGCTATTTTCTTTTGCCTATTCTTTGTTTATGCAGCTACTGTGAAAACAGTAGTTTTATTCATTATTATTATTATTATTATTATTATTATTATTATTTTGGTAAAGTCAGGATTTTAAAGATATCAAGTTTCTATTTCTATTTATATAATTATAATGTGACCCATCCTAGTGATCTTAAAAAATATTAATGATACTATTTTATTACAAAATAGAAAGAAAAGAAAGAAAGAGACATAAAAGAAAAGAAAGAAGTCTTTAAAGGACCACTAGGATGTAAAAAAATATATATACTGTGTGTGTGTGTGTGTGTGTGTGTGTGTGTGTGTGTGTGTGTGTGTGTGTGTGTGTGTGTGTGTTTATATGTAATTTAGGCTTTCTTCTCAACCTTTATCGCAAAAGGGTTCAATACTCAAAGCTTTCCAATACGGTGTGTCCATCTTGTGGTCATAACAAGGTATAGCACGTACTAAACGGATATGTTACTCCCGCTGGTTTCACATAGGGTTTTGCAGCTTTATTTTAATTATAAAGAGAGAGATTAAAAGATATACATTGCCAAACTGATTATTTGACTTATTTTAGTGACAATATAAAGATACGAATTAAATGAAACGTAAATTCATGTTAATTTAATCCGTCATTTCTCAATTTTAACTATATTTAATGTGCAAAGTTTATTTGGGTGTCATAAAAATAATGACATTTGAAAAACAAAAATCATTTGGTGTAATGTATCTGAATATAAACCCGAGTGGGATTCGAGCCTTTACTGAAGCAGTCAGGCGGTTTTTAGGCAAGTTCAGACGTCATAGATCACGTGTTTTCTTATAGCGCTTTAATGTGATATGTACAGTGCAATTCGTTTGAAAAATGCTTAGCAACCACTAATGATGGGTGCTTTGGAAGCACTGCTTCGTGAAGCTTCCAAACTTTTGTGAATCAGTTTCGAAACAGTGGTTCGGGGCGCGTATCAAACTGCCAAAGTCACGTGATTTCAGTAAACGAGACTTCATTTTAAATGCAAGTTTAAGTTTTTCTCGCATATACACACTTTTGACCAGCAGGCGTCACTAGCGTGTTAAAGCATTGATACAGTGAGTAATTTAATTAGCCGATTGGTTTCTTTAGTTTATAACTTACAAAAATATTTGGGTTAGCTAGTTATTTCCAGCCATCTTACTCAATTCATATATCAGTTCTATTTTTCACAAAATGATCAGTCTCCGTAAAGACCGTCAAAAATTGCCAATGCCGACTATATTTCAAGTCGTCATGGCGGGGTATTGGGTAAAGTTTTCAATTAGCAATAATCGCGCCTCGGATAAACCTCATAGGCTACGATACTGCCACTGCGCAAAGCTGAAGAATGGACGCCTGACTTCAGCATTAGCCCAAACACGCCTCACTTTACACAGACGGTAACCACAATGACGCTCACGACAAGCTGACCAATCGAAAAACGAAGACGACACGAGTACGTATATCTATTTGGTTTTGTGTTTAAATAACTACAAATAAGCAAAAAATATCATTTAAAAAAATATATTTTCACCTACTTTCGCGGTGCATCACGGGAACGTAATGACGTAGAGAAACGTAGGTGACGTGACGGCTACGTAAACGTCACTCGCGTGCAGTAAATGTAAACACGGCTAGATGTCAGCAACAGCTCAGTTATGAGATGTAACACGAAAAAAGGCACTACAAAAATCCATTTTATACGTTTATATATTTAGAATTATTGAATAGCTATCTTACTGTTGTTATTTTAATTTATTTAAAGTTGACTGTAATGTGTGTAAGTGTTAAAATATTAACTAGAGAAGGAAAAAAATTGCTTTCATTTTATTGTAAGTTTTTTTTTCATTGTTTATTCTGGTCTTTTATGCACCTCAATATAAAACAGCATTACCAATTAAAACAGCATTCCCAAAAAACATGTTTGACAAATTTTCACGAGAGCATTTATTTATTTATTTATTTATTTATTTATTTATTACAGAAACATATGGAATGTTCCTTAATAAATTGCTTTTTCATTGTAGAAGTTAGCACAGCACTTTAAGCAAATATGTAAAATTATTTAAAATTCGCATTTTTGATTATATACCAATGATATTTTGATGAAAGTAAATAATAAAATGTGATTTCCATCTTTACAAATATTAGCCAACATATTAACCCATATATGCATAATAATAATAAAAAACAATAATAATAATAATAATAATAACAATAATGGAATTAATACATAATAATAATTGTTTATTATTATTATTATTATTATTATTATTATTATTATTATTATTATTATTATTATTATTGTTATTGTTATTGTTTTTGTTATTAAGCATTACCTATAAGCATATTAACCTATACATTCTTAATAATAATAATAATAATAATAATAATAATAGAATGAACAAATAATACTAATACTACTACTAATAATAATTATTATTATTAAGTATAACCCACAAGCACATTAACCAAAACATGCTCAATAATAATAATAATAATAATATAATAATAATATAATAATAATAATATAATACATTTTAAGCATAACTCATATGCACATTAACCCATACATGCTTAATAATAATAATAATAATAATAATAATAATAATAATAATTATAATTATAATAAAAATAATAACATCAATAATAATACTAAGAATTAATAAATAATACTACTAATGAATTATAATAATTATAATTAATTATTAATTTTAAGCATAACTCATATGCACATTAACCCATACATGCTTAATGATGATGATGATAATAATAATAAAAAAAACAATAATAATAATGGAATAAAAAAATACTAAAATTACTACTACTACTACTACTACTACTAATAATAATAATAATAAAAATATTAGTGCAAAAGTTAATTAACATCATATTATCAACATTATAATTGTTCATTAACAATTATCAACACTTTTTCTTACTATTTAATACGATCAAACAAATATAAAATACATATATTGTAATTATTATAAAATATTTAAAAAATATTAAATAAAGTTACTTTGAAATTTTATGAAGTTTTCATCATCATATTGATAATACATATGTACATATTGATATTATAAAATTAATCTAAAATATGATTATAAGATATTACTATTAGTAAGTGTATTAACATTATAAAAAATACAACAATATTTTATGGCATTATTTAGAAGCATATTAACCTATAAATGCTTAATAATAATATAATATAATATAATATAATATAATATAATATAATATAATATAATATAATATAATATAATATAATATAATATAATATAATATAATATAATACAATATAATATAATATAATAATATTATTAATATAACAATATTATGAGTTTATTGTGTTGTGATTGTCCCAGCAGTCAGTGTGTCATTCTGATGTTTTTGATTGTGCTGATGCTGTTTCTACAGTGACTGATTGCCGTGGTGATGTGATGTCAGCACTTTGACTGACAGGATGAAGTCTTGACGATCAGCAGAACGGTCAGTCACGAGGAAGATGCGCAGCTCGTGAGTATTGCACTCACGTTGACCCACATAACCTAAACGAATCGTCCTTCCATTCTTAAAACTCATAAATCATTCCGATAAGAGCATACTCAAACCATTCTTTCCTCGTCTACCGAATGCGTCCTATGGTTTCCGGGGCTGATAAATGTAGGACGCATCTGTCTTTGATTTATTGTTGAACGCTTTCTTTATCCACAATGTTTGTCATCGATGTCACCACACACTTACTGTTCTGGAAATCTCTTTTTAGAGGAGGAAAAATGTGATGTCAGTGCTGTTTGGAGCTTCTGTTACTTATTCTAATATATTTTTGACCAATATTACCTCTGTTTGGGTGCAGGAGGAAGTTTGACGTGATAAAGCGCGCTGAAGTTCACAGCATATGAGAGGCGCCCGAGGGCCCTGTCAGCCCTGCTTTGATTTGGATCCGGATCTCAGGGCTGGAAATAGAGATTAACAGATGGCAGAGTGATGGCAGTGGATCAGGCTGAGCGGCCGGGCCGGGCCTCACCCACGCCGTACCCGCTGCACCGTGAAATCGCTGGGGGTTTCGCGCCGTGCCCACACGAGAGCTCGCGCTTTCTGTATGAGAAAGAGCTGCAGGATTCGAGCAGAAAAATTCCTCATGTCATGTAAGGATTTCCACCGTTTCATAACTCCATGGCAAAATATTGAACTAGTTTAAGCTATAAAGTTACCTACTATTAGTCCATGTTACTTACTATTATTACTTGTTAGTATTGTAAAAAATAAGAGACAAATATAAATGTTACAAAGTTTTAATATTAATATTAAATATTAGTAGTAGTAGTATTAGTAAGTTACTTTAGCTAATAAAGGTAGTATTATTAATTTTGTTTTGTTTTTATTATGAATAAAGCAAATACAAAATACTATTATGAAATATTTGTATTATTGTATAGAAATAGCTTATTAATACTGTTAATATAATAATTGTAATTAATATTATATTGAATCTTTTTATGCAACATATTGCACTATAGAGCAAAAGTTATATTATTATAGTTATTATTATCAGTAAGTTACTTACTGATATTGTAAAATAAATAAAAAAATAAAAGTATAATTATAAGGTGTTATTATTATTAAGTGACTTATTAGTATTATAAAAAAATAATATATGTTATATAGCAATTATATTGCATTATATTGCATATTATCAACATTATAATTGTTTATCAGCAATTATCAACACTTTTTCTTACTATTTAATATGATAAAACAAATATAAATTATAGTTATAATTGTAAAATATTTAAATGATATTAAATATTATTTAAATATTAAAAAGTTACTTATAACTTACGTTTTATTATTATCATGATCATCATCATTGAATTACATACTGATATTAAAAAATCTAAAATGTAATAATAAAATATATTATATAAAACAATCGAAACTATAATTATAAGATATTACTATTATTACATTACACAGTAATATTATAAAAAAATAATAAATTAAATAACATTTTATATAACAAATATTGCATTAGAGCAAAAGCTAATTATTGTTATTATTTTTTCTTACTATTTAATATCATAAAATTGTTATAAACTTATAAAATAAATTACTTATAATGAACACTTTTATTATTATTATTATTATTATTAATAATAAATAAGATACTTGGTGATATTATAAAATAAATATAATTATAATACATATTGCTATTATTATTATTATTATTATTATTATTATTATTATTATTATTATTATTATTATTATTATTGAAATAATATTAAATATTATTTAAATATTAAATAAATAAAGTTACTTATAAATTAAGTTTTATTGTGATTATTATCATCATCAAGTTACATATTGATATTATAAAATTAATCTAAAATATAATTATCAGATATTACTAAGTTACATATAAATATTATTAAAATATTTAAAACAATATTTTATAGAAAAATTATATTGCATTAGCGCAAAGGTTAATTATTATTATTTTTATTCTTATTTATATATTCTTATTATATTTAATATAATAAAATTATATAAAAGTATAAAATAAATTATTTATAATAATAATAATAATAATAATAAATTATTATTATTATTATCAATAAGATAGTGATATTGTACAATAGATATAATTACATAATACATATTGTTATTATTATAAAATATTTAAATAATATTATATATTATTTAAAAAATAATATTTAAATTAAGTTTAATTCTTATTATTGTCATCTTCAAGTTAAATATTGAAATGATAACATTAATCTAACATATATTTTTAAGATATTACTATTATTAAGTTATGTATTAATATTATAAAAATAAAAAACAAATTATAGAACAATTATATTGTATTAGAGCAAAAGTTAATTATTTAATATCATATATTAATATAAAAGTATAAAATAAATTACTTATAATGATTGTTTTTATTATTATTATTATTATCATCAATAACTTACTTGGTGATATTATAAAATAAATATAAATACATAATACATGTTGTTATTGTTGTTGTTGTTATAAAGCACTTAAACAATATTAAACATTATTTAAATATAAAATAAAGTTACTTATTGATTTTATAAAACATATTGATACTATACAAAAATGATCTAAAATATAATTATGAGATATTGCTATTATTAAGTTACATATTAATAGTATAAATAAATTATAAATAAATATATAATAAATAAAAAAACAATATTTTATAGCACAATTATATTCCATTAGAGTTAATTATCGTATTATAAGTTAGTATACATTATTTTTATTCTTAATAATTAATATCATAAATTAATATAAAAGTATAAAACAAATTACTACTACTACTACTACTACTACTACTAATAATAATAATTATTATTATTATTATTATTATTATTATTATTATTACTATTATTATTATTATTATTATTAAGATACTTGGAAAATTATAAAATGAATATAATTACATAATAATAATTTTACTGAAGTTCCTTAATATTATAAAACTTAAAGTATTTTTAGAGCCAAATATATTGTATTATAGAGCAATTATAGAGAAATTGTTATTATTATTGTTATTATTTGTACTAATGAATATGCTAAATATTCAAAAAATATTTATAAAATAAATATACAATAAGATATTAGAATTGTTTTTATTATCAATAAGTGACTTGATGATGTTCTAAAGCATAAGGTATAATTACTATTATTATTATTTTTAGTTCACTGAAATGTACCAAAAATGCATGAGAACTGAAAGAAACAACAGTAATCACAGAAGAGCTCAAGGCAAACTCCCAGTGCAAGGCATTAGACTCTATACACAAATGAAGACTATGAATGATCAAAATGAAGATGCTTTTGCTGACTTTGATCACAGTGATGACAACAGCCTAGTTATCTATGAGTGCGCTTGTCTGTCAATTCTGTGAACTTGAGATCATTACCAAGAAATAACTCTGCATTTCCGTTTCGGCTTTCCAAACACAGGTTATTTATGTATGAGTCAGTGTGAAGTCTTGCATTAGTTCTGGGTGAATAAGGAAGCAGAATTGAATCAGGTTGAGTGGAGGAATGAATATCTGTCTCATCATCTCTCACTCCACTGAGTCAGAAAGTGACACAACTCCACACCGCTCTCAAACACAAACGCACGGCGGACAAAACCAACAGATGCAAGTCTGGACGCATGAATAGAGCTGATCTCAAAGCACACAGGTGGGCATACCTGCACAACACAATTAGCACATGCAGCTGGTCAAAAACAGCATCTCAGTCTTCAAACACACACACACAAATGTCTCCAGACTGTCTGCTGGGGATACGCTGTGGTTAGTCTAAACTGGCAGCCATCATGAAATTTAGTTATTTACTGACAAAAAGTATACTGTAAAAAACAAAAACAAACAAACAAACAAAAAATTCTGTGGGTTTGTAAATGCATGCTGTAAAAAAAAATAAATAAATAAATAAAAGTAAAAATAGGGCACAATATACTCAATTAATAAGACAGAATTTTTATTTATTTGATCTATTTTTATAGGTGTTTTATATGTATTTAAAATTTTGCATTTTATTGCACTATGTTTTTAGGGTTAATGAACATTTCCATAAAATTAATGGATAATTTCCTGGCAGAAAATTACCGTTTTACTTTTTTAGAATTATTTATTTTATTAATTTGTTTATGTATTTATTTTTACAGTGTAGGTTTTTGTTTGTTCATTTGTTTAGTTTTTTTTTTTAACATTTTATTTTGCTTTTTTCAAACATAACAACAACGAACAAAAGACAAAACACAAAGCAGAAATAATGAATAAATAAATTAGATTTAAAAAAAAAAAAAAACTTGGAGAGAGATACAATATAAATATAACAAGTGTAACATATTTACAGATAAAATATGTTTATACTTATATTTTTTATACTTATTTAGTTTTTTTTTTTCACGTAAAATTTGTCTCTGTAACTAGTTTTGCTAGTTTTACTGAAGTCAAAAATATTTTATATATGTCACTGGATCAACCTAATACATTAATTCATACCAAATCTAGTTTTTATGGGTTAAATTTGCTATTGTTATTTATATATTCTTATTATATTTCATGTAATAAAATTATATAAAAGTGTAAAATAAATAATTTATAATAATAATAATAAATAATAATTATTATTATTAATAATAAGATACTTGGTGATATTGTACAATAAATATAATTACATAATACATATTGTTATTATTATTATAAAATCTTTAAATAATATTAAATATTATTTAAAAAATAATATTTAAATTAAGTTTAATTCTTATTATTGTCATCAAGCTAAATATTGAAATTATAACATTAATCTAACATATATTTATAAGATATTACTGTTATTAAGTTATGTATTAATATTATTAAAAAAATTATAGAACAATTATATTGTATTAGAGCAAAAGTTAATTATTGTTATTATTTTATTTTTAATATTTAATATCATATATTAATATAAAAGTATAAAATAAATTACTTATAATGATTGTTTTTATTATTATTATTATCATCATCATCATCATCAATAAGACACTTGGTGATATTATAAAATAAATATAAATACATAATACATGTTGTTGTTGTTATTATAAAGTACTTAAATTTGTACATAAAATGTAAAACACAACATCTAAATTAACTGGTTTTATTGAAGTCAAAAGTATTTTTATTGATGTTACTGAATCAGCCTAAATACATTAATTCCTAACAGCAAAACTAGTTTTTATGGGTTAAATCAGGTAGAAATGGCTCTTTAAGGTCACACTTGCAGGTTATAATTACAAATAGAAAGAATACTATACTATAGTACTATAATATTGTGTGTCAAAAATAATTTGATTGGGGATTCTTCTTTGTTCAATGAACCTAATTTTTTATTTTTTTTTTAGATGTTATTTAATGTTTTGTGTGCATTTAATCATTTTTGGTTGACTCTTAAGCAGCTAATTTGATTAATTCTTACTCAGTTCTTATTGATTTTGTTAAATTGAATTAAATAAGCACTGCTTGTAATGTGTTGCCATATTGTATTGAGCACTAAGACTTTTACAAGGATAAAACTATGTTTTTGGACATGTATTTATGGCAATACCTGCTGAAAACTCCAGTTAAACCAGCCTAACCTGGTTCTAGTCCTAGCCTCGTCCAGCTGGTCTGGTTTCAGATGAAGTCTGGACATTTTTCAGCAAATCAAGCCCTTATAAACCATGACCAGACAAACAGTTTAGGCTGAATAAATGGTATTCTAAAGTTTTTTGACGCGTTTTTACAAGAAGAGGCGCTCATGACGACAACCATCATAACATCCGTCCACACTAATACTTTCTGTGATAAACAAAGTTTTATACATGCATTTATGGCAAAACCTGGTGAAAACCCCTGCTTAAACCAGCTTAACCTGGTCCAGCTGGTCTGGTTTCAGATGAATTTTGGGCACTTTTCTGCTTGTCAGTCCCTCTTAAACCATGACCAGACAACCAGCTTATGGATAAAGCATTTTTTAGCAGGGCTATCATATTTGTAAATTTACCATGGTAATACCACGGTATACTTTGATATTCTGAAGTTTTTTGGACGTGTTTTTACAAGAAGTGGTGCTCATGACATGAAATGGCTAACAAAATCGAGCGACAACCGTTAAAATGTCCATCCACACTAAGACTTTTTATGACAAAGTTATGGACATGTATTTATGGCAAAACTGGTGAAAACCCCTGCTTAAACCAGCTTAACCTGGTCCGCTGGTCTGGTTTCAAATGAATTTTGGGCACTTTTCAGCTCTACAGTCACTCTTAAACCATGACCAGACAACCAGCTTGGGCTGGACAAAGCATTTTTAGCAGGGCTATCATATTTGTAAATTTACCATGGTAATACCACGGTATACTTTGATATTCTAAAGTTTTTTTGGACATGTTTTTACAAGAAGTGGTGCTCATGACATGAAATGGCTAACAAAATCGAGCGACAACCGTCAAAATGTCCATCCACACTAAGACTTTTTATGATAAACAAAGTTTTAGACATGTATTTATAGCAAAACCTGGTGAAAACCCCTACTTAAACCAGCTTAACCTGGTCCGGCTGGTCTGGTTTCAGATGAATTTTGGGCACTTTTCAGCTCAACAGTCCCTCTTAAACCATGACCAGACAACCAGCTTGGGCTGGACAAAGCATTTTTAGCAGGGCTATCATATTTGTAAATTTACCATGGTAATACCACGGTATACTTTGATATTCTAAAGTTTTTTTGGACATGTTTTTACAAGAAGTGGTGCTCATGACATGAAATGGCTAACAAAATCGAGCAACAACCGTCAAAATGTCCATCCACACTAAGACTTTTTTTGACAAACAAAGTTATAGACATGTATTTATAGCAAAACTGGTGAAAACCCCTGCTTAAACCAGCTTAACCTGGTCCAGCTGGTCTGGTTTCAGATGAATTTTGGGCACTTTTCAGTTTGTCAGTCCCTCTTAAACCATGACCAGACAACCAGCTTAGGCTGGATAAAGCATTTTTTAGCAGGGCTATCATATTTGTAAATTTACCATGGTAATACCACGGTATACTTTGATATTCTGAAGTTTTTTGGACGTGTTTTTACAAGAAGTGGTGCTCATGACATGAAATGGCTAACAAAATCGAGCGACAACCGTTAAAATGTCCATCCACACTAAGACTTTTTATGACAAAGTTATGGACATGTATTTATGGCAAAACTGGTGAAAACCCCTGCTTAAACCAGCTTAACCTGGTCCGCTGGTCTGGTTTCAAATGAATTTTGGGCACTTTTCAGCTCTACAGTCACTCTTAAACCATGACCAGACAACCAGCTTGGGCTGGACAAAGCATTTTTAGCAGGGCTATCATATTTGTAAATTTACCATGGTAATACCACGGTATACTTTGATATTCTAAAGTTTTTTTGGACATGTTTTTACAAGAAGTGGTGCTCATGACATGAAATGGCTAACAAAATCGAGCGACAACCGTCAAAATGTCCATCCACACTAAGACTTTTTATGATAAACAAAGTTTTAGACATGTATTTATAGCAAAACCTGGTGAAAACCCCTACTTAAACCAGCTTAACCTGGTCCGGCTGGTCTGGTTTCAGATGAATTTTGGGCACTTTTCAGCTCAACAGTCCCTCTTAAACCATGACCAGACAACCAGCTTGGGCTGGACAAAGCATTTTTAGCAGGGCTATCATATTTGTAAATTTACCATGGTAATACCACGGTATACTTTGATATTCTAAAGTTTTTTTGGACATGTTTTTACAAGAAGTGGTGCTCATGACATGAAATGGCTAACAAAATCGAGCAACAACCGTCAAAATGTCCATCCACACTAAGACTTTTTTTGACAAACAAAGTTATAGACATGTATTTATAGCAAAACTGGTGAAAACCCCTGCTTAAACCAGCTTAACCTGGTCCAGCTGGTCTGGTTTCAGATGAATTTTGGGCAATTTTCAGTTTGTCAGTCCCTCTTAAACCATGACCAGACAACCAGCTTAGGCTGGATAAAGCATTTTTTAGCAGGGCTATCATATTTGTAAATTTACCATGGTAATACCACGGTATACTTTGATATTCTGAAGTTTTTTGGACGTGTTTTTACAAGAAGTGGTGCTCATGACATGAAATGGCTAACAAAATCGAGCGACAACCGTTAAAATGTCCATCCACACTAAGACTTTTTATGACAAAGTTATGGACATGTATTTATGGCAAAACTGGTGAAAACCCCTGCTTAAACCAGCTTAACCTGGTCCGCTGGTCTGGTTTCAGATGAATTTTGGGCACTTTTCAGTTTGTCAGTCCCTCTTAAACCATGACCAGACAACCAGCTTAGGCTGGATAAAGCATTTTTTTTTATCAGGGCTCATATTTGTACATTTACCATGGTAATACCATGGTGTATTACATTTACAAGATAACTTAACACAGCGTGTTAAAAGTGGCGCCCATGTCTGAAATAGTAAAAAAAAAAAATCGACCGATAACTGTCAAAACGTCCGTCCCGCGCATTTTTACACAGACAGAAATAAAAAATAGCACCTACGGTTGCGTTTCCTGAATACGGATTTTGGTTTGTACCAATCAAAATACGGTAACTCTCAGTCAACGGCCGTTTTTTCCGGCGGGACTGGAGTCTCTGAGCAGCAGAGGTGTGCGATGAATCAGACGCAGCGCTTTAGCGATATGCGTGTCTAAAATAAGCCGCCTCAGAATGTGTGATGAGTTTTTCTCAACTCCGCGATCTCACGCTATGCCACCTTTCCGCGTGTAAGAGCCTCCATCTGCCGCACAATCTTTCCACCGGCCCCGGGAAGCCACCTGACTGCTACGATTTACAGGCGCCAAGATCCTTCACATCGAGCCTGAAGCTTCACAGAAGGAAAAAGCCGCCGGAAAATTCAGCTGTCAGGGAAGTAAATCATTATGAATCAGGCTATGAAAACGGAATCGGCAGTAAGGCCGTATTGACTTTCTGTCTCAAGGTCTTGAAAGAGGATGGATGAGGAATTCACTTTTTTTATGGGTAGTTAAATTTAATCAAGGCCTTTCTCAGGTTTAGGACACACGACTAGAATGTGTTGCTCGTCTCGGCCAGTAGAGGACTCTCTAACGGCGTCGAGCACTTGCACGTAAGCACAAACAGATGGAAACGATACTTTATTGATCCCTGAAGGGAAATTCAGTGCAAAACGGCAGGAACATCAAATAAATACACAACTTTCAACAAACAGCACTAAACCTTACATAGAGTGCAGCCAATCGTGTCATATAGGGCCATATATAAGTCTAACAGGCTAGCATCCATCATTAACGGTTCACAATAAAAGAAATTAAACAAACATATAGCAATACGTCGATAGCCTACTTTATATATTCAGTGGTTTTGAATTAATAGTGTTTATATACCGTGGTGCATAGCAAACATACATGCTTCAAGGAATGAACTGTTTATAACATGCTGATGTAGATTTAAATCTATTTTTGGACTTAACCCCTGACTTAAATACTTCTGTTATAGCGTCACGGTCTGCTGTTGTGCAAAACTGCGTTGTTTAACAGTCCAGTCACACTTAAAATAATCCAGTCGCACATGTGTCTGTCTGCTCCGGCCTGTAACTCATCACTCACATGGTTGCCCGTGAAGGCCGTTTCTCCGCACGGATCTCATTACCCGATCTCTCTCTTTTTCATTTCCCTATCTCTATTTCCCTGTCTCTCTTTCTCACTTCCATCTTGTGTATAGCTGCCTCAGCTGTAAGTCTAACTCAGGGCCCGCCACTCTTGATTCATCCCATGAGTCTTTGGGGCAGTGCCCGTTCTCCTCCTAGACATGCATATTTGCATAACCATAAATCACTCACCAAAAGTGACACTCAGTAAACAACGAGGCTCTGAAAGTCGGGCTCTCTCTTTGTTTCTGTGCAGCTACAGGTTTCAGGCAAAATAAAGAGATGAATCTTATAAAACGCGACTTAAAGAACAAGTCCAAATCATTTTTTCACTTCCAAAATCAGACATATAAGATATGTTGTCCAAAGAAAATATGTGACAATTAAGTATTTCCCCTTCTTCTGTCTTTATAATATGATTTTAAGGATATACTAATGTAAAACATAAAATAATTTTAGATGTTTTATATACATTTTTTGCATTTTGACATTATTTATAGTTAATCATATCCCTCCTCCCATTTGCATTACCATAACGCAAAGAAATATTCTCTGTAGTAGTATTGATATTATTTATTTAAGCAGTATTATAATATTGGTGTAAAATAAAATTTTACATTGCATTGTGATATTATTTAATGACAATTATATCCCTCCTCCCATTTTCATTAACGTAACACAGTCTCTGTAAATCTAAATTCTAAAATCTAAATTGACAGTTAAGCACATCCTTTCTCCCGTAATGCAAAAATAAATAAATAAATAAATAAAAAATTAAAAAAATTCCTTCTCTGTAATAAAAACTATTATTTAAATAGTATTAAATATGAATGTAAAATAAAAATTATTATAAATCCTACTATAAATCCTTCCCATTCTCATTACCGTAATGCAATACATAAATAAGTAAATAAATAAATAATCTCAATAATATGAATGTAAAATATAAATTAACATTTTATATTTATTTATTTTTTTTCACTTAAGCACACCCTTCCTCCCATTCTCTTTACCATAATGCAAAAAAAAAAAAAAAAACTCATTCTCTGTAATAAAAATTGTTTTATACTATATAAATAATATTAAATATGAATGTAAAATATAAATTAACATTTTATATTTATTTATTTATTTCACAGTTAAGCACATCCTTCCATTCTCATTACGGTAATGCAAAAAATAAATAAATAAATAAATAAATAAATAAATAAATAATACATACATACATGAATAAAATATCATTCTCTGTAACAAAAACTGTATTATATTATTTAAATAATATTGAATATGAATGTAAAATATAAATTAACATTTTATATTTATTTTTTTTCACAGTTAAGCACATCCTTCCCCCCATTCTCATTACCGTAATGCAAAAATAAATAAATAAATAAATAAACTCATTTTCTGTAATAAAAACTATTATACTGTAAAAAAAAATAATAATATGAATGTAAAATATAAATTAACATTTTATATTTATTTATTTTTTTCACAGTTAAGCACATCCTTCCTCCCATTCTCATTACCGTAATGCAAAAATAAATAAATAAATACAAATTAGAAAAACTCATTCTCTGTAATAAAAACTGTATTATACTATATAAATAATATTAAATATGAATGTAAAATAATTAACATTTTATATTTATTTATTTATTTATTTCACAGTTAAGCACATCCTTCCTCCCATTCTCATTACCGTAATGCAAAAATAAATAAATAAATGCAAATTAGAAAAACTCATTCTCTGTAATAAAAACTGTATTATACTATATAAATAATATTAAATATGAATGTAAAATAATTAACATTTTATATTTATTTATTTATTTATTTATTTCACAGTTAAGCACATCCTTCCTCCCATTCTCATTACCGTAATGCAAAAAAATAAAATAAAATAAAATAAAATAAATAAATAAATAAATAAATAAATACATACATACATACATACATAAAATATCATTCTCTGTAACAAAAACTGTATTATATTATTTAAATAATATTACATATGAATGTAAAATATAAATTAACATTTTATATTTATTTGTTTTACAGTTAAGCACATCCTTCCTCCCAATCTCATTACTGTAATACAAAATAAATAAATAAATACATACATACATACATAAAATCTCATTCTCTGTAACAAAAACTGTATTATATTATTTAAATAATATCAAATATGAATGTAAAATATAAATTAACATTTTATATTTGTTTTACACAGTTAAGCACACCCTTCCATCAATTCTCATTATCGTAATGCTAAATAAGTAAATAAAAAATCTCATTCTCTGTAATAAAAACTATTATATTTTTAAAATAATATTCAATATGAATGTAAAATATAAATTAACATTTTACATCCTTCCACCCTTATTACCACAATGCAAAAAATGTATTCTCTAAAATATAATTTATATATTTATTTATTTTTTTTTTTTGTTTATAATATAATTGACAATATATTATGTTAATAATGTAAAATGTCATATTTTATATCTAAATATTTAAAAAAAGAAATGAATAAAATATACAAACTTAAAAGTAAAACATTCCGACTGCGTACGGTAGTGGGGCTTAATTGCTTATGAAAATAATGCAAAACATCTTAATAGTCCTAGCTTTCATTTTCCCTTTATGTAAAAGATGATTTTGTATAATGCTGTAAAGGAGTGTACATGTGGAAACTGATCTTGTGATGACGTCTGGATACCCAGTATGTATCAACCTGTTCGGAATCTCTTGGGCCCTGCACAAGAATGCTGGCGGAGAGCGTTTAGAAACAGCTCTCAAATTTACAGCCCCATACAATAGAATCCCATATAGAGATCGGGGTTTGACATCTTGCATTTGATTGAACACTTCATATTTTGCTTCCCCACACAGGGCGACAGAAATAGGATAATTTATTGTACGACCCCTGACAGGAATAAACTACACCGTGTCCCACTGCGGGGAGATGGATGTGACTGTGTTACACTTTCACAGGTGACTTGAACTGTTGACAGATGATGCACTCGACAGAGTTTGATCTGTCAGAAAAGTGAAAGTTGTTTGAGTTCGGCTGAATGCTGACTGTGCTTCATAATACATAACACAAATAAAACTAATTAAGATAGATAGATAGACAGACAGACAGACAGACAGACAGACAGACAGATAGATAGATCTTTTTATATTCAGTTACAAAAATACTATGGTATTTTGATATATACTATGGTAATTCATGTTATGGCACTTTTGGTGTATAGATAGACAGATAGACGGATAGATAGATAGATAGATAGACAGACAGATAGATAGATAGATAGATAGATAGATAGATAGATAGATAGACAGACAGATAGATAGATAGATAGATAGATAGATGGATCTTTTTCTATTTAGTTACAAAATGTACTATGGTACTTTCATATATATCATAGTATAAAATTCATCACAATGGTATTTATTCCAAGGCACTTGAAATATTATAGTGGTACACATCGTGAGAATACATGGTACTGACATTGTACATGTCTAAAACAAGTATGATACCATGGCAAAAAACACAGTAGTACCATGGTACGATGCCATGGTAAGTACCAGACTGGAGCTTTAAAAGTAATCATTGATTTGGATAAGATGCTCTTTTCACTAATCTACACTAGATTAAAAGCACTTTAAGATCGAGCTCTCTCCTCCATCAGGTCTTGCTTGTTGTGTGCTTTAAAGCTCTCAGCGCGGAGAAGGGGAGGAGACACACACATACACACACACAGATCAGCTCCGTTCCTCGGTTCGCGAGTAACCGGGCAGGAGGAGGCGAGCGCGATCAGACCTCCAGGTGTGTGTAGATGTATGTGTGTGTTCCAGTCACACCTGGATGCATCATGTGATCAGATACCTGGGCGTGGAGCTAGCGTTCAGTGTGTTATTCGGTAACGGGAATCCCGTAACCGCAGATCGCTGTCTCTCCGTGCGTGAGTGACATGTGAACTTTCCGTGCACCGGGAATCTATTCCTCACAATCTAAAGGGAATCCGTAGTCTGGACGCTGCAACTACTGCCAAGGTGAGAATCTGTGTGTTTGTTTGACGTGGAAAATTATGCGTTGTACCTTTCAAAAGATGGAATAAAGCAGTTCGCGGTTGTGTTCGGTTTCAGACGGGACGCGTATCCCGGACTGAGACGCATGTTGCATGTGAGATGATGTATCGACTGGGTTCATGTGTTGTTGGTAGCCGTACTAACATTCGTTTCTTGAAACCCGTGCATTTATTTACGTCCTCATTACTTTTATTTATTATTAGCATGTAATGTTTTTCAATCTCATTAGTATTTAACAGACTCTAGTATGCAGTACGAACTAGCGTGTGACTTTTAGGTGGGTCTACCGTTTTCGGTGTGCAATCGGTTGAGGTTCGTTTCGCCAATAACGCGAATGTCTTGTGGCGCCCCCAGCGCTAACCGTCAGCTGTCTTGAAGACGTTTTGTGTTTGTTTGTTTGTTTGTTAATCGATATTAAAGTCAGACTCAAGGACTAGTACCTACTTTGTCGATATACTGTCCGATAACGATAACGCAAAGTGCTATTTTGTTGGTATAAGCACCTCAAGTGATTTCGCGGGCATCCGTTTAGCGCCCTGACTAACCTGTATTCTTACTTTTGTGGTACTCAAATGTTGTTAAACTTAAGTTTGCTTGTACGAAAAATTAATACTAGGTTTTAAGACCCTTAACTTTTTGTTTCGACTTATTTTGAGGGGTTGGGAAACAACCCAAACCCCCAATATTCGCGTCCAGTTAGTACGTATTCCTTGGGTGCTAGTACTTTCACTACTCGTACATCTTTTTAAGAACCTCAATCATTTGTTTTGACTTATTTTGAGGTGTTTACAACACAAACACCCATAAATCAAGCCCTAGTTTGTATTCAGATACTTGCAGTAATGACTAGGCTAGTATTTTGCTCATCTAGTCACTATCTTAGCAAGGGTGAGTAACTGTTTCATTGCTGCTGCCAACGAATGTTTAGTTTTTGCCTTTGTTACTAGTAACGGTTTTAATTTTAGTAGTAATATTAACTGTGAATTCTGTCTGTCTTGATGGTTGTCCAATTCTTGTAATGTTATATATTGACCATGGCAATAAATTGGCGGATGCTTTGAGGTAAGTTATTTACTTCCAAAACCCAGATATTCATAGTCAAATGTTATGCCAAAGGTCAGTTTAAGCTTTTTATGTATGTCTCATTTGCCGTTTAATTTAATTATTCATGCTATAAACCCCTTTGTTTCGACTACAAGTTATGACCTTGATTTGCCTTAATGGACAAGATGGATTTTTAATGGGTTGAATCTGGCTAATAGTGTTTCTTCGTCTTTGCTCTGCTCTTGTAAGTCCACGGTGTTGTGATTCACAACCACTATCAGCTTAAACTGTGCTTGTCTAACATCAGAGTACTGCGTTTTCTCTCCTTTTCCCACATTATTCACTCACATCGCATGTGCGCTTGAGTACAGAGTACAACAGGTCCAGATGAGCTCTTTCTGTGTCTTTTAACTGTATAAATCCTGCTCTTTGTCTGGGCACACTGGCTCCTTTCAGCCAGAGCTCTGAAGTTGTGTGTCTCTTACATTGTACCGCCTTGTTGTGCCTCTAAATTGCGTCTTTATTGGGCTCTCCTGTGTTTCTATGCAGTGAAAGGGAGGAGACATCCCGGGGGATTATCCTCATTAAATGCTTTAAACAAACGCGCCAGATTAGCCTGGATCGTTCTCCATGTGGGGGCAACGGAGTCGAGGGTGGGTGCGGTGTGGTGAAAAGAACAACCCCAACAGCGAAAGGCAGCGTCTTCATAAATACACACCATCTGCGTACGCACACACACGGCGTAGCCAGCGTGAAATCAGGTCCTGCTCCTGCCTACAGCTCTCGGGCTTATCTGCCGTCCTGCGAGCATTTAGAATAGAGCGACTGTCCCTTATCTGAGCGGCGAAACGCGTGATGAATGTCCTCTCTGCACGGAGCTGAATGATTTCATTCACCTTCCGAATGTCCCTGTGTTTTACGCTCAGAAATCATCAATTACCCACAATCACCTGCAGGGCTGTCAGCGAAAGCACTTGGCCGGAGCACTTGTGTTTATCAAAAGCTAAATAAAGAAGTAGCATTTGTCTGATGCTTGCCTGGAGGAAAGCAGGATGGTGATGTTTAATGTCGTACATTCACCTTTTTCCTCTACGGTGGCAACCGTGGCTTCCTTTTTCGGAGGGGCCTGGTTTTCCATGAACAACGAATTATTCAGAATAGTTGGCCAAAGAAGAAATGGCACTGTACTTCTCTTTTTTTCCCCCTGCGGTTTGGCCGATTACAGGCTTTTAAGCATGTGCTCGTGTTGCCAGCTTGAGTCTGAGCGTCTTTGATTGGTCATTTTTGTTGCCTTCAACATGTCAGGCTGCTCTGCACTTAAAGTAATGCATGTTGATACTGAAGATTCTTGGAAAAGTCAGATGCTTTTTCTCGTACCGGTGTGTTGAGTCTGGCTGCTCGGAAATGGCTTTTTCGCACTGATATTCCGAAATAGTTTGGCAAGCGTTTCTTAACCCAGTCCATGTTTCAGTCCAAAGAGCGAAACTGAAGCCTCTACTTGAGATTCTTCTCATAGTTTTCAATTTAACAGTGCATGCTCTAATAATTAGGTAAGGTCGATGTGAGGGAATAAATTGCGACTCTTTTAGGTTTTCTGTCCGACTGCTGCAAGTGACAGACATGTTAATAACTGTAAACTCGAAAGTTTTGTTTAGCCCACGGTGAAATCTCATTGGACACTCCCACTCCACATTTATGTGTGATTATCAACGTTTTATTTTATTTTATTTTATTTTATTTTTGGTAATAAAATCGTATTAATTCATAAAACAGAATCCAGAAAAATTTAAATGGACAACAAAAGTAGTAAATAAATAAAGACCAGATTAAAGGGCATTATTATTGTTATTTTTTTTTAAGTGGAATTTGTTAAAGTGGAAAAAATTACAATGGAAAAAAAAATGGAATTTGGATTAAATAAAATGAATTTTATATAGCTATATTTCTATTATACATGCAATAGCTTTGATTAGGAATGCACAGTATATTGGTAACATATCGGTTATCAGTTATTTCAGTATTGGTAGATATAATGTATTTAATTGTGCATGCTTATTTCCTCAAATTTTATATTTTTAAACAACTAAGATTTTAAAAACTCTGCTAAATGTAATATTCATATCTCAAAATGAATATCCATTTTTCATATTGTACTTCATAATGTTGGGAAGCTAGTTGTACCACCATAGCCGTTATTTTTATAGCGGGTTTCAAAACGAACTTATTTTGTGTGTATAAAACAAGTATTTATGTGCAATTTGTTTTCATATCATACTTTATAACTGGCACCCCAACATTATATTGTTTTGTTTTTATTTTATTCATTTATCTGTGTATTTTTAATAAAAAAAATTTCAGCTAATATTTCTATAGCAAATTTCAAAAAAGATTTTGATGTAGCATGTAGCATACAGTGATTTATTTATTTATTATTATCAGTTATTATTTCTCCAGCAGATTTGAAAACAAATTTAGTGTAAAACGAGTATTTATGTTAGTGCCGGCAACGATTAATCACGATTAATTGCATCCAAAATCAAACTTTTTTTGTACATAATATGTGTGTGTGTGCTGTGTATATTTATTATGTATATATAAATACACACACATGCTTCTATATATTCAAGAAAAATATGTGGGTTATATATTAAATATATTTATATATAATATAAACATAGGGCTGTCAAATGATTAATCGCGATTAATCGCATCCAAAATAAAAGTTTTTGTGTACATAATATGTGTCTGTACTGTGTATATTTATTATGTACATATAAATACACACACATGCTCGTATATTTAAGAAAAATATGTGATGTTTATATATTAAATATATTTATATATAATATAAATGCAGGGCTGTCAAATGATTAATCGTGATTAATCACATACAAAATAAAAGTTTGAGTTTAATATATGTGTGTGTACTGTGTGTAATTATGTATATATATAAATACACACAAATGAATGTATATATTTAAGAGAAATATGTTATGTATAAAATATGTTTGTTTATATATAATATAAATTCTAGAAAGATTATAATAAATACATATACTTATAAATTTTTCTTAAATATGTACATGAATGTGCTTGTATGTATATATTCATAATAATTACACGCAATACACACACATATATTAGGCAAACTCAAACTTTTATGTTGTATGCGATTAATTGCGATTAGTCGTTTGCCAGCCCTAAAATATATACATGTAAATACATGTAAATATTTACTGTATGTGTGTCTCTTTTATATATACATAATAAATATACACAGTACACACACGCATATATTATATAAACAATTTTTTTTTTATTTTGGATGCGATTAATTGCGATTAATCATTGACCAGCACTAACTTATGTATTATGTGTAATTTTCTTTTTTTTTTAAACAAAGTAGAATGGATTTATAACATGAAAATAATTATTGGCTTATCAGTACCAGCCGTAATTGTAATTTTTAATGAATTTTTAATTTTCACTTTCCACTCTCATCGCCTCATTGTCTTTAGGTGTGTGAGTCAATCCGATAAGGTCTCATCTTTGGTTTGATCTGGCTATAATGCCATCTTGATGATGTGTGAAGTCGAGAGAGTAGTTTTAAGTCCCCCGATCCCCCAAAGGGCCGAGTTACATCAGATTACAGCAGCATCGTGGGAAATGACGGGCATAAGGTGAGATCGCATTCATTCTCACGCTTGCTAATCAACAGCTGGCCGCGGGTCTGTGCCGCCCGGGGGTCTTTATACGGCCTTACGGCCTTACCATCGCTCCAGCGCCATATATATACACCTCTGAACGCTGATTACGATAAGAAAGTGGCGTCTTCTTCCCCACTCTCACTTTCACTTCCTCCATCTTTTTCCATCTCTTTTTATTCCATCTGCTGATGGACACAAAACCATTTCCTCAGCTTCGTTCTGGTCACGCAGATGGATCCAGAGTAAAAAAAGTCAGTGTTCTAGGGAAAATAAGACACTGGAATGTGTGGGAGGGACTTTTCCATATGCACACAAAACCTTCGCCCGCAGGAGAACAAGATCTCCGGCTTTTGCTTCAAAGAGTCTCGTTACAAGCATAACATGCTATCAGCGCAGGCCGAGACTGTGGCGTAACATTACAGCCAGCGCTCTCCCCCTCAAGACACGGCGATGGCATCCGTGTCAAACCCACAGAAACGCTCTACTGTACGGATGAAGAATTGGCCTGAGCCCAGGCGGGCGCTCCCTCTGGAGCAAATGGGGCAAGCAGGGATTAAACCCAGTTCGTGAATAAAAGGAGAGCCTCCGTTGACAGCCTTAATTAGTCTAAGACTTGCCTCATTCTGGGAAACTGCCAGGTCCTTGACTATTATAGTGGAAAATCCAGTCGGCTTCCACTTGAACGGCACCAATTGCAAACACACCCTTTTGTTAGATTACACAGAAACTTTTCAGGCACGCGCTGTTACTTTCTGTGTTGTAAACTCTGGTTGAGTGGCGTAATTCAAGAGTACAAAACTTAAATGAGCTTTTTTTTTTTTTTTTTTGGCCTATTATCGGCTTCTGCAGAACCGTGCACAAAGCCCTGCAGATTTTCACAGACTTTGACGCCTGTCATTCACAAAAATCTAGATATTTTTCACTTCTTGTGTGTTTAAACATTAAATATTTTGGCTAATTTTATCATGCTTTCCAGCTATCAATAAGAATGTAGTGCACGGCTTCGTTTAATACATTTTACCACATTTAAATTCATTGTCGGGATGCACATATCAGCAACATATTGGGTATTTATTGTAATTTTTTTTATTTTTTATATATATATATTATATATATATATATATATATATATATATATATATATATATATATATATATATATATATATATTTATATTTTTTATATTTTTTTTATTTTTATTACAGTTACTTTCACCTACCCATAAGAGTGTAGGTCTCAACTTTAATACATTTTACCATGTTTAAATTCATTGTAGAGATGCACATATTGGCACCATATCAGTTATCGACAGATAGTGGCTTTTTAAATTTTAAAAATGATTAAAAAAGCATTTTAATTGTTTAATTTTTTTTTGTAAAATTATTATTGCTTTTGAAATAGGTAGTGTAGTGCAGCTTTTTAAATACATTTTACCATGTTTAAATTCAACTTAGGGATAAACATATTGGCACCATATTGGATATAGGCTAATTGTTTACATTTTTCACGTAATTTATTTTTTTCATTAATATAATTTGGTTATTCGTGTTATTTAAAATGCTTTTAACTACCCATAAGAGTGTAGATATCAGCTTTAATACATTTTACCATGTTTAAATTCATTGTAGAGATGCACACATCGGCACCATATCAGTTATCGACAGATAGTGGCTTTTTAAAAATTAAAAATGATTTTAAAAACATTTTAATTGTTTAATTTGTCTTTTTTTTTAAATTATTAATGCTATTGAAATAGGTAGTGTAGTGCAGATTTTTGTGTAGTGCAACATTTTACCATGTTTAAATTCAACTTAGGGATGCACATATTGGCACCATATTGGATATAGACTGATTATTTACATTTTTATTTTTTTTTTGTCATTTTTAAAATTAATATTATTTTAGGTTATTCTTGTTATTAAAAATGCTTTCAGCTACCAATAAGAGTGTAGGTCTCAGCTTTAATACATTTTACCATGAATAAATTCATTGCAGAGATGCACATATTGGCATCATATCGGTTATTGACAGATGGTGGCTTTTTAAAATTTAAGAATGATTACAAAAACATTTTAATTGTTTTATTTGTCTATTTAAACTTATTATTGCTATTGAAATAGCTAGTGTAGTGCAGCTTTTTATGTACATCTTACAAAAATTAAATTCATCGTAGGGAGGCACATATCGGCATCATATCGGTTATCGACCGATAGTGGCTTTTTAAAATTTTTAAATGATTTAAAACAAAATCATTTTAATTGTTTAATTTGTCTTTTTTTAAATTATTATTGCTATTGAAATAGGTAGTGTAGTGCAGCTTTTTAAGTACATCTTACAAAGATTAAATTCATTGTAGGAATGCACATATCGGCATCATATCGGTTATGGACTGATAGTGGCTTTTTAAAACGTAAAAATTATTTTAAGAAACACTTTAATTGTTTACTTTTTCTTTTTTTTTTTAAATTATTATTGCTATTGAAATAGGTAGTGTAGTGCATTTTTTTTTTTTTTAAATACATTTTACCACGTTTAAATATAGTATACATGCAGATATCGGCAACATATTGGTTATCTAAATTTTTATGGCATATTGTTATTTTTTTAATAGTATTATTTCAAGTTATTCCTGTTATTAAAAATGCTCTCAGCCACCCGTAGGAGTGTAGGTCTCAGCTTTAATACATTTTACCCTGTTTTAAATTCATTGTAGAGATGCGCATATCGGTTATCAAGTTATAGTGGCTTTCTTTTATTGTTAAAAATGTCTATTTAGTACTTTAATTATTATATACTGTTATCTGTTTAATAATTACCTATTTGGTATTTTAATTATTTTTACATTATTAATGCTAATTATTTTATTACAGTTAATTTATCATTTTATATTTTACCGTAATTTAAAAAAATATATATATATTAAATGTTTAACTTCATTTTTGTGTTTTAATTAATATAACTGATTTTATTATTGATATTAAAATGTATAGCTCATTATTTATATAATAATAATAATAATAATAATAATAATAATAATAATATTTAAGAATAAAACATTATTTTTAAATTCATATTTATAATAATATAGTAAACAATAATTCTTTAGCAGTTTTCAAAAATAACATCATGTTGTGATGCTTAAATTCACAAGCAGCATATGTGCTATTTATTTATTTATTCATTCATTCATTAGAATCTGCTGATATTTCTATAGTAAATTTCAAAAGGAATATTTATGTTGTAATTTACATGTAGCATGTTATTTTTACATGTAGCTATTTATTTATTTATTTATTTTAGATGCATAGTTTGGCCATCGATCATTTATAATATGAAGAGAATTAACAGAAAAGCCCACACTGGTGCACGTATAATCCATAAGTTGCCTTCAGAAATGAAAACTGCAGCAAAATGTGTCCGGAGATTGTTTCTGGGCCTTTCTATTATCAGAAGAAATATCAGACTTGTCGGACAGTTTGATGGTATATTAAGGCTGCCAAAATGTTTCCAGCACAGTTTAACTAACGGCGGGTTGGGGTATTATTTCATAAGCTCAGGTGAACTGAAGCGTGCTTTATTTATCTTTGCACGCCAAGAGATTTTACGCTTGAACCCACCTCAGTCAAACGGATAAGTGCAAAATGATAGATTCCCGTGATGCGCATGACATCGGCGTTCCCTTCACCTTTGTTTCTTTTTTTTCTCCCATTCCAGTGAGGGGTTCACTTGGGCATTGAAGGGTGTAATTCATTTCTACAGATCCGAGTAATGTCTTGTTCAGTCTTCAAACAGAGCGCTCGTCTCACACGGAGATTGCTTTTAATTACGACACTACACTTCTCATAATGTGGGGTTCCGTGTGGCGGCGGTGCGGGCGATGTTTGTGGGGTTTCAGCATCTTCAGGAGGGGGAAACTCTCCAGGCTGTTAATTAAGGAATAGACGAGTCCAGGCGGAGCCAAAAACGCATGAGTGAAGGGTCAGATATTTGCCAAACAGCTGGAAACCAAGGTCATGGCAACCTGAGCAAAAAAGACGGAAAGAAGGAGGGGCAACCTGGCAAGAAGTCTGTGAGGAGTTGAGTCAGTTGCCAAAGGAGGAGGTGGTTGCGATATTTTATTTTAGACATTAATCCGAGGCTTTACGGTGGCTTTCCTTGGACTCAAGTGTGAAAGACACTCAAAGAAAAGCAGAACTGGTTCACACAGTATTTTCAGCATGTCTTAAAAGCGTGCTGGGGTATCATGGGAACGTTGTTGTTTTTCCTTTCCTGTTGAAACGACTTGCTCAGGCCAGCGTGAGTTTCCTTAAATGCCCTTTTTTCATATATGGTTTTTATATGATTATGAACTGCATGTGCCCTGTGCTCAATTATTAATAAGTCATAGGCTGAATAGGAAAATTGCATTTTTGTAAATGCATAAGCAACAGCAAACAACAAGCTCTGGGTGGAATATTGTGTTATTAGAAAATATTGGAAATGTTGTAGCTTTATTACTAGTGACAGATGATTTTGCTTCTACTATCAATAACTTTAACTCTGCTCTGTGTGTGTGTGTGTGTGTATATTATATTTATAGAAAAAAAAAAAAAAAAAAAATATATATATATATAATATTAAACAGAGCATATATATATATATATATAATATAATATATATTAAACAGAACATATATATATATATATATTCATTTTGAAACTGAATATATATAAAACTTAAAATATAAAAAAAATTACCAAAAGATTATTAAAAATATTAAACGATATATATATAATTCTAAATTTATATATATATTTATATATATAAATTTTATATATATATATATTTATATATATATATATATATATATATATATATATATATATATATATAATAAAAATTTATAATTATATATAATTTAAAAAATATTAACATAAACATTATTACATTTGTAGAAAATGTTATATATATATGTACAATTTTATTTTATAATTATATATATATATATATATATATATATATATATATATATATATATATATATATTAAAAAAACTGAAAACATTATTATTATATTTATAGAAATTATTTTTCTTGACATTTATCTGTATATTGAGAGAGATGTTATAATATAAATGGAATATAAATAAATAATCAATGCAATATAATTAAAATATAAATGCAAAGCACCATATAAAACTTAGGAAAGTATTGTCTGTATGTGACCCTGGACCAAAAAAACAGTAATAAGTAGCACAGGTATATTTGTAGCAGTAGCCAAAAATATTTTGTTAATTTTGGTCAATTTTTGTACATTTCCTTCCTTAAATACATCAAAACATAATTTTTTATTAGTAACATGCATTGCTAAGAACTTCATTTGGACAATTTTAAAGGCAATTTTCTCAATATTTAGATTTTTAGTTTTTTTTTTTTTTTCCACCCACATATTCCAGATATTTAAATAGTTGTATCTCAGCCAAATGTTGTCCTATCCTAACAAACCATAAATCAATGGAAAGCTTATTTATTCAGCCTTCAGATGATGTATAAATCTTAATTTAAAAAAATTGACCCTTATGGCTGGTTTTGTGGTCCAGGGTCACACATACTATAGTTTATATTTGCATAATATATTGTAATATTTATATATTATATTTTACAGTTATACTGCACATTAGAAATTACATATTTATATAAATGTGTAAATTATATTTTTAATTATAAAATATTTTATATAATATTTATGTACATTTTATATTTTAATTTAATTTAATGTGTGTGTATATAATTACAAAACAAATGCATGTGCATATATAATAACTTTTTTTCAAAGGTAATATATATGTTGTGGCATTGCCATCATCAGTTACAAAACTTAAGGTTAATAGCTTTTTTTTTTCTGCATTTAAAATTCTAAAATAGACCTACGATCCATCTGTAATTGAAAGCATTGTTCTGTAATGAAACCTCTAATCTCCCTATTCTATGAGGTCATGACCTTTATATGCGATACCACTGATGACAGCCATTTGTAATGTGGGGAGATGCGTCTATACTGTCAGACCAGCATTGGTTGTAGTAGCACGTGCCGGGACCCAGACGTGTGTTTGGAGGTGACCCTGACGGCTTTAGCAGCAGGCCGCGGGCCCGCAGAGGTGGAGGGGAAGACTTGTGCTGCTCTGGGACTCTCTGCGGAAACATTCCTGAGCTGATTCCCAGCCAGGAATTCCAGTTATGTGCATGAAACCAGACGAACAGAGAGATGGTCGCTTCGAGACGACATGGCCTTTGATTTTTGTGTTTGTTGTTTTGCTTCCTGATCTCTGTAACGCCACATCTGAGTGACTTATTTCCTTCCTGCTTTTTCTTTTTCACATACTTCAGTGTAGTATATGCACTCAAAAATATTTAAGCCTAAATTTAAGACTTATGTATTTGAATTGCATAAAAAAAATCTCCATTTGAAATGCACATTAATTAATTAAAACCAATAAACTAGATGATATGCAGTCATATTAATATGACACAGGTGCGATTTCTGTAATAGTACTAATAAAAGTGTTTTAAATACACAATAATGAGCAGATTTATGCTAATTCTAAACAATTAGAAAATAAATTAATAAATATGATCATAAATAAAATCAAATAGATGCAAATAGTTATTAAACTGTTCCATGATTTTTCAGAGTGCAGAAATCTTATTTATCTTATTTGGTTGAGCCTTTCTAGTCAAGATGTTCAAACTGAAAGACTTTTGTCTTGGTTAAAGTCATCTTAGCATATTAAACTGGGCCAGAAGAAAGCATTTTAACATCCCTAAAAATTTCACACTACAGCTTTAAATAAGTCAAAAACGCTTCCTTCTGGCCGTTTCGTGCTTTATTTATATTCTTTGCCTAATTTTCTTAGGGTTTCACTTCCCTTCTCTTTTTTTTTTTATGCTTTCTGTTTGTATTTTGCTCCCCCTCCCTTATCCGGCTGTCGCGGTGCCTCGGGCTCAAGATCCGTCCTCGGATCCGTGGCTTGGCTGATGGTGTCGTTACAGCTGTGTGTCTTCGGTGTGTCTCCAGCCGCCCGATGCGTGTAGCCTGATCCGATCGGACACGCACCCCACTCCATCTGACTCATCTGGGTCGAGACTCAGCCACGTTGACCTGTGGCTCTTTATATAAACACACATTTCTCATGCCTGTCCTGTTTACACCTGTTTTACCAAAAGTACTACAGGTAAATACTTTAAAATTTGACATGGTACTAATTTGTGTACCATAGTATTTGCATGATACTTCAAATAGTTGTTGGATACAAAAAAAGTACCATGTTTTTGGATATTTACCATGGTAATATTATAGTGTTTGGAACAAGTACTGTGATATTCTTAGAATAGAAATACCACAGTAGTACCATGGTACCTTTTAGCAAATACCAATACTTACAGTAGTATTTCAGAGAATCATAGTATTACCATTTAATACCAACACAGTATTGTTATGAGGATGGTATAACATTGCCATGTATTTCAGTACCATGGTATATTTCTAAGTACTATGGGTATTAGCATCTGATGCAACCGCAGTACTTTTTTGTGAGGGATGGTACAGTATTATCTTGGTATATATGCCTAAAAACATGTTTTTACCATGCTACATGTCCAAAAAAACACAGTATTGCCATTGTACTTTTGGCAAATATCACACTGCATGAATTTGAGTACCTTGGTATATGTTTTTCCATGCTACATGTCCAAGCACAGTATTACCATGATACTTTTTGGTACATGAATTTCAGTACCATGTTATATTTCAGAGTACCATAGTATTGCCATTTGTTACCATTACAGTATTTTTGTGAGGGATGGTAAAACATTACCTTGGTTTATGCCTAAAACATGTTTTTTTTCCATGTTACATGTCTAAACACATTATTACCATGGTACTTTTTGGCAAATATCACTATACAGGAATTTCAGTACTATGGTATATTTCAGTGTACTGTAGTATTACCATTTGATACCACTAGAGTATTTTTGTGAGAATGGTACAACATTACCTTGGTATATGTCCAAAAACATGGTTTTACCGTGGTACATGTCCAAATTAACATGGTAGTAGTACCATAGTACATTTTGGTAAATACTATAGTACATGAATATGTGTACCATGGTATACCTCAAAGTACTATATTATTACCATATGAAGCCAAAATAGTACTTTTTATGGGATGATGCAACATTAACTGTGTATATGTCCAAAAACATGGTTTTACCATGGTACATGTCCAAAAACATATTGTTATGGTAATAGCATGGCACCAAGTGCCAAAAAACATTACAAGATATGGTACTTTCTTAAAAGTATAGAAGTGTACTGAATAATACATTCTCAAAATGTCAAAATGCTAAGGTAGTGTATTTGTTTATGTGCAAAGAATGTTGTAATACCATGGTACGTTTTGGTAAACGGCATGTGAATTTTAGTACCATATATTTCATTGTACTGTAGCATTACCATCTGTGAGCATGGTACAACATTACCTTGGTGTAAAAACAGTT
Organism: Cirrhinus mrigala; assembly: GCA_036247105.1. NCBI lineage: Eukaryota > Metazoa > Chordata > Actinopteri > Cypriniformes > Cyprinidae > Cirrhinus > Cirrhinus mrigala. The sequence goes on along the minus strand of CM070031.1, from coordinate 16,012,596 downwards.
TTACCATGGTACATGTCCAGATTAACTTGGTAGTACCATAGTACCTTTTGGTAAATACTATAGTAAATGAATATGTCTTATATATATTAACTGTGTATATGTCCAAAAACATAGTTTTACCATGGTAAATGTCCAAAGAAAATGGAAGTAATACCAAAGTACCTTTTGGTAAATACTCTAGTAAATGGGTATGTGTACCATTGTTTTCTTCAGATTACCATATTATTACCATCTGACACCAAAACAGTACTTTTTTGTGGGATGACACAACATTAACTTTGTATATGTCCAAAAACATGGTAGTAGTACCATAGTACCTTTTGGTAACTACTACAGTATGTAAATATGTGTACCATGGTATACTTCAAAGTACCATATTATTACCATCTGACACCAAACTAGTACTTCTTGAGGGATGGCGCAACATTAACTTTGTATATGTGTTTAAAGACATGGTTTTACCATGGTACATTTCCAAAAAACATGGTAGTAGAACCAAAGTACCTTTTAGTAAATACTTAAACACATGAATATGTCCACCATGGTATACTTCAAGGTACCATATTATTACCATCTGACACTAAACCAGTGTTTTTTTATTTTTATTTATTTATTTTTTTTTGTGGGATGACGCAACATTAACTTTGTATATGTCCAAAAAAATGGTTTTACCATGGTACATGTCCAAAAACATGCTGCTGTGGTAATAGCATGGCACCAAGTCCTAAAAATATAACAAGATATGGTACTTTCTTAAGTATAAAAGTGTACTGAACAATACACTCTCAAAATGTCAAAATGCTAAGGTAGTAGCTTTGTGGAAAAAAATGTGGTAATATCATAGTACATTTAAGTAAATACCATGGCATGTGAATTATAGTACCATATATTTCAGTGTACCATCGTACATCGTTACCTCGGTGTATGTCCAAAAACATAGTTTTAGCATGGTACATGTCCAAATTCACATGGTAGTAGTACCATAGTACCTTTTGTTAAATATTATAGTACATGAATATGTGTACCATGGTATACTTCAAAGTACCATATTATTACCATCTGACACCAAACCAGTATTTTTGTGAGGGGTAGTGGAACATTAACATGGTTTTACCATGGTACATGTCCAAAAAACCTGACAAGATAAGGGTATTTTCTTAAAAGTATAAAAGTGTACTGAATGATACATGCTCAAAATGTCAAAATGCTATGGTAGTATCTTCATGTTCAAAAAATGTGGTAATACCATGGTACTTTTTGGTAAATAGCATAGCATGGGAATTTTAGTACCGTATATTTCAGTATATCAATGTATTACCATCTGATACAATCACAGTACGGCCATGCTTTTAGCTTTGTACAGTACATATCCAAAACACCATGGTAATACTACGGTACTCTTTTGTAAGAGTATGATGAATACACAAGTATAGCTCTGTTTCACTTTGATGTGTGAGATTTATTCTTTGCTTTGTGTATTTCACATCCCAAGTCTTTGTTAACACTATCGAATCCTTTGCCTTTAGGCGGCCTCCCAGAACTCAGAGTTAGCGTTTAGCAAAGCTTCAGTCTCCATGGACCAGTTTCCTGACTTTAAACTCAAACAAATGGCTGCCTTTAAGCAAATGACATCACAGTCTGTGCCGCAGACCCCATAAACACACTAACAACCGCTCGCAGACGCTAAAAACACACAACCACGGTTTTGATGCGACACCGCATCACTGTTTTACACAGGAAACCCAGGAAATAACTCGCTTTTCAAACCCACGCACAGACTTTTAGTTAAGGTGTTAGCATGTGTTAGAGGTTAGCATCATTTTAATCTATCGCTGTTCAGACTTTTAATTATCGTGATTAGCTTTAGAAGGGCTGTAGATGCATTACGACTGAGCTCTTGGCTCCTGAAAGCAGCTATCTTGCACTATTGGCGCTAAGCTAACGCATGGCTAAATGGGAAATAAGCATTTTGCTTTTCCAGATGCTCTCTCAGGAAATGCGGGCGGGCACGAGATTAGCTTGTTTGTCTGCTAATCGGCTAAATCAGACTTGTCATGTTGGGGCCTACTAGGATTTCCGAAACTAGTTTGTTTGTAGACTTTGATGCTGATCATATTGAGTTGAATGATTGCATCTGTCGGGATATTTAGGGAACAGCTAACTTTCTCTTCTTTGTTTCTCCTTTTTACAGGCGGTTTTTGGGTGGATCGGTTACTCGTCCAACCATTGTAAAGTTGATCCTTCCACCTCGTTTAGTGACGGATGTTGTTTATTTGCAGCAGTAATAAAAACAGCCTGTTTTTCATCATGCACTTTCTCTGCCTTCATTTGCATAACCTCCAAAAAAAAAAAAAAAAAGACATTCGATCCTTAATGTGACTGTTATGGAAGTATGCAGAACGTTGACGACTCACGTCAGCATTCTGTTAACGATTCTGTGACCCTCCTATGAAAAGTACAGTCTGAAAACTTCTCGAACGCTGCTGGTAAACATAAGTCAGAAGCGTCACCTGAAGTTCTTCGGTTTTCCTGCGGAGATGCTTTTATTGGTCTGGGGGTGGATGATACTTCAGCATAATCCACAATATATTGTGTCTTCTCTCAGACATGCTCAGGGTTTTAGTGTGAGAAATTTGAATCTGAGGTGATTATGGGTTTTTCTGAGAACTGAGAAGTTCTTCACTGCTGTTCTTGGAATTCAGGTTATTTGAAAACACAAAAAAAAAAAAGAATTTCTTATTATGACTTGAAATCTGCATTAGATGCTTCTGTGGATTTGAAATATGCACGTTATTAGGATTCAGTTTATCTATGTGAGTTCTAATGGAGTTCTTGGTTCAGTCTTATTGAATATCAGCTCTGTTTCTCCTTAAAAAAAGGATGCAATGAGACTATTAATGACATACACTACCAGTTTTTTTTATGTTTTTAAAGTTTTGTTTTTTAAAGTATGTTTTAAAAGAAAGCATTAAAAATCTAACTGTTCAAAAACGTTTGATGGGTAGTGTACAGTAAGAGTTTAGAGTTATAAAATAGATATGAATAGCAGCTCAGATCATTTGGTATTGGAGATGTTTGAGATCATTTAATACTGGATTTGAGATGCATCACTGACAGTTCATTTTTGGAAATTTTGAGATTTGGTATTGGATTTGAGACTCGAGTTCATATTGAGATCTGATGTTTCCTTCTTGGTAAAGTTTAAAATCATTTGGTACTGGATTTGTGACTTTTTTGAGTTCATATTAAGGTTTCTTACATTTGCTTAAGTTTGAGATAATTTGGTATTGAATTTGATGAGATGTGTTCTCATCAAAGATCTCTGGCAATTGCTTTTTGGAAATTTTGAGATTATTTGGTACTGGATTTGATGAAGTATTTGATTTCATATGTCTGATGTTTGCTTCTTGGCAAAATTGGAGATCATTTGGTAGTGGATTTGAGACTTAGTTAAGTTCATATTAAAGGCGTCATCGGATGCTAAGTTCACTTTTACATGCTGTTTGAACATTAATGTGTGTTGGCAGTGTATGTACACATCTACCCTATAATGATAAAAATCCATGAAGTGGTTTTTAATTCATCTGTAAAAATAATTATCCCCTTTTTCAAATCGAGCTGTTCTCAGATGCCTGTCGGTGTGGCGTCACACCAACAGAGGCCGCTCCCACAATAGTTGATTGACATGAGCGTCTTACCTTAGATCAGCTGTAAGAGTCCGCCCTCTTTGTTTCGATGCTGGAGCAGGGATGTAAATAGGACAAGAATATCTCCGATTGAGCAATTGAGGTGTTGTGTTGCTGGATGTAATAATGAACATAGTGGTCGTCATTTACTCCTGACATCTGAACCACCGAAGATGCCGTGGATTACGTTTGTTTGTGAAGGGAATGTGCCTCCCGATCTACATATATCCATCTATTTTCGCGCGGATCATTCATGATTCAGCTTCACTTACAGCAGAAGTGAGTATAAGCGTTATTTTTTTTTATGAATCTTTACGATCGCCTTTCCTAATAATGTGCTAGTTAGCAAGTTTAGTGGCTAAACACGGCTAAAGTAAACAGACTCGTCAATCCACAGAGAGAATGGAGGGGCGGGGCGAGCAGAGCTCATTTGCATTTAAAGCAGCCTCGACCAGAATGAGAAGATTTTTGCAGAGCTGATTTTTGGCCAGGTAAAAAGGGTGTTGTTTTACACTACCATTGAAAATTTTTAACCAAAGTATATTATAGACTTTTCATTAAGACCCTAAAGAATCATATCAACTTGTGGAAAATGGGCATCCGATGACCCCTTTAAGGTTTCTTACATTTGCTGCTTAAGTTTGAGATAATTTGGTATTGAATTTGATGAGACGTGTTCATTTTGAGATCTGATGTTTGCTTTTTGGAGAAGTTTGAGATCATTTGGTATTGGGGTTGATGTATCGCCAACAGTTGCTTTTTGGAAATTATGAGACAATTTGGTATGGGATTTGATGGAGTATTTTAGTTTTTATTGATGTTTCCTTCTTGGCAAAGTTGGAGATCATTTGGTACTGGATTTGAGACCTATCACTGACAGTTAATTTTTGAAATTAAGATTATTTGGTATTGGATTTGATGGAAAGTTTTTGGATTCATATTGAGATCTCTGATGTTTGCTTCTTGTAAGAGTTTGAGATTATTTTGTATTAGATTTAAGTAGGGGTGTAACGATATATCGCAGTACGATATTTCGCAATGCAAAAATGTTACGATATGTATCGTAGAGTGTTGGCGATTACATTTACGATATGACGGCAGTCTAACCCTATTGGTTGAACTGCCGACGTGACCTACTCTGCAACAGCGTCGCGTGTGCTTTCATCACGGTTGCAGAAATCGCTTAAACTAAACATCAGTAGAGTAACATGAGTTCGGCTGAAAGTGAAACTGAAGATGTCCCGTCTTCTTTGAAGTCCATCGTCTGGCAGCATTTTGGTTTTCCAGTCACGCGACAGGACAAGGGCTTGTCAGAGCTATATTACAATCACTGCGCATGTTATTACCACGGAGTGGGAAATAAAAAGTTTCGTGCTTCAGACTCGCCCGCTTTTTGAGTCGCACACTGGGTCTAACATAGCCGAAGTTTTAAAAGCGGCTGTACAAGAGTGGGAGCTTGAAAGGGCTTCTCATGGTTCTGCAGTTGTTACTGACAACATACGCAACATGGAGGTGGCAGTGAGAGAAGCCGGGTTGTCACCGCATATTAAGTGTTTTGCGCACACATTAAATATTGCTTCACAAGCAGGTTTAAATGCTTGGTCGCGTGAGAAAAGTTGTGGATTTCTTTCACCGCAGTGCCACAGCTGTGCTCACAGAAAAGCAAAAGATACTTGAGATCGCATCACTTAAGCTTATCATCGATGTGGCAACGAGGGAACGCTATCTCGAGCAACAATCGGCTATAACGGCAAGTCTTTTGAGCACAGAGGTGCGCAAAAATGCCCGTCAACTTTGTACTCAGGCTTACCTAACAGTTCCAGCAATGTCTGTTCCCAGTGAACGTGTTTTTTTACAGCAGGGGATATTGTGAATGCTCAAAGATCCCAGCTTTTGCCTGCAAATGTAGATAACCTAAAAAACTGTAGGTAACCTAAACAAACAGTAGTGTTTATGTTGAACAGAACACCATTTAATTAATTAATTTTTTTTACTGCTTTAAGTTCTGTCTAAGGCATCTTTAATTTGAAGTTCATGTTAAATTTAGCACAATTTTTTCAGTGACAAAAAGACCTATTCAGTTGTTAATTTGAATACAGAAGGTTTTTATTAAACCTTGAAATGTGATCTTGTATGTACAACAAAAAAAGTTATTGAAATTTGTTAATGTTTTTTAAATCAATCTGTTATTTGAATTTCAGTTTCTTTTTTTAAATTTTGTTTAAAATATCGTGGTACGTATCGTATCGTGAACCCAGTATCAAGACACGTACCGTATCGTGACCTGGGTATATCGTTACACCCCTAGATTTAAGACATGTCACTGAAAGTTGCTTTTTGGAGATTTTGGGATGATTTGGCATTGGATTTGATGAAGTATTTGAGTTCATATTGAGATCTTAAGTTTGCTTCTTGAAAAAGTTTGAGATAATTTGGTATTGAATTTGATTGGATGAGTTTGAGTTTATATTGAGATCTCTGACCTTTGCTTCTTGGAGAAGTTTGAGATCATTTAATACTGAATTTGAGATGAATCACTGACAGTTGCTTTTTGGAAATTCTGATATTATTTGGTATTGGATTTGATGTATTTGAGTTCATATTGAGATCTGATATTTGCTTCTTGGGAAAGTTTCAGATTATTTTATATTGGGTTTGATGAGAAGTTTTTGGATTCATATTTAGATCTCTGATGTTTGGTTTTTGGAAAAGTTTAAGATTATTTTGTATTGGATTTAAGACAGTTGCTTTTTTGGAGATTTTGAGATTATTTGGCATTGGATTTGATGAAGTATTTGAGTTCATATTGAGATCTCTGACTTCTGCTTGGAAAAGTTGGAGATCATTTGGTACTGGATTTGAGATGCATCACTGACATTTGCTTTCTGAAAATTTTCATATTATTTGGTATTAGATTTGAAGTATTTGAGTTCACAGTGAGATCTCTGTTTGCTTCTTGGAAAGGTTAGAGAAGTTTTCAGATGTATCACTGACAGTTAATTTTTGGAAATTTTGATATCAGTTGGTATTAGATTTAATAAAGTATTTTATTTCGTATTAATACTTCTTATGTTTGCTTTTTGGCTGAGTTGGAGATCATTTGGTACTGGATTTGAGACTTGAGTTCATATTGAGATTTCTGACATTTGCTGCTTAAATTTGAGATAAATTGGTATTGAAATTGATGAGACATGTTTGAGTTCATTGGGTTTGATTGGAAGTTTTTGGATTCATATTGAGATCTCTGGTGTTTTGCTTTTTGGAAAAGTTTAAGATTATTTGTTATTGGATTTAAGACTGACAGTTGCTTTTTAGTGATTTTGAGATTATTTGGGATTGTATTTGAGTTCATATTGAGATCTCTGACATTTGTTTCTTGGCAAAGTTGGAGATCATTTGGTATCGGGTTTGATGGGAAGTTTTGGTGCATATTTAGATCTCTTTTTCTTTGGCAAAGTTTCAGATACTGTTCAGATCTCATCTGAAGAAAACGTAAGATCACAAGGTCTTTTTCTCAGTATAAAAGTCTCATTTGCGTTTTTCCTTTCCCGTAGACACTTTCATCAAACTCCACCCCAATTTAAAGCATCCAAACAGGGAACCAGCTGGATTTGTGGCACAAAATCAAGCTCCAAATTGGGCCTGCACTGGCCACGTTCCTCAATGACACCAGATCTCGTTAGAAATCTCCCTGTAAGCTCATTAAACAAAACACCGGCGCTGTGTGACAAGCAGTCAGTGACTGAGAGAGTGACAAGAGTTTAACCCGAGGACTTGTTCACGAGTCCCAGACAAAAAGATGCCTTGTGAAGCGCTTCTGATTTCTACCGCAATGTCCCGTCTTGTAAGTACAAGGGTCAAAACTCCTGCTGGGTTAAATGGCTTCTATAAGCGCGCGCTTTAAGTGACTAACTAAAAATAACGCCGCGACTCTAGAAGTAATTGCGGTGGAGAGGCTAATGGTGTGGCTAGCCCCCCTGTCGAGCCCAGCGGCAAGACCTTTCTCTCGCTGATAGGTTTTAAGACCTGAGGATTCGATTTCAAGCTCTGACTGAAAGCTGGAGCCAAACACCGGGCTGCTGTTTTCATTCACAACAACGCCGATCGATTTTGTTTACCTCAGTATTAGCTCGCACGTTCACAATCCCAATTTCTTTTCGCTTTCATAAATCCTGCAAATTCTTTCCTCGGCCAGGGTTTTTGTTCCCCAGCCCAAGGGGGGAGTGTGTAGCAGACGGATCCATGAATTCCTCATCGCTAAATCTGTTAGCTGATCAATAATTCAGTCTCGATCCAATCTCACCTGCGTCTCCGTGGCCCTCGCCTCAACAAGGCGGGCCGTCCTTGAGCCGAGCACGTGCGGAAGCGCATTAGAGCATGTTTGTGTCTGCCGCGCGCTCCCCTTAGGCACGCTGGCGTATCAAAGGAAGAGATCTCGTTACCAGGTATGGGACATGTGGAGGCGCCAAACTAACTGACGTGATTAGTAGAGCCGGTTGAGGAGGGTCCGGACCCCTGCTGACGGCGAACCGTCTCATCTCGTTCCAGCGCCGAGTTGTTTCCTCCAGTGATGACCGCACGGAGTCACGGTCACAGGACAAGGGCACGGATACCCCCGCTTCATATCAAGCCGCCGCTGTTCTCTCATCTGCATCCACACGCGTCCAGTGGTTTTATCAAAAGCCAGGCGTGTTTTTTATTTACGTCAAGTGCTCAGACTAAGCTCTCTGAATGTCCTCTGTGTCACTCGGTCTCAAAGACAAGCTCTGAACACAACACTTTATCTTGGCGTTAGCCTCTTTCTGTGTTTCTCTTTTCTCTCTTTTAGAGGCCAATAAAAGAAAGGCTTGAGGCCAAACTGTAGACGGGCCACCCAATATTAACTACACACTCTTTGAGAGCGAGAGGAGAGTCTTTGTACATCATTGGTCTGCTGAATCCATTAGAGACCTCGTACTGAAGTTGCCCATGTTTGCTTTAGTTTGCTCAAAATGAGAAAAGTGAAGCTCTTGAATTTTGGAAAGCTTTCTGTATTTATTAGTCATGAAAAGAAGAGTGCTTGTTTTTTTTTTTTATAAACTGTAATATTTAACAAGTCTCAGGCTGTTTATTACAGATATGAATAAAACCTTAAATCATGGTGCATTTTTTAAAGCTCTGTGTGCAGCTTGTGAAATTTATTATTATTTTATAATTAGAATTGTGCTGCATTTGATGAAAATATTGTTTTCCACTGTTAATAATAATATTAATAATAGTATGTCATTAGAGATGCTGGCATACACTACCAGTCAAAAGTTTTTGAACAGTAAGATTTTTTTTTATTTTTTTATTAAAGAAATCTCTTTTGCTCACCAAACCTGCATTTATTTGATCCAAAGTACAGAAAAAAATGGTAAAATGTTTAAATATTTTTACTATTTAAAATAACTCTTTTCTATTTGAATATATTTCAAAATGTAATTTATTCCTGTGATCAAAACTACATTTTCAGCATCATTACTCCAGTCACATGATCCTTCAGAAATCATTGTAATATACTGATTTGCTGTTTAAGAATCATTTATTATTCTTCTTATTATCAATATTTAAAACAGTCGAGTACATAAATAAAAGCTTTTGTAAAAACATTATACACTATACCATTCAAAAGCTTGGAGTTAGAATAATTTTTATTTATTATTTATTTTTTTTATAGAATTAATACCTTTATTTAGCAAGGATCCTTTAAATTGATCAAACTTGGTGATGAAGACATTTCGAATGTTACAAAAGATTTCTATTTCAGATAAATGCTGTTCTTCTGAACTTTCTACTCATCAAAGAAACTTATAATAATTATAATAAATGTTGTTTGAGCAGCAAATTAGAATATTAGAATGATTTCTGAAGGATCTTGTGACTGGAGTAATGAAGCTAAAAATTAGCTTTAAAATCACAGGAATAAATTACATTTTAAAAAATATTCAAATAGAAAACGGTTATTTTAAAAAAGATTTGAAAATTGTACTGTTTTTGCTGTACTTTGGATCAAATAAATGCAGGCTTGGTGAGCAGAAGAGACTTAAAAACACCTTAAAAAACACCAAACCCTTTGATTGGTAGTGTATTTGAATGTGGGGTTGGTTTATGGTACGTTAAAGTGTTATTTAGTGTTTTAGAGTGTATTCTTTGTTTGAGAGCACAGCATTTCCTTTACTCGTCACGTCACCTCTGATAAGGACTCTTGGGAGCGGAGACAATTTGTTACAAATTTAACAATTGCTTTTAAAGGACAAGCCATCGCCTCCAGTTGTCATGACCCATTTGGCACGATAATCAGCGCTTTAATTAACAAAGTCAGTTCGGAATATCAATTAGATAGTTTTTTTTTGTCAGTGTGTGTGTCTTACTCCTTCCTGAAATAGCGATTTGTGTTGCATTCCCGGCCGGTAATAATTTGTAGCTGTGGGCCAATAAATCAGATTATTTCTCCTCATATTAATGCTGCAAACACGCCTCTCTCGTTTACAACAATATTACCTCTCTAATGAGAGGTGAGGGTGAAAGTCTGCCTGAATCCCGGCTTGTTTTCCGCTCTCGTTGCATTTGGAATGAATTTCCGCCGTGAGGAACGCTGGGATGAGAGGCACTCGGAATGGCAAACATCTCCGTGAAAACACCTCAACCTGGTCTGGCATCTCTGTCTCTCCTGTCATCCTTGGTACATGTTAGATCTGTTTCACACTGCACCGCCCTGACACATGCACGGACATTTTTGCTCAGGAAAACATGCTTGTTTTCGTCGCTTATATGTAGGCGCACAGGAATCTGGACCTGGGAAAATAGGAACGGCTGTCATTCAAGAATATCTGCACTTCTTGTTTTGTTTATTAAATATGTTGGATGATTTAATGATGGCTTTAGCTAGTAAAATGTACTCTTAGCGAAGCTTAACATATTGTTTAAATCTTAATCAAATCCCAAAGGGTTCCATACACAAATTAGTGCAGGAAGTGCAAAATAAAAGCTGTTTTTTTTTTTTCCTAAGCTTGCATGTCAATAATGGATTCTGTTAGCATTTTCCCAATTTCGACACTGATTTTTGAACAAAATGAGCAACATTCCATGAAAATAGTTTGATTGTAGTAAAATATGCTAAATGGAACTGAGTACACTACATTGTTGTTCTTAAAAAGGAACTTACTGGAAAATAAAAGAAAAATGGATGCATTATGTAAGTCAAGGCATTTCAGTCAGTGGCCAAATTGTTACCTGTTAGTCACAATTCCATTATGCATGAAAAATAAGGCCTGCACTCTAAAAAAAATTTTGGAGTCTAAACGGGGTAAAAGCATGTGATAGACATCTCGGCTAACAGCCTTCTTCAGCATTCTGTGGGTATTTGCAAAATTACATTTAAAAAACATTTAAAATAAGAAAGTCTGAATCGGAGACATGTCACATTCTTTACCCTTTTAACTGTCACCGTCCACTCTGTGGGACACCTAAGTTTACTTCGCCATATTACAAATAAATCCTAATCAAATCATGACAAACTATACATTGTTGGGAAGGTCTAAGACTCCTAAATAGATATTTTACCATATTTTTGTGTTACGAATTATGTAGGAAAAGTAATAGATTAATATATGTCGGGAGTGCAACTTAAAAAATCTGCATCATTACAGGAGTTCTGTCCTTTGTCACAAAAGACTTTCTTCGTTCCCTTTTTCCCTTTCACACTTTAGAAATGATAAGAAATTATATATCAGTTCAAAACTTAAAATCTCAAAATTCATCCTTTGAAAGGCATTTTCAAATCAGACATTGCATTATCATGGGAAATGTACATTAAAATCATATTACAAAATGTTTTCATTGTTTGTCTGGATAGTGCATTTTTATGTCTGTGTTCAGAAATGGGAGTGACAGTTAAAGGGTTAATGCTTTGTATGCAATTTTTACATTTGTTCTTATATATTATCATTATAATGTTTTTCTTTTAATTAGAAAATTGTAATTGAGAAAATATGATTATATTGTTCTTAATTTTTCCAATCTGATTTTTCTTTGATATTTTTCTTCCTTTTTTTCTTTTTAAAATTCTTTTTTTGAATGTATTTCAGTTCAGACTGCTGTCACTTGCAATGTTTTATTATTATAATAATAATTATTATTATTATTATTATTATTATTATTATTGTTATTATTATTATTATTATTATTATTATTATATATTTTTAAATATTTCCACTTCCTATATTATATTATATTATATACACATTTCTTATTTTTTGTATTTTCCTATTTTATTTACTTATATATTTATTTATTTATTTTAAAAAGTATTAATTTTATTATTTTTGTATGTACACTTTTATATTATATATTTTCATTATTTATTTATATTTCCTATTTTATTTAGTTTTATTTTTATTATTTGTTTTATTTTCACTATTATATTAATTTTACATTATTTATAAATTTTTATTTCCTGTTTTACCCATTTATAGATCTGATTTATTATTTTTATATTCCCAATGTTATATTAATCTTATATTTCTATAATTTTCTAATATTTTCCACTTCCATGATATTAATTATTTATAGCTCCTGTTTTATTTCTTTATATATTTATTTTTGTTATTTTATATAATTCCGCTTTTATGATAGATTTTCATTATTAATTTATGCTTTGTTTTATTTCTATATTATTTTCATATTTTCACTCATGTTACATTAATTGTTTTCATTATTTTTATTTCCTATTTAATGTATTTATAGATCTGTTTTATTATTTTTATATTTCCACTGTTAATCTTATATTTCTATTATTTTTGTAATATTTCCACTTCCATGATATTATGTTTTATTTATTTATACTTCTTGTTTTATTTATATATTATTTTTATATATCCACTTATGTTATATTTATTATATTTTCATTATTTTTGTTCCTAGTTAATGTATTTATAGATCTATTTTATTATTTTTATATTTCCACTGTTAGTCTTATATTTCTATTATTCTTTGCAAAATTTCCACCTCCATGATAATATTTGATATATATATATATATATATATATATATATATATATATATATATATATATATATATATATATATATATATGTATATGTTCTTCTTTTTTTTTGTATAGTTTTTATTATTCTTATATCTCCATTTTGTTATATTATTATATATATATTATTATACTTTTTTAATCTTTTTCTGAATGTATTTCTGTTGAGACTGCTGTCACTTTTTTTATTAAACATATTCATATTGGTGATCTTTCAAACTGTGCATCTTCACACAAAATAAAAAACATTTATGCTGGTTGAGGTAATTTGCATGCACATTCTGTAAAAAAAAAAAAAAAAAAATACGGATTGGCTCTTTTAACTAGAAGGAGGGGCTTCAATTCCTGCACTTCACATAATGAACAATCAAAATGTGCCAATCAAAAATCCAATTGTCTTTTGTTTGACTGCACGTTTCCGTCATGCCATCATCCTGTCTCAGATTTGATATCCAGTGTTCCTGATTTGTTCCTTTGCATTTGAGAGTGATTTTCAGAGCTTCTTTCATGCTTTCATGCTTTTCCAGACAGCATCCTTTTCAAGTCTGTCTTTGTGGTTTCGCAACTTCCACAATTTCCAGTGTTGAACGTCAGAGACTGTCTGCATATAACATTCACCTCTCTTCCTTCAGAAGAGCAAAATAAATCCTGTTTTCTGTGATTCAAACTCCTTTAGGTGAATTTTTGGGCAGGTATCAGGCTCACCCTAAACCACCCAAAACCGTGGGAAAGCAGAGAGGAAGCTCTTGTATTTGCATTATAAACGTTATTACTGTAGAAGGCTGAGTCATTATTAGGTGTCTGTGGATTGAATGTGTTCTGTAGGGGCATAATGATCAAATGCTGATTCATTCGGAGAATTAAGTAGTTGGACGCTCAAGTTAATTATGGCCGGCTGTTAGACGCAGCTGCAGAAATTACAAAACGGATGGTATAATGGCCTTTGTGCTAAAATGAAGATCTCAGGAGGGAAAAATGCTTTTAAATATAAAGTCATTTAAAACAGGTGAAAGGCCGTGATATAAAAAGCACAGTTTAAAGGGTCAATGTGATTTTGTTAGCAAAAATGACTTTAAAACTAATTTCTACCATTTAATCAAGCGCATTGCTCCAAAGTCATGCTATTTGTTAAGTCGAAACCGTCTAAACAAATTAATTGCAGTTCCAGTTGGTGCCACTAGTGGTGCACTGCAAAACATACTTTAATTGCATAATGGTTTTCACAAATATTTAAATTAATTTTGAGGTGGTTCTATGATTTAACAGCACCTTTTATAGCACACATACCATGTACCATGTTCGCGACTCATTTGATTCAGATCAAGACTTTGACGCAGGTTCACGAATCATTTGATTCAGATCATTTGATTTAGATCGAGACTTCAGAGCGGGTTCACAAATGATTTGATTCAGATCAAGACTTCGATGCAGGTTCACAAATTATTTGATTCAGATCGAGACTTCGGTGCAGGTTTGCGAATCATTTGATTCAGTTCGGGGCTTCAGATCGTGTATCACGAGTCATTTAATTTAGATTGGGACTTCGGAGCGAGTTCACAAATTATTTGATTTAGATCAAGACTTCAGTGCAGGTTCACAAATCATTTAATTCAGTTCAGGACTTCAGGTCACGTATCACGAATCATTTGATTCAGATTGGGACATCTGAGCAGGTTCGCGAATCATTTGATTTAGATTGGTTGTAGGAGAAAATAAGATGAAGGTTTTCACCATACTCTACCTTTTTGAGCCGGAGTACACAGACGATGAACTTAGATGTGATTCGTAGTAGTGATGGAAAGTTCGGATCATTTTATCGACTCGGACCTTTGAGTCTTGTTCAGCAAAATGAACGAATCTTTTTTCGAGTCATTTTTAGCAAAATCAGTGTCATGTGACAGCAAACGAACGACGAACCAACGACTCGAAAAATCTGAAGACTCGAAACAGGTGAACTAATTCTTCCAGTATAGAACCTAATAGGATGTTGCGCATGCGTGACTGAATGAATCGTTCAAGAACGACCCGTGGACGCGCGTTAGAGCCTGTGCTACGGAGCTTCTGTGCTTAAATAAAAAGTATACAAATTTTTATTTTTCGAAAAAAATGACCGATCGTTTCGCTAGATAAGACCCTTCTTCCTCGGTTGGGATCACTTAGAGTCCTTTGAAGCTGCATTTAAACTACATTTTGGAAGTTCAAAATCGGGGGCACAATTGAAGTCCATTATGTGAAGAAAAATCCTGAAATGCTTTCCTCAAAAAACATAATTTCTTTACGACTGAAGACAGAAAGACATGAACATCTTGGATGACAAGGGGGTGAGTAAATTATTTGTAAATTGTTGTTTTGGAAGTGGAGTTCTCCTTTAATTTCATAAAGTTCAAAATACACCTTATTTTGTCTTTTTCAGTTGAATAAAAGACTATTTTCCCTATATATTTCATCACTGAGGATTTCTTTAGAAAAGTTTAAAAATCTCGTCTCGTCTCATTCTCGTGAACCCAGTCTCGTGTCTGGTCTCGTCTCGCGGGATAAGTGTCTTGTCACACCCCTAGTAGTCCGTGCTAACTTGTCGCTCAGCCACTTCAACCGTTTTATCGTAAGACTCCAGCTCGAATTGGTAAGGTAAAATCGATGCCATCTTTTTTTATGTATTGACAAGTCTCCAGGGCTGTCATTCAGTTATGACAATTAGGGCTGGGAATCGATTCCAAAAAGAATTGGGAATCGCGAGTCGATTCCAAAAGTTGGAATCGATTCCATCAGGGGGAATCGACTCCCCATTCAGAGCCGTTTTCAGTTTAAAGGGGTCATCGGATGCTAAGTTCACTTTTTCATGTTGTTTGAACATGTGTGTTGGCAGTGTATGTACAAATCTACCCTATAATGATAAAAATCCATGCAGTGGTTTTTAATTAATCTGTAAAAATAATATCCCCTTTTTCAAATCAAGCCATACTCAGATGCCACACCGACAGAGGCCGCTCCCACAATAGTTGATTGACATGAGCTCTTACCTCAGACCAGCTGTCACAGTCCAGTAACTTTCCATGTTTTGATGCCAGGGCAGGGATGTAAGTTAGACAAGAATATCTCCCATTGAGCGATTGAGGTGTTGTGTTGCTGGATGGAATAATGAACATAGTGGTCGTCACTTACTCCTGACATCTGAGCCGCTGAAGATGCAGTATTAGGTTTGTTTGTGAATGGAATGCGCCTCCCGATCTACATATATCTGTCTATGTTCGCGCGAATCATTCATGATCCAGCTTCACTTACAGCAGAAGTGAGTATAAGCGTTTTTTTATGAATCTTTGCGATCGCCTTTCCTTGTAACGTTGTAGTTACGAAGTTTAGCGGCTAAATGCGGCTAACGTAAAGAGAGAAGAGAGGGGCGGGGGGAGCAGAGCTCATTTGCATTTAAAGGAACAACCCCTTAGAATGAGATGATTTTTGCAGAGCTAATTTTGACAAGGTAAAAAGGGTGTTGTTTTACAAAACCTTTGAGAATTTTTAATCAACGTATATTAGAGACTTTTCATTAAGACCCTAAAGAATCATATCAACTTGTGGAAAATGGGCATCCGATGACCCCTTTAACAAAGCTTAAATATGGGCACCTCTCAAACGAGCTGCTGCATCATACGAAGGCTGCAAATCTCTGCTGCTGTCATCAAATGTTGCTGAACGCCGATTCACGAAAATAAACTGAATGAAAAGAGTCGAGCACGTTTGAGTTTGAGGATGCAGCCTTCCGATAAGCCCTTATTAATTTGGCTCTCGCTCGCTAATAGTGATTAGAAGTTGGATTTGTTTCCACGAAAAGCTTCTTTCAGATAGATCGTTTTAATGAACCAGTTCAAAAATTATTCAGAAGTTATTATTATTATTTTTTTTTACATTGGAACTGCCTTATATTGTCCACATGAGCGCTGCACAACAGAATAGATCATGACGTGATCGAGGGTCTTGATCCTATTTTCATCTTAAATAAAATGCTGTTTTTAAGCTTTATATCAGCCTGTGATAATTCTGAAAGAAAGCGCCAAGAGTACAGATCAGTGGCCGAGAGTGCGCGTCTGACAGATAAACCACGAGCTCTTATATCAGTGTTGTTGTTAATGACCTGGTTATTTTGTTTTAGTGTCCAGTTTGTTAATTTTGTGCAAAACATACGGTTGAAGTAAACATCATCAGCTGAACTGTATTCGTCTTGTTTCATTCACGCAATAAACGCATGTCCACTGCTGAGCTGTGGGCTATAACTAATTTCATTGGCAATGCAGACAAAATTATAATTTAAATACAGAAATGTATCACAATTTTTAAAAACAAAGCTTCATATTATGATAAGGTTACTTTCTAAGACCTTTATATCCTTCAGTCATTGGCAAAATTAGGTTCCCCCAATCAAAAAAAAAAAAAAAAAAAAAAAAACAAGTATCGAAAAAGAATCGAAAACAACAGCGAGGAAACGATACTTGGAATCGAATCCCATCGATTCCAGAACCAGGAATCGGAATCAGAATCGATTCCAAAATTTTCGGAATCGAACAGCCCTAATGACAATGGGCGTTTCGTTTTCCGACACGCGCTGTACGCGGTTGACCGCAGTGAGGGCTCACGGAAAGGCGGGGTTTAGAGAGATTGATTCTTCAAACTGCTTCGCACGAGTCGTTTACGAATAATTTAGAAATGAGGTAAAATTAAATCTATTTTTGGAGAAAACTAAAGTGTTTTTTGACCTTGCATACAGGTAAACCTATTTTAGGAGACTCATAAAACAATATTAGCAACCTTTAAAATGGCACAATAGGAGCACTTTTAAAAAAGCCACACTTTGCCTTTAACTTATTCTGATGCCACTGCAAATCCTGAAGCAGCTTTGAGGCGAGCAGATCTTTACCTGTTTGTCTCCAGACGCAGAAGTACGTGTTTGCTGTACTGGGATTACATGCCATCAGTCATGGCAACATTTCGACAGGCTGCCAGCGTCGGCCGCTGCCACCTGCCACCAAGTTAAAACTTCCAAATCCCTCTGAAGAAAAGCAAGAGTACAATGTATTTAGCTTGTGCAGAAATAATTTCGGTCAGGACAAGAATCACTTTTCCAGACGCCTGGGCGCTGAACCATGTCGACAGGCCCTGACATTTCTATATGTGGTTGTAATACCGTCAACAGGATTAAAGTGCTGCGTTTTTTTTCTGCCGCGCTGCATGTAACACAGAGTATGTGACGCGGGCGCTTGCGTTTTAATTAACGAAGCCCTGCTTTGGACAGCTTTGTTGATTATAACGGGTTTATCACCTCGAAAGGTTTCCTTTCGAATGTTAGAATGACATTTAACAGATGTTTCTGAATATTTGTGACTTGTTATTATGTTTATCAGATGTTTTTTATGCATGTATGGTGCTTAAAATAGAAGCTGATGCTTTCCAGATGTTGTGCTCCTAATAGATGCATTATAATCAGGATTTTTGTCTTGTTTTTCCAAGTAAAAATATGTAGATGATTAAGTTGAGAAATGAAATTGCAAAAGATAAGTGTTGTTTTAAGCTCAAATTTTATAAAATGATTATTTTTATGTTTTAAATGAGTTTTTTCCTGGGAAACAAAAAGAAAATACTAATTTAAAAGATTGTTTTGTTGTTTGTGGTACTTGGGTTTATTTGTATATGTATGTGATGGGGAAAAAAGCTCAATTTTATCATATTTTTGACATCAATGACTCACAAAAAAACACCCAGAACTGAAATTTTTATGGCCGTTCAAGATGAAGTGTTATTTTTATGCCATTAGTGACTTCCAATGGAATTTACCCTTTTCTGAGCCCCGCCTTAAAAGTGTTACTGACCAATCATACCTTAGCAACCGTTGCCATCCACAATGAGTCAAACTTTTCAGTCTTTTCTACTGTAAGTCTAGGGAGGATATTTGTGTTTGGACTGTTTTAAACAATTTTATGAAAGTATCTGAAAATATGGTAAAATGTTTTATTTATTTATTTATTTATTTTAATATGTTCAGGTTCATGATTATATTAATTATGTTTTATTTATATTTCCTATTTTATTTATATATTTATATTATTATTTTTATATTTTCATTTTGATACATTTTCATTATTAATTTGTATTTCCAGTTTCATTAAGTTATTTTTTCTTAGTTATATTTCCAGTATTATATTAATCTTATATTTTATCATTAATTTTTATTTCCCATTTTTTATTTCCACTGTTTTATTAATCTTATATTTCTATTTTTTATATATATATTTCCACTTTCATGATTATATTAATTGTTTTATTTTATTTTTTACATTTTCACTTATTTCACTTATATATTTTCATTATTAATTTCTATTTCCTATTTTATTTAGTTTTTTTTATTTGTTACATTTCCACTATTAATGTAATCTTATATTTTATTATTATTTTTCATTTTTAATTAATATTTTTGATTTCCACTGTTTTATAAATCTTATATTTTTATAATTTTTTAATATTTCCACTTCCATGATTGTTAATGTTTTATTATTTATTGATATGTCCTATTTTTAGTTATTTATATATTTATTCTATTTATTTTTGTATTTTAATTTTTATATTATATATTTTCATTATTAATTAGAATTTCCTATTTTTAGTTTTTTTTTTTATTATTTGTTATAATTCCACTATTATATTAATCTTATATTTTTATAATTTTTTTAATATTTCCACTTCCATGATTGTTAATGTTTTATTATTTATTGATATGTCCTATTTTAGTTATTTATATATTTATTCTATTTATTTTATATTTTAATTTGTATATTATATATTTTCATTATTAATTAGAATTTCCTATTTTTAGTTATTTTTTTTTATTATTTGTTATATTTCCACTATTATATTAATCTTATATTTTTTATTATTAATTTATTTCCTGTTTTACTTATTTATAGATCTGATTTATTATTTTTATATTTTCACTGTTTTATTAGTCTTATATTTCTGTTATGTTTTAAAATATTCCCAATTCCATGGTATTATTTTATTTATTTATTTATTTATTTATTTATTTATTTTATTATTTGTATATTTTTATGTTTATTATATATTTACATTCTTAACTTATATTTCCTATTTTGTTTATTTATATTTTATTTTTATTAATTGTTTTTTTTTTCATTTTCATTTCTTATATTAGTTATATATTTTCATTGTTTATTTGTATTTCCTATTTGACATATTTATAGATCCGTTTCATTATTTTTATATTTCGACTGTTGTTATGATCTTATATTTCTATTATTTTTCATATTTATTTTCATATAGTTATTTTATTATACTTATGTCTCCGTTTGTTATATTAATGTTATATCAATTAATTATATAGTTTCATTATTAATATATTTATGCATTTAATTTTTATTTATATGTGTATTGTTGTTAATTAATTATATATTTATTATTTTTATATTTCATATTGTGTTTATTAATATATTGATTTTATTTAATTTATAGATTTTTTTAAATAAATCTTTAAATAAATCTTGAGAAGTTTATATTGTGGATCAAACTAATGTGTCATAATAGTCATCAGTTATCTGGAGTTGACAGGGTTTGCTCTGTAATTAGCAGCAGTAACCGAGGGGGCGGGGCTTAGCAAATGTTCATTTGATTAATAATGATTGTTTCCAACAGCATTCCCAAACATTCATCAATCATGGTGTGATGAAGTTCATCTCATGCCTGCAGTTTCTTGTTGATTGTAACGCAGTCAGTCTGGTTTTGTGGCCTCACGTCAGGTTGCATCGCCCTCATTGTAGCCGTTTGTAAGCGTGACCTCCACAAATGATTTCCCCAGCAGGACCGCTGTCTCTAGAGGTGCCGCCCCATTACCTGAGGGTGTCCGTGAGCTTTCCGGCCAGACGATTAGTGGCATTAGTCTCGAGGCACGGCGGATCTTACACGGGCTCAGGGATATCAGAGTAGTTTCCTGCACGGCTTAATGAGGTGTGCGTTTCTGCGTGTGTGTGTGTTTGGACTCTTCATAATGCATTACATTTCTGACATTAAAAATGAATGCCGGCTTTTTATCTCTCTGGTAATATCACGCCGTGAGAGGATGTTGTGTAAACCAGACGCCACACAGTTAACTTATTATGGACCTTTCCTCAACAACAACAAAAATACAAACAAAATGAGATACTTGAGATCAGCACCACATGATTTTCAGTTTTAGGTCGTTGTGTGTGTGTGTGTGTGTGTGTGTGTGTGTGTGCCTGAACCCCAGTTTGTGAGCTATCTATACTTTATAGTATTAGGATTAGTGCTTTCCAAATCATGGCCAGGTTGCATATTATTTCCATGCTTTCTGGACTAGAATTACTGGGGCTTAAATTTAATATTAATATTTTTCATTCTTTTAATGATATTCATCTAAATATTTTTTTGTATTTGCTCTGAAAAATGCTTAGAAGAGTGATTTTTGTTACATGCGAGAAATAAAACAGTAAAATGTAATGTAAAAGTCATTTTCCCAAAGTTTTTTTTTTTTTCTCACATTTTCCACTACATGAACAGAAGGATGCTATTTATTAATATTATGATAATAATAATATCTTTTATTAATGCTTGTGCACAGTAATAAACAACGGTATACCTAAAATATTTTTAATTCACCATTTATGAAGCTATATAGCATTTATTTATTTATCATTTCTTTATTTATTTATTATTATTTATTTATTTATTATTCCTTTATTATTTTTTTATTTTATTGTTTCTATTTTATTTAATTATTTTTAATTATTTTTATTTTTTTTGTTTATTTTATTGTTAATTGTTTATTTGGTTTTAATTTTTTATCATGTTATATTTTTATATTATAGCACAGTACATACTTTACTAATGATTCAACTTAATCTCAGTATTTTGTTTTTGTTACATGTAAGAAGTAAAACAGTAAAATAGTAATTTTTTTCCAAACAAAATTTTAATTGTAAAATTTTAATTCCAAATAAACAGATGCTATTTATTGATTTTTATTACTTTTTTATCTGTTATTATTATTATTATTATTATTATGCAACATTGTGAAGCTATATAGTATTTATGTATTAATTTATTTATTTGGTATTTTATTTAGATTTATTATTAATTTTTAATTTTGTTATTCAATTTCAATATTTTGATCTGTTATTTTATATAATAATAATAATAATAATAATAATAATAATAATAATTATTATAATTATTATTATTATTATTATTATTATTATTATTATTATTATTATTGCTGTATTTATTTATTTTTTCCTGCATGCAGTAATAAACACTGATATTTACCTAATTTTTTTAATGCAACATTGTGAAGCTATATAGTATGTATTAATTAATGTATTTATTTAGAGTTTTATTTTGATTTATTTTATTGTTAATTGTTAATATTTTATTATTAAGGTCCTAGAGTCAGAATTCGAACACGGGACGCCCAGTGTGCAACGGTGCTGTATGTTGACGCGCTGCCCACTAGGCTATCGACGCCGACGATATGCTTTTTTTTTAATGCAACATTGTGAAACTATATAGTATTTATTTATTAATTTAGCAATTTATTTTGATTTATTTCATTAGTTTTTTTATTGTACTATTTTTTTGTTATTAGATATATTTTATTATTAATTACATTTTTTTTTTCTTTTTCTTTCTATTATTTATTACAACATTTTTATTTAATTGATTTATTTACAATTTCTATTTACATTGGATACCAGCAAGTGCATACATTTCATACGTGGTAGTATGCAAATTGGAATCCAGCCATTGTGTGTGTTGAGCTGTAATTAGTTTTTAGTTGCTTTGAGATTGATGGAATCACCATGCGTGGACAACAGACGTGTCCTCAAGCGCTGCGATTTCACGTTATCACCCGTTTCTGATCTTCTCAATTAAAGATATCCAAACAAAGTTGCAGCTCCGTGTCGCTGGCCTCCGCTGTCTCGTGGTTTTGATCAGGGGTTGTGGGGCGTCGTCACGCGTCCTCAGAGCTCTGGCTGAACACGCAGGTTAGTAATCAGGTCAAAGTCTTCAGCAGTGATTCAATTCAATTGGACAGCCGCCCAGTTCCTCCCCGTCCACGTCCTCTTGTGGGAGATGCTGGCTTGCCATTATCTGACCGCCTTGATTTGTCAAACGCCTCCAGATCTCACCTGCCACCTGAGCCCTTCAACGCTTGAACAGTACAGGTCAGCTGATGCTAGTCAACATAGGTGTGTGTGTGTTTGGAGAGAGTGTGTCATCTCTTTTCTTACACCAATAGATCCGTTTTGAAGGTGCAGAAAGAGTTGAGTTTGTAAAATCTAGTGGAAATAAAATGACATTGTGGTTTGTCTCAATCCTCTCCTTGGTTCAGTAGCCGGTGGGCTAGTCTATCTTTCTTTAATTTGTAATTTTTTTTTTTTATTTTCATTAATCATTTAATTTTTTTATTATTATGTTTAATTTTAATTTAATTATTTTCATCTTTTTTTTTTTTTTTTTACATTATTTTACATTTTTATCTATCTATCTATCTATCTATCTATCTATCTATCTATCTATCTATCTATATCATTTTTATTTGCTATTCTTTAATTTTTATTTATATATTTATATATTTAAAAGTATTTCTATATAATTTGTATTATTTTATTTTTTAATTATTAATTATTTATTGTTTACACTTTTTTACATTGTTTTAAAGTCTATAATATTTAAATTTTGTTTTAAAATTCTATCATTTTTATTTGGTATTCTTTAATTTTTTATGTAATCTTATCTTTTTATTTTTTTTTAAATAAACACTACTTTTAAGTTTTATTTTGTTGTTTTTTATTTGTATATTTTTAATATATATATATATATATATATATATATATATATATATATATATATATATATATATATATATATATAATTTATTTAATTTTTTATTTAATTTATGTTTTGTGTTTAGAATTCAATTTTTATTATTTATTTTTTTTATTTTATGTTGAGGTTTTTTTTTATTTTTATTAATCATTTAATTATTTTCTATTATTTTTCATTTTATTTTTTACATTATATTTTAAATTTTTATTTTAATTTTAAATTATTTTTAATATATCATTATTTATTTAAATTATTTTTTCTTATTTATTCATTTATTATTTTTTTGTGGTGGTGGTAGTTTTGTAGTATACTCATTCTCAACATCAAAGTTATATATAATTTATAATTTTAATTTTATTATTTCAAACTTTAAATAATCATTTTATTTCATTTACTTTTATTTACTTTTTACATTTTTTTTAGTCTTTTAAATAATTTTCATTTATTGTTTTTATTATTATATTTTAATTACATATTTTTTCCTTATTTTTATTTATTTTTTAGTAGTAGTAGTTGTAGTTTTCTAGTATGTTCCTCTGCTTCCCAAAATCAAAAATATTATTATGCGTTTAATCTGTTTTAAATATAACAATAACATCTCTAAAATAGAAGTATACAATAAATACAAATATTCTATTTATTTATTTATTTTTTAATTATTTTAAATTTGTTGCATTCTACTTCTGTTTGTTCTAGTTGAATAGCTCTATTGTGGTTTTAAGTTTTAGTGGCCTTAAATGTTTCTGTTCCAGTTGGTTTCGTGTTCATTCTGAGGGTTTCACATGTCGACTTGGCTTCCTGGCCGCTTTACGTTTATACCTGAAGGCATTTTCAGGTTCACACAAACCCTTTTCTTCAATGCGATGCTTTCTGCTGCGTGATTTGCACCACTTCTCGTTTTTACAGCCTCTTTTGTCTGTGATTGTACGTTGGATCTAAACGTTTTCCATTTAACACGTGTGTTGTGTGGCAAAGTTTGACCAGACTGAAATCCCAAAACGCCTGTGAATCACAAAAAGGCCCCAGCCATCATCGCCGCCACAGGTAGGGCCATTGTCGCCTGTATTTCTCGCACGCTCGCTCTTGCTATTGTGCGTTTTCTCATCTTTGGGTTTGTATCTGGCTGGAAATTGATAAGCCAGAATCCCTGACAATCCAAAAGGCTTTGTGTGTCGGCGTGCATGTGTGTGAGGAGGGGATACGAGCGGCGTTCTTGTTTATCTAGCTCGCTTTTTCCAGATGGCGCTCAGCAGAAAGAATCCACTTCTTGACATGCTCTCTTTCTCCCTCTCATTATTGGCCGGCTGTGGGCTCTCGCAGGAAACCGGGCGAGTTTTCGGGGCCAGACTCCGTCGCCGTGAGGGGTGGAAGGTGTTCCTCGGTGGGAGGCGTAAAAGTACAGGATGTTTGGGTTTAAGCATGTCTGTAAACACCCAACCTCTTTATTTTCACTCCTTACTTGCATTACGAGTAAGAGATATTTACACATTTTAATACATCAGCCTTGCTGCAATCCTTCTAAAAGTCAATAAATCAATAGCCTGATTTATTCAAAACAATCCAGAGTTACTTGTGCCGCAAGTGTGCACGAATTTGCTGCACGCAACGGCAGCTTTCAAGCGCGGATGTTTATTTCAAACAAACACTGTAGCCTACAGCAAATCTGCTTCGCCATTGGCGGTAATCATGGTCTATTTTTGAACAATGCTGTAGAGCAGCCGTGCTCCTGGAGATCTACCTTCCTGCAGAGTTCAGGTCTGGCTAATCAAACACACCTGAACTAGCTAATCAACAGCGGCGTCTTAATTTGCATACTTGCACTAAATATACGTACATGCTTTTGGGTATGTTGTAGGACTGTACGCCAGTATTGCTAGATAGTGCCACAGACCATTTATCTCATTGTCTCTATTTGCGTGGCAACATTAGCATTAGCTAAATGGCATTATCGCATATCATTTCTGTTAGCATGTAGCTAGACAAACATTGTTTGTTTACATTTAAAGCGTTAGCATTAGCTAAGTGGGTTTATCGCATATTGTTTCTGTTTGCGTGTGAACGTTAGCATTAGTTAGACAACGTAATCGCATTGTTTCAATTTGTATGTGAATATTAGCATTACTGAAACAACCTTATTACAAATCGTTTGTTTACATTTAATCATTAACCGTTAAATGGCTTTATTGCATCACATTTTCACATATTGTTTCTGTTTTCGTGTGAATGTTAGCATTAGCTAGATGACCTTATTGCATTGTTTCCGTTTGTGTTATAATGCTAACATTCACTAAATGAACATTTCATTGTTTTTGTTTGCATGGAAACATTAGCATTAGCTAAATGGCCTTATCGCATATAATTTCAGTTAGCATGTAGCTAGACAAACATATTGCATATTGTTTCCATTTGCATGTTACATTACAATATATGAAAAAACAATCTTATTTACAAATTGTTTTACATTTGAGCATAGCATCAGCTAAATGGCTTTATCGCATATTGTTTCTGTTTACGTGTGAATGTTAGCATTAGCTAGACAACGTAATCGCATTGTTTCAATTTGCATGTGAATATTAGCATTACTGAAACAACCTTATTACAAATCGTTTGTTTACATTTAATCATTAACCGTTAAATGGCTTTATTGCATCACATTTTCACATATTGTTTCTGTTTTCGTGTGAATGTTAGCATTAGCTAGATGACCTTATTGCATTGTTTCCGTTTGTGTTATAATGCTAACATTCACTAAATGAACATTTCATTGTTTTTGTTTGCATGGAAACATTAGCATTAGCTAAATGGCCTTATCGCATATAATTTCAGTTAGCATGTAGCTAGACAAACATATTGCATATTGTTTCCATTTGCATGTTACATTACAATATATGAAAAAACAATCTTATTTACAAATTGTTTTACATTTGAGCACAGCATCAGCTAAATGGCTTTATCACATATTGTTTCTGTTTACGTGTGAATGTTAGCATTAGCTAGACAACGTAATCGCATTGTTTCAATTTGCATGTGAATATTAGCATTACTGAAACAACCTTATTACAAATCGTTTGTTTACATTTAAGCATTAGCCCTTAAATGGCTTTATTGCATCGCATTATCACATATTGTTAGCGTGTGAATGTTAGCATTAGCTAGATGACCTTATTGCACTGTTTCCGTTTGTGTTATAATGCTAACATTCACTAAATGAACACATCATTGTTTCTGTTTGCATGGTAACATTAGCATTAGCAAAATGACCTTATCGCATATAATTTCAGTTAGCATGTAGCTAGACAAACATATTGCATATTGTTTCCATTTGCATGGTACATTATAATATATGAAAAAACAATCTTATTTACAAATTGTTTGTTTACATAATTTCCATTAGCATGTAGCTAGACAAACATATTGCATATAGCATTACTGAAACAACCTTATTACAAATCGTTTGTTTACATTTAAGCATTAGCCGTCAAATGGCTTATTGTTTGTTATATGTAATATTGACATATTGCTTATGTTTGCATGTGAATGTTAGCATTAGCTAGGTGACCTTATTGCATTATTTCTGTGTGCACTGTAATGCTAGCATTCACTAAATGAACATTTCACTGTTTCTGTTTGCATGTTAATGTTTCTGTTTGCGTGGTTAGCATTAGCTAAATTTCCTTATTGCATATAATTACCATTAGCATGTAGCTAGACAAACATATCACATATTGTTTTTATTTGCATGTGAATGTTAGAATAAATGAAAAAACATTTTATTTACAAATTGTTTGTTTACATTTGAGCATAACATTAGCTAAATGGCTTTTTCGCATATTGTTTGTTTGTTTGAATGTTAACATTATCTCGACAACCTTATCGCATTGTTTTCATTTGCATATGAATGTTAGCATTACTGAAACAACCTTATTACAAATCGTTTGTTTACATTTAATCATAAGCCGTTAAATGGCTTTATAGCATTGCATGCCATATCACATTGTTTCAGTTTGCATGTGAATGTTAGCATTACCAGAGCGCCCTTACTACAAATTTTCTTGTTACTTTTGAGCGTTAACATTAGCTAGATGACCTTATGGTGATGTTTCTATTTGCATATGAATATTAGCATTTACTAAACAACCTTATCGAATTGTTTCCGTTAGCATGTAAATATTAGCATTTGCTTAAAAAACACACTGCATATTGTTTTCGTATGCAAACATTAACATTACCTAAACAACTTTATTACAAATTAGCTGTAATTAGCATTAGCTAAAGAGCTTTATCCCATATTGTTCCTGTTTGCATGTGAACGTACCGTTAGCTAGATGACCATCTCATATTATTTCAGTTTGCATGTGAAAGTTAGCATTACCGAGCGACCTTATTACAAATTTTCTGTTTACATTTAAGTTGTTATTTTATCGCACACTGTTTCCATTTGCATGTGAACATTAGCATTAGCTAAATGACCTGTCACATTGTTTGTGTTTATGTTATGTTTGCATTCACTAAACATACATATTGCTACAATGAATGTTAGAATTAGCTAAGCAAATTTATTCATGTTATTCCTGCTTGCATGTGAATGCAACCTGTTATGTTATAACATTATATATTGTTTCTTTTCACATTTAAAGGCTAGTATGAGCTAAATTCATTACCATAAAATCAAACGTAACACTTTTACTTCGCATTTAGGTTAGTGCATACAAAAAACATGTTGAAGTGCAATGGTTTTAGTCGTAACATTTAGCTAACCTCATTAGCATAAATTAGTTTATCATTTAATTTTAAACTGGGTTATCATATTCTGCACATTAAACTGCTAAAATAGTAAGAGAAGTATACTGTTCTGAACTGCTATTGTATTTAGCAGATATTATGCAAACTGTGGCCACAGCGCTAGTTTCCTGCAGAGTTCACTTCCACCTCTAATCAAACACCTGTACTAATCAAGGTCTTGCGGTTCAAATTGTGGTGAAAATGAGAGGAAAGTGTTTATACAGGGCTTTAACTAAACTTTAGCATGCTAGATGCAGCTCTAATGGAGCATTTAACAAATAGGGATTCACTAGATCCGGTTTAAGAAAGTGGATTTGTGACGTAGCATGAACGCTAGTGTGCATCTGCCCTAGGTTTCTCCTCCAGAGCGTAATGCCTCGGTCACAGGGCATTGAATTACTTTCAGAGGTCTCTGTGTGTGCTCGTCCACATCTCATCCTTTGCTTTGTGTATTTATTGGCTGTCTAACTAGCCGTCATGCAGGTCATCAGGTTGTTTGCGTGCTGTTTGACTGTCGGCTGATCGAACAGGTGTTGGTCTCGTATTTTTCTGGGTCGTTTATTGATAGAGGTTCGATGGGTCTGTCAGATAAGGGGCGGCGTGTCACAGGCCACCGATCCAGCGCTTATCTTCGCGTTTCACCACTAGCGCCGTGCTAATGAGTGGTAGAAACCCTCAAAACCATTATTGAGCTCTTTGGCTGCCGATATGTTGACTCTGCTGGGAGGATTGTTTGCCTCAGGTGATTGTGTTTGTGTGGTTACACTCACTGAGAGGCTGTTATGTCATTTTCTAAGTAAGTTGGTGACTGTCTTGGTAATTCCCTGAGGAGATTTAAACTTTATTGACTTTATATTTATACTGCTTTTACAAATGAGGACTGTAAAGGTCACATATTTGGTCTTTGGTTGTTGTGTAGACTTCTACTATTTACACATCTTAACACATTTGATATTTATAAATTATTTGTTCATGTTTTTGCAGTACCCAATCTAAATTGAACACTGTTCATCATTTGTAAAATGTTTATAAACTTTAACTAATCATTAGTACTTTTACGAGCAGTCATCTCGATGGCAAAATGTGCCCCAAATGACCTGAATTCACTCTATTTGTCTATACAAATAATTTATTAATCATTTGTTCATATCTTTGCAATGCCCAATCTGAAGTTGAGATTATTCCATGATCTGTAAAGGTTTATCATTGTTTACCAATCATTTATTATCTTTATGGGCATTGAACTTTTAACTGCTGTAGCAATGTTTGTGTAAAGGGTGGTTTGTCACTTAGCTAAATGCTTGCTAAAGGCATAACACTCAATGTAATTTGGGTGCCAAGCATGTTTTTGTTGCCTCAATAAAATTTCTCAGAGCTGTGCGATGTAAACCTGCAATTGCAAAGAGAAAAACTCCAGAATTGCAAAAAATCTGAATTCCAGATTTGAAAAAAATCTCAATTCTAAGAAATAAAGTCAGAACTGAAAAGTCAGAATTGTTAAAAAAAAAAAAAAAAAAAAAAAGTCAGAATTGAGAGATATAAACTTGCATTTGCGAGTTTTAACCTTGCAGTTCTGACTGTATTTCTCGTAATTGTGAGTTTATATCTCGTAATTCTGACTTTATAACTCGCAATTGTGAGTTTATGTCATGCAGTTCTGAGAAAAAAAGTCAGAATTGCGAGATATAAATTTGCAATTGCAAAAAAAAGTCAGAATTGTGAGATATAAACTCGAAATCGTGAGAAAAAAGTCAGAATTGCAAGATACATACTCACATTTGTGAATTGCGAGTTTATATCATGCAGTTCTGAGAAAAAGTCAGAATTGCGAGATATAAACTTGCAATTGCGAGGAAAAAGTCAGATCAACATGCCGACAGACAAGGCAGAGCAGGTTACTACTGGTATGAAACAAGGTCTTAGCTTTAAAATGCTGGATTCTGCGTTTTGATTGGTCAGATCGCCTGTCAATCAAGCTGTTTGCGGAGGGTCGATTGTGCATTATTACATCAGAATTGTGAGATATAAGCTTGGAATTCTGAGAACATATCAGTCTTTTTTCCCCTCAGAACTGAACTTTATAACTCACAATTGCGAGTTTATATCTCACAATTCTGAGAAAAAAGTCAGAGTTGCAAGAAATAAACTTGTAATTGCAAAAAAAAAAAAAAAAAAAAAAAACAGTCCGAATTGCAAGTTTGCAATTCGTCATTCTGCGAGTTTTAACCTTGCAATTCTGACTTTAATTCTCGCAATTGCGAGTTTATATTTTGTAATTCCGACTTTAGAACTTGCAATTGCAAGTTTATATCATGCAGTTCTGAGAAAAAAAAACTCAGAATTGTGAGATAAAAACCTGCAATTGTGAGAAGAGACAGAATTGCGAGATATAAACTCTTTTTTTTTTTTTTTTTTTTTTTTTTTAACTCTGTGGCAGAAACGTGTTGCCAAATATATTATTCCTACATTAACAAGAGAAAACAAATTAAGTTATCAAGAAAATACTTTTTTTATTTTTGTTTTTTTTAATCAAAACACGTTCCCATATAGTAATCAAACTGACCAAGTGCACTTCTGACACCAACCCTAATACCACCAAACCTGGCCCTAACCTTACCCGTATCCCACCTCAATAGCAGAAAAAGTGTTATGCATTAACAAAACCTTTTAATCATTGTATAACATCTGTATATTTTCAAGAAGTGCATGATCATATGAATGGAAAGCTTAATGACGTTTGTAAGCATTTTAATTTACATGAAATAATGATCTGTTAATCATTAGGTAATGTTTAATAGTTTGTTAGTAAACATTAACAAATACATTATCTCATATTTCCAGCTATCTGTATTTATGAACCATTAAAGGAGAAGTCCACTTTCAGAACAACAATTTACAAAGAATGTTATCATCCAAGATGTTCATGTCTTTCTGTCTTCAGTCGTGAAGAAATTGTTTTTTGAGGAAAGCATTTTTCAGGATTTTTCTCCATATAATGGACTTCATTGGTGCCCCAATTTTGAACTTCCAAAATGTAGTTTAAATGCAGCTTCAAAGGGCTCTAAATGATCCCAGCCGAGGAAGAAGGGTTTTTTCCTTTTTTTTTTTTTCTCTTTTTTTTTTTTTTTTTTATGTTTATTTTTGCCGTTTTTATGCCTTTATTTAGATAGGAAAGTGTAAGTAAGACAGGAAGTGAAGTGGGAGATGGAGAAGGGGTTGGGGATTGGGAAAGGTCCAAGAGCCAGGATTTGAACTCTTGAAGCCCGCAGCGCAACGACGCTATATGTCAGCGTGCTAACCACGAGGCTGTTGGCACAACAAAATTTGTTTTTAAGCACAAAAGCTTGTGTAGCACAGGCTCTGGGATGCGCATCCACATACTATTGAATCACGTCGAAAGGTCACGTGGAACATGGGCGGAACTACAGACCCAGTGTTTACAAAGCGAACGCGCAAAGACTAAGAAAGTGCAAGTAAGTCATACGCTGTTTACAAACAAAAAGGTACAACGATGTCGGACGATTCTGTAGTTGTAGGAGAAAATGAGATGGAGTTTTTCGCCATTCTCTACCTTTTTGAGCCGGAGTACACAGACGATGAACTGATTCGTAGCATCGTGGATGCGCATCCCAGAGCCTGTGCTACATAAGCTTTTGTGCTTAAAAAGTATAAAAAAATTTTTTTCAACAAAAATTACAGATCGTTTCGCTAGAAAAGACCCTTCTTCCTCAGCTGGGATCATTTAGAGCCCTTTGAAGCTGCATTTAAACTACATTTTGGAAGTTCAAAATCAGGGGCACCAATGAAGTCCATTATATGGAGAAAAATCCTGAAATGTTTTCCTCAAAAACCATAATTTCTTTACAACTAAAGACAGAAAGACGTGAACATCTTGTATGACAAGGGGGTGAGAATTATTTGTGAATTGTTGTTTTGGAAGTGGACTTCTCCTTGAAGCAATATATAATGCTTGTTAATGATTTATTATGAAGTGCTACCATTTCAGTAAACAAACAAAAAGTGGACAAAACACAGTAGTATGCTAGTATTCTACACAATGCCTTGGAGTTGGCTTGTGGCTAATAAGCTAAATGGCTGATAAGCCGATGGGCTCTTCTCCTTTCCTACAGCCACCATGTTGAGCGTTTCTCTCATTAATTTTTCATTGAATGGTCTGTTTCCTCCACATACCCTCTCCAGCTGTGAAGAACACTTTGATTTTGGTTTGTTCGTGTCACCATAGTGTTAGCAGGTGTCCCTCCTGAATTATCCTTCATGGACCATTGAAGTGTCTGTCAAACAAGCACGAGTCCACGTTTTTGCACTAAGCCTGCACTGATTTCTAGAGAAAGCGGCATTCGCTGACAAGCCGATAGAAGTTTTTATTGAACAAAAGCTCCTGACATCTACAACTTGAAAGGATCTTGATGGAGAAACGAGTTCTGCGAGTGTAGCGAATCAAAACGGCAGGTTAATATTCAGGTGGGCTGAGCGTAGGCTGGTAAACTACAGGAAACTCTTGCTGCAGGGCGAGAGTTTTCCCCACTGTGGGATCATGCATTTACATGAAGCTTCAGTGTATTATAGTGTCTGGGCGGGAAAGTCACTTGGCACAAGGCTTTCATATCCCTTCAAACGCTCTCTGGTTCTCTCTCGGATGCCCTTTGCTACCTCTTCGCTAGTTTGCCGTCAGAAATCCTCTCAGATTCGCTCCGAGGGCAGCGGCTCATAGCAACATGTACACTCAAGAAATTTCATTCAGGATCGAGAGGAGAAATCGTGTCTTCGCTTAAGCAAACGATGTCTCTCCGGCTCATATTCTCGTCTCGTTTCAGGCTCACTCTCCTTTATAAATATTCACAGGCTTGCATTCACAGACCCCAAACTGTGAATCCGCGAATTTACTCGACACTCCAGTGAATAGTAAGGTTTGATCCCCCTTTCGCTCGACTTTCTCACTCGTACTCTCACCTTCTAATTTCTCTCTCTCACTTGACTTTCTTTGGTGTGGCGTCTCCTGTGGATTTCCACTCCATCCGGATGTTTGTCTGCAGACTCCATCACGTTTTTTTCCTTTGTATAATTCTCTTCACCGCATCATTAAAGACTCCTCTTTATCTTCCTCGCATCATTTGTGTGAGGAATTTAATTTTTGCAGTGTAATCTCAACCTCATTTTCTTAATCAGTGTTTTTGTCTTGTTTTTCGGTTAAAATATCTAATCATCCTACGATGATAAATTGACTTGTTAAAATGTGTTTTTGAAGAATTTACAATTAATTCAGTTTTGTTTTTCTCATCCAATGTGAATGAACAAATATAATAAATATGTACTGAGGTGTGTGCTAAATACAAGAAGAAAAAATTACGATAGCGGAAGTCATTGAATAATTCAATATGTATTCTCTGAAGACAAAATACTGATTTGGAAGTTTTTTTTTTTTTTTTCACATTCCTATGGAAGTCTGTTTCTGACACTGAATAAACAATTAAAAAAAGGTAATTGCAACTTTTTATCTTTACAATTCTAAATCTGTTTCTCCCAATTGCAACTTTACATCTTGCAATTATAACTTTTTTATACTTATACTTTTATACTTTTTTGACTTTTGACAGTCACAGTTGTGAGATTTATATTGTGAGATATAAGCTCGCAATTGTGAGAAAAGATATACCACTCAATTCTGAGAAAAAAATCACAATTGCGAGTTTGTATTACGCAATTTTGATAAAAGGGCTTCCATACATTCCAGCAAAAACAACACAACCTTTCAAAAGCATGTGGTCTGTAAGATTTTTATGTGCACCAAAGCTGCATTATTTGATCAAAAATACAAATTTTGACACTTTTTCTTGCAATTGCGACTTTACATATTGCAATTGTGATATTTGTTTTCTCATAATTGAGATATAAACTAGCAATGACGAGTTACGAAGTCACAAAATTGTGAAAAAAGAGCTCAGACTTGCGAGATAAATTTGCAATATAAACTTTTTTTTTTTCAGAATTGCGAGTTTCTGTCTTCCAATTCTGACTTTTTTCCTCGCAGTTGCGAGTTTGTATTACGCAATTCTGATTAAAAAGCTCACCAAAACTGCATTTATTTGATAAAAAAAAAAAATGTTCACTCTTTTTCTCACAATTGCAAGTTTACATTTCACAACTGTGACTTTTTTTCTCAGAACTGTGAGATATAAACTCACAATTGTGAGGAAAGATTGCATCATAAGATTTGCATCATAAATTCGCAATAACTTTTTTTCTGTCTCCCAATTCTAACTTTTTTCCTGGCAATTGGAAGTCTATATCACTCAATTTGGGGAAAAAAGTAAAAATTGCAAGGTTGTATTACACAATTCTGATAA
Source organism: Cirrhinus mrigala (assembly GCA_036247105.1). Taxonomy (NCBI): domain Eukaryota; kingdom Metazoa; phylum Chordata; class Actinopteri; order Cypriniformes; family Cyprinidae; genus Cirrhinus; species Cirrhinus mrigala. The sequence goes on along the minus strand of CM070031.1, from coordinate 15,977,797 downwards.
AAAGTTGCAATTACCTCTTTTTTTTTATTCAGTGGTGGCAATGGGCTTCCATGCATTCCAACAAAAACAACACAACCGTTGATTTTTATGTTCACCAAAGGTGCATTAATTTAAACAAAAATACAAATTCTGTCTCTTTTTCTCGCAATTGTGTTTACATCACGCAATTGTGACTTTTTTTTCAGAATTGTGAGATATAAACTCACAATTGTGAGAAAAGAACTCAGAATTGCAAGATAAATTTGCAGTATAAACTTTTTGTTCTCAGAATTGTACGTTTTTTTTTTTTTGTTTTTTTTTTTTGTTTTTTTCCTCCCCATTCTGACTTTTTTCTCGCAGTTGCGAGCTTATATCATGCAATTCTGAGAAAAAAGCCCAAATTGTGAGTTTGTATCACGTAGTTCTGACCTTTTTCTTGCGTTTGCGAGTTTAAATCACACAGTTCTTGGAACAAAGTCAGAATTGCGAGTTTGTATTACGCAAATCTGATAAAAGGTTGCAATTAAGCATTAATTATTATTATTATTTTTTTTTATTCAGTGGTGGAAACAGGCTTCCATACATTCCAGCAAAAACAACACAACCGTGAGTCACAATTGTGTTAAAAGAACTAAGATAAATTTGCAATGTAAACTTTTTTTTCTCAGAATTGTGAGTTTCTATCTCCCACTTCTGAGTTTGTCACGCAATTCTGAGAAAAAATTCACAATTGCGAGTTTGTATTACACAATTCTGAATTGTGAGAGATAAACTCACAATTGTGAGAAAAGAACTCAGAATTGCGAAGTAAAGTTGCAATATAAACTTTTAATTCAGAATTGCAGAATTTCAGTGTTTCCATACTCTGACCTTTTTTTCTCGCAATTGTGAGTTTATATCATGCAAGGTCCGAATTGCGAGTTTATATCTCACAATTCTGAGAAAAAAATCAGAACTACAAATTTATTTCACGCAATTTTGAGAAAAAAGTCTGAATTTGCAAAAGGCAGTTTGTATCGTGCAATTCTGCGTTTTTTCTTGCAATTGCAAGTTTATATTTCACAATTCTGAGAAAAAATGACAGAATTGCGAGTTTTTATCTCGCAATTCTGAGACAAAAGTCATAGAAAGCTCTAAAGAACAGCATTTATTTGAAATATAAATCTCTTGCAACATTATAAACATATTTAATGTCACTTTTATTCAATTTAATGCATGCTTACTGAATAAAAATGCAAAACATACTGACCCCAAACTTTTGAACAGTAGCGAGTATTGTGGTGCATATTGTTAAAGTAGTATATAATTACTTGTATGCTAAAATTATGTTCACATTGCCCACCCCTGGTTAAGATCTACTTTAGACAGCTTGACGCTTGTAGATAAGGGACAAGTTAAAAACCGCATTTGTTTAGCATTTGCATTGGCAGCTTTTAATACCATGTGAGCCTTGAGTGATTTTAAACAGGCTGCTGTTAGCTGATTGATAACGTTTAGCACGACATGGCTGCGGTTCCACTGGGGCAGCAAATGAAAGGATGAAGCAATACTGCACATCGCTGAAATCCAGCACTGGGCCCAATACCGAGCCCTGAGGGACGCCGTAATGGCTGCATGTACCGCAGATCTCGCTCTCTGTTGCGCTGCTGGAGCTAATGGGGCGGCGTTTGGGTGAATGTTCGAATCTCACATTACTCACAATCTGCCTCTCTAATGGCTCTTCAACGTTTTAAAGCGTTTCCACTGCTAAAACAAGCTCTCGGCGGCTCCTCGATTGAGGCATCAGCGGACGTGTAATGATTGTCTGCGTTGATGTTTTTTATGGAAATATTGATATCTGAAACCATGCTTGAAGTGAGGGTCAGACGTTTAGTCCAAGTAGTCTAAATTGCATCTTTTAAGTCGCATTTTGCGCTTTTTAATGTGTGTTTGTGTTTAACTGATTTGCCTACTTCCTTTTAGTGAATCGGCTGCAAGAACTTTGATGTTATTAGCAGTTGCAATTCGTTCTTAGTGAATCCCTCACATAAATATTTAAAGAGTCATATTCCTCTAGCTTTATTCATTCTCTGTTGTTGCACGATGTGTTGTCGCTCTGGGAATGACTTGCAGACAGATGTGGTCCAGCTTTGCTCCTTGTTGACGGACTCCCGCTGGTTTTGGCTCGGATTCCAGTGTGGGAATCGTCACATCCAACACCTGTTCCTCTGCTAAGCACCTTCTTGTCTTCCTGAATGATTTGCTCTCTCAGGGAAATTTCCGTGAAGCTTTATCTGTTTTCTTCCTCATCTCTTTCTCTCTCCCTCAATCTCTGCTTCTCCGCTTAAGCTCATTAAATGTTTCCAAGAGAATAGGAAATCAATGGCGCATATGGTGTGAGAGAACTTTTTTCTTGATTTGTTTTAGCCTGTATTTATCTGTTTTCACATATCTCACTTTCCTTCGGTTTCTGTCAGTGTTTGACAAGATGAATTTACTTGAGAAGCAAAATTGCGGAAGATATTGAAGGGGTAGTTCGCTGAAAAATTACTAGGGTGAGTAAATAATGTCAAAATATTCATTTTAGGTGAACTAACAGCAAGTTTTGCTGTTGCGGTAAGACCAACTAAACTAATTATAAGAGAGTATATTTCTTCTCAAGTAAATTTACTTGATGTTTAGACACTTGTACCGGAAAGCAAGACAAATGCTGATTAAGAAATGTATTTGTTTTCCAGGCTTTCCCACTCATCTTCTTCTGGGGCGACAGACTGCAAGGTAGGTCTATGGTTGTTTTCATATGTGCTCTTCATCTTTTTGGCAGATGAGCCACGGCTTGGCGACCCGTCCGGTGTTTCTATTTGAAATGGCTATGCAGCAGTTGGTTAGGTTCCCGCACGACCTTTATTCATCCTGACACACATCAGGCTTCTGGATCGCAGCGGGAAGAGCTGCTGGAAGGGAAACGAGAATGTGTCTGATCGCTTCAAATGTTTATCGTTTCCCCCCCCTCTCGTTTAATCATCCTTACTGGCTCTCTCAGCGCTGATCTTTGGGTTTGATTAGTCAGCCTAGTGGAGGATGACAGCATACTGAACTGCCTTTATAAAGTGACTGAAATAAGGCTTCTTCCTTAAAGGGATAGTTCATCCAAAAATGAAAATTCTGTTATTAATTACTCACCCTCACGTCGTTCCAAACCTGTAAGAACTTTGTTCATCTTCGGAACACAAATTAAGATATTTTTGATGGAATTCGAGAGCTTTCTAATACTTCGATGTGGTATTTTCATGACGCGGAAGAGAACTATTTTATCGATGTCCTTACTACCTTTTTGGGCCTTAACATGTCAGTTGCGTTGCTGTCTGTTCAGGGTCAGAAAACTCTGATTTTAACTAAAATATCTTAATTTATGTTCCAAAGATGAACGAACATCTTATGGGTTTAGAACGACGTGAGGGTGAGTAGTTCATTTTTGGGTGAACTGTCCCTTTAAGATGACCCTATATACTTTGTTTTTACTTTGTTTTTGGTCTTATTGTGTTATGTATCAGGTTCTCTGATTTCTGAACTAGAAATGACCATAACAGTCTCTGAAATTACTTTTTTTTTTTTTCTGTTGACATGAACCAAGCCAAATTAATCTTAACCAATAGTGTCAAAACCATGAATTCCGAGAGCCAATTAAATCTTGTGTGGGTGGGGCTTGGTTTAGTTAGCAATTTATTGCTGGATATTACATTTCGCTTGGAAAGCATGCCAGAGATGCAACATTAAATGTGTTTCGGTAATGTACTAAAACAGTACATTACCGAAAGTTTGGGGTAAAATGTTTTTAAACAAAGTCTCTTCTGCTCACCAAGGCTGCATTGTATTTGTCCAAAATGTCAGGTAGGAACTTTAATTAATGTGTTTGAAATGTTTTGCGATTCATAAATAAGTGGCTAATACATACTAGAATTAAACCAGATTGAGAACATTTTTGCTAAAACAGTACATTACCGAAAGTTTGGTAATAAGTCTTCAGTGGCACATGATCCTTCAGAAATCATTATATGTTGATTTTGATTTTGCTTCTTTAAAAACATTTCTGATTTATTATCAATGTTGAAAACAGTTGTGCTGCCTAATATTTTTGAGAAACCTGTGTGTTTTTCAAGATTTTTTGGTGAATAGAAAGTTAAAATGAACAGCATTTATTTAAAATGGTATTTTCTGTCACTTTTGATCAAATTTATGCGTCCTTGTTTAATAAAAGTAGTTCTTTTGAATTCGTTCATCTTCTGAACACTGAGAGCTTTCTAATACTTCATTGTGGTATTTTTGTGAACGTGTGTCGGAGACTGACGCGGAACTGTTTTATCGATGTCCTTACTACCTTTCTGAGCCTTAACATGTCAGTTGCGTTGCTGTCTATTCAGGGTCAAAAAAAGCTCTCAGATTTCAACTAAAACATCTTAATTTATTTGCCAAAGATGAACGAACATCTTATGGGTTTGGAACGACATGAGGGTGAGTAATTAATGACAGAATTTTCATTTTTGGGTGAACTATCCCTTTAGGATGACTCTGTATAGTTTCTTTTCACTTTGTTTTTGGTCTTTAATTGTTTTGGGTTATGAAAAGTGGCTAATACATACTAGAATTAGGCCAGATTGAGAACATTACATTACTGAAAGTTTGGGGTAAAATGTTTTTAAACAAAGTCTCTTGCTCACCTCTCTGCTCACCAAGGCTGCATTTATTTGATCAAAAATTCAGTAAAAACTGTAATAATGTGAAATGTTATCACAGTTCAAAATAACTGTTTACTATTGGAATAGATTTTAAAATGTAATTTATTCCTGTGATTCAAAACTGAATTTTCAGCATCAATACTCCAGTCTTCAGTGGCACATGATCCTTCAGAAATCATTATATGATGATTTTGCTTCTTTAAAAACATTTCTGATTTATTATCAATGTTGAAAACAGTTGTGCTGCCTAATATTTTTGAGAAACCTGTGTGTTTTTCAAGATTTTTTGGTGAATAGAAAGTTAAAATGAACAGCATTTATTTAAAATGGTATTTTCTGTCACTTTTGATCAAATTAATGCGTCCTTGTTTAATAAAAGTAACTTTGTTTTGAATGCTTACAGTTTTGAACTGTAGCATACTTACCCTACCAGTCAATACATGTTGAATATAGCGGAGTAGAACTTTTTTTTCAGGTTTCTTTGATGAATAGAAAGTTCAGAAGAACAGCATTTATCTAAAATAGAAATCTTTTGTAACAGTATAATGTCTTTATCATCACTTTTGATCAATTTAAAGCATCCTCGCTAAACAATTTCTATAATTTCTCCCATAAAAATAAAAATAAAATAAAATACTGACTCCAAGCTTTGAATGGTATAGTGTATAATGTTACAAAAGCTTTTAATTTCAGATAAATGCTGATCTTTGGATCTTTCTATTCATCAAAGAATACTAAAAAAAGTACTGTTTTAAATGTTGATAATAACAACAACAACAACAACAATTTTCTTAAACAGCAAATCAGAATATTAGAAAGATTTCTGAAGGATCATGTGACTGGAGTAATGATGCTGAAAATTTAGCTTTGATCACAGGAATAAATTACATTTTAAAATATATTCATATCGAAAGCAGTTATTTTAAATAGTAAAAATATTTCACAATATTACTGCTTTTTCTGTATTTTGGATCAAATAAATGCAGGCTTGGTGAGCAGAAGAGACTTCTTTAAAAAAAAAAAAAAAACATTAAAAATCTTACTGTTCAAAAACTTTTGACTGGTAGTGTATTTGGTTATTAATTAATATTATGCCTGTAGAAAGTCATTTCAGAGGTGGAGCAACGATTAATTGAAAGACAGCTGGTTTCTTCGGAAGAATGTGCACCAATGAATCGTTCACATTAAAACCAGGAACGTGTATTAAGAAAGCAAATCGAGTGCATTTTGACATGTTTCCTTTGTAACTTTAATCCTTCTTTGTCTCTGCAAGCTTGGCTCAATATGATGTACTATAACCTGAGCGTGTAAACACACACACAGCCTCAGCACTTTCCAGCACTCTGGCCGTATTTCAGGCTTCTGCTTCGCTATCAGCAGTGGAGCAGCTTCGCTCTCGCCGTTCGGCCAAGCCTGGGAAACAATACGCGCTGTTATTTATTTATTATTTTCAGAAAGAGGCCGTTTGTCGTTGTGTCGGGGGGAGCGAGCGAGCGAGCGTGTGTGTGTGTGTGTCAAGCTGTCGGGCAGGTCCAGGCACAGCCCATTGTGAGGAATAATGGATGCTATGGCCGCTATCGCAGGAGTTATCTCCCTCACACACACATACGGGGGCTTGAGGAGCTGGTGATAAATGACTTTGAGACTCGCTGTCTGCGATCAATAAACCACTAGCAGCAGATGAGTGAGACCGAGCTGCCGCTCTCCATTTCTACTTTACTTCTCTCCATCTGCTCCGTTTTGGCTCCTTCGGTCGCTCTCGTCTCGTCTCATCTCTCATTCTCTTTCCATCTGCTCTCTGCTATACTTTTCTCCTATCTTTAGTGTCTCATTGTGTTTTTGTCTTCTTAACTCTGCCTTTTGTCCAATCTCATCTTGTTTATCTCACTTCTGGTCTTTTTTTCTTATGTCGTGTCTCAAATGTTTTTAATTTGTCTTCTCTCATATTTTCTCGCCTTTGCTCTCATTATCAGTTTTTTCATCTATTTCTTCTCAGCTTTCCCCGTCTCTCTTCACCTCTTATATTTCTTATCATATTATCATCTTTTTTTCTCATTTTTTTTTCTTTTTACTGCTTCATCTTTTCACTTATCTACTTTTCTCTTCTCGTCTGTTCTCGTCTCATCTTTTATTCTCGTGTGCGTTTTCTTTCTCATTTGTCCCATCCCTCACTTTTTTTCATTTTTCCTCATTTTAATTGTCTGATCTTGTTGATGTTGGATCAGACGTTGGGCTGATGTTGCATTTTGTTAGTGACAGTATCAGTTTGACGTTGACTTAACATTGGATTTTGGTTACACAACCTAAAAACAACAAAATATCAACGTCAGCTTATGTTTAATGGATTAATGTTGACATTAGATGTTGAGTTGACGTTGAATTTTGGTCACACAATGTTGCAACCAAAATTTAAGTAAATATCAGTGTATATGACGTTGTGTGCCTGCTTGGTCTTATCATTTATTGTCTCATCTTGAAGCTTTTCTATTGTATTTCGCTCTTGTCTCTGCTTGTTTTGTCACAGCTTGTCTTTCTGGTCTCATTTCTTCTTCTTTCAAGTTTCATCTCTTCAATCTCTCATCATTTCATCTTTGTGGTCTTGGCCTCATTTCATGTCTTTTCTCATCTCGTCTCGTCTTTTCTCATCTATTCCTTTGTCTTCTTGTCTCTCTAATCTTGTTTCTCACTCATCTCTCATTATTTTCTCCTGTTTCCATATCTCATCTTATTTTTTTTCTCATCTCTTTGTTTTGTCCACCACAGATTTTCATCTTTTATTTTTTTTTTCTTCTCCTTCAGTCTCAGATTTCTCATCTCATCTCTTTTTTTTAACATCTAGTCTTTTTCATCTGTTTTCATCTTTTTTTGTCTTTTTATCACTTCTCATTTTGTCTCTTCTGACTTTTCTAGTCTCTGTCGTCTTTCTCTTCCTTTCTCATCTAATTTTTCACTTCACTTTTTTTCTCACTTATTTTTTCCTCATTTTCACTTTTCATCTCTTGTCTCGTTGCTTTTCTTGTGTCCTTTTCTTGTCTCCACCTATCTTGTCACACCTCCCTCTTCTAGTCTCTTTCTTTTCCAGTTTCTCATCATTTTGTCTTTTCTGGTCTTCTTGTCTTCTTTTTTCCATTTCGTCTCATCTTAACTTTTTTTCTCACTCATCTCAACTCCCATTGTTTTCTCCTCTTTTCACATCTCATCTTGTGTCTTCTCACCTCTCTCATCTCTGTCTTTATGTTTCTTTTCTTCTCATCTTCTCATCTCATTTTTCACTCGTCTCAGTTCATTATTTTCTCGTTTTCACATCTCATCTCATCTTGTCTCTGCTTTTCTCACTTATCTTGTCTCGTTTCATCTCTTGTTGTCTAGTTGTCTTTTTCTTGTCTCTGCTTGTCGCACCTCCTAATTCTGGTGTCCTTTCTTTTCCAGTATCTCGTCACTTTGTCTTTTCTGGTTTTCCTCTCATTTCATCTGTTTTCTCTTCTCTTCTTTTTTCCATCTCATCTTATCTTTCTCAGCACTTTTCTCACTCATCTCAATTCCAATTGTTTTCTAGAGTTTTTACATCTCATCTTGTCTCTTCACACTTTTCTCGTCTTCTTTTCTAATCTCATCTTTTTCATCTAATTTTTCACTTGTATCAACTCATTACTTTCTCATTTTCCCATGTCATCTTGTCTCCGTTTTTCTCTTTTATCTAATTTTTCATTTTTTACGCTCTTTTCGTGTTGTCTTGTTGCTTTTCTCACTTCTTTGCTTGTTTTGTCACTTCTTTCTGCTTTTTTTCTTTTCCAGTTTTTCATCATTTTGTCTTTTCTGGTCTTCCTGTCTCATTTCATCCATTTTCTCATCTCTTCTTTTTTCATTGTAACCTCATCTTCCTTAACTTTTTTTTTTTTACTCAGCTCCCAATGTTTTCAGTTATTTTCATGTCTCATATTGTTCTCAGTTGCCTTGTCTCTGTTTTTATGCTTCTTTTCTTCTCTTCTTCTCATCTCATTATTTTATCGTTTTCACGTCTCATCTCTTGTTGTCTTGTTGCTTTTCTAACATCTTATATGTTCTTTCTGCTTGTTTTGTCACACCTGTTTTTTTCTGCTCTCTTCCTTTCCAGTTTCTCATCATCTTGTCTTTTCTGGTCTTCTTGTCTCATTTTGTGTGTTTTCTCATCTGTTTTCATTTCATCCCACCTTTCTCAACTCATTTCTCACTTCCCTCAACTCATAATTTGCTCCCGTTTTCATATCTCATTAGGGCTCAATCACTGGTGGTGGAAGAAGATTCTTCTTCTTCTCCAAAATGAATTGCATTTTTGAGGGCCTAAAGATGCTCAAAAACTCATGAAACTTTGCACACAAGCCAACAGTGGGGAAAATTTACATCTGATGTGGGTTTTAGAAATGGGTGGTAAAATGGCTCAATAGCGCCACCTATAACATTTCAACGAAGTACCCCTTGAGCTGTTTTACACACATCTATCAAATTCGGTAGACACATGTAACACACCAATACCTACAAAAAAGTCCCCTGGTACGAAGTCAGAAACCCAACAGGAAGTCAGTTATTTTGAATTTTCTCGGCAAGTTTTGTACCGTTTTGGCCATTTCCAAGCGTTGTATTTGAACTAACTCCTCCTAGAGATTTAATCAGATCAACACCAAATTTGGTCCGTGTAATCTAAAGTCCTTTGTGTCATTAAACTGCGAAGATCTTGAGTTTTTGTTGAAGGGCGTGTCCGTGGCAGCCTGACAAACTTCTATGTTTTGCCTTGAAAAAGGAAGTTGTTATAATTCAGGCATACAATGTCCGATCTGCATCAAAATTCATGTATTTGATAAGAGTCCTGTCCTGAACACATGTCTATGCCCATAACTAACTTAACTCCGTTGTAGTTATAGCACCACCTGCTGGCAACAAGAAGCGGCATGTTTTACGCTCTAACGAAGTCCTCATAGAGATTTAATGACATCAACATTATATTTGGTAAGCCTACTGTAAAGGCATTTGCAATGTTAAATTGCGAAGATCTTGAGTTTTCGTTAAAGGGCGTGTCCATGGCGGCCTGACAAAGTTTCGCTATTGGAATAGAAGGTGTTGTAACTCAGCTTTATGAAGTCTGATCAGCCCCAATCTTCACACATTCAATAAGTCCTGGCCTGAACATATCTAAATTCTGTTATAATCATAGCACTACCTGCTGGCAACAGGAAATGACTTGTTAACTTAAGCATGCAATGTACATCATACTCAAACATACCATGTTCAGTCTGTGCCAAACTTCATATGTTTGATCAAAGTCCTGGCTTGAAGACATCTACATGACAATATTCAGTTATAGTCATAGCGCCACCAGCTGGCAGCAGGAAGTTTGGCACTTATATATGACTTTGACGTATTTCTTCTATATTTAGCACTTTAAATGCATATTGCCCACCGTTCGCCGTTTTCCTAAAGCCACCAGGTAGTGGTGAGCCCGGGTTTGAGGGCCCTTTAAATGCTGCGTGCACCTTTAATCTTATCTTGTTTCTTTTCTCTCGTCTCATCTCATTGTTTTCATATCTCTTCTCATCTCGTCTCTTCTAACTTACCTTGTCTCTTATTTTCTCACCTTATTGCTTTTCTCACATCTTTATCTTGTCTCTGCTTGTTTTGTCACAGTTATTCATCTCATCTTATTGCTTTCATGTCTCATTTTCTCTTATCTTGTCTTGTCTCTGATCATTTAGTATTTTGTGGACCTCTGGCCTCATGTTTTCTTTCATTTCATTTCTTTATTTTCTCATCTGGTCTTTTTGTCTTGTTTCTCGGTCATCTCAACTCTTATTTTCTCTTTTTTTTATCTGTTTTTCTCTTATTATATTCTCTTGTTTTCTGTTCTTGTTGCTTGTCTCATCTCTCTGCTCGTTTTGTCACAGTTGGTCTCATCTCTTCATGTCTTTTCCAGTTTCATCTTTTCTGGCCTCTCTTCTCCTCTCTAATCTTCTCTCTTCACATGAATCTAAGCCGCGGTCATGTAGGTCTTGTTTGAGGGGCGCAGGTGATCGCTGGTCAGTCACACACACACTCACACACATCATTGTTCAATTACTAACACTCAAATGCACACTGAACAGCTTAGATGCGCTGCGAGTGTGTGTGTGTGAGTGTTTCCAGCTGTAGGGATTGATCGGGGAATGAAAGTGTAATGGGAGATGAGCTCTCATCTCAACCCTCACTGGAACAGAACAGAGATTTGGTTACAAACACCAGCCATATGACGCACACACACACACAGCAGCAGCACGTGTGATCATAAATCTCCAGACAGCGTCACACACTCTCAGAAATCTTCAAAAGAAAATTGTGAATGCTAATCAGATGTTTTTGTCTATTTCTGGCATGTGAATACTCTAATGCTCGGACTAATTAAGCCTTCCATAATAAACCTCCTCCATTCTCTCTCCTCTCTCTCTCACACGCACTCAGTCCAGCACTGATGCTCCTGCGAGAGGACGTGTTGCATTTCATCTCTCATTCTCTTCTCATCACGTCTCTTCTGTTCTCGCCCTGTCTCGCTTCTCTTCTCATTCCAGTCGTCTCATTCTGTTGTTCTGGCCTATCATTCACTTTGCCTTATCTCCATTCATGTTGTCTCATCTTATCTCTTGATTTCTCATGTCATTTCTGTTCTAGTCTTGACTTCTCTTGTCTCATCTTTCATTCTTGTCTCGCTTGTCTTTTATTCTCTTTTCTTATCTCTGTTCTTGTCCTTTCTGAATTTGTTTAGTTTTTCTCATCTTGTCTTGCTTTGTCTTGTTTTCTCTTTTCTTTTGTCTTTTTCTCACCTTATGTCTTCTCAGTCATTTTTTCATCTCATCTCGTGTTTTTCCATTTCTCATTTCTCATCTATTGTGATGTTTTCTCATCTCAGTCTGTCATGTTGTTTCCTCAGCTCTTTTCATCACTGATTTTCTCGTCCTCTCAACTCTCATTTTCCATCTTTTCTCATCTTCTCATCTCTTGTTTCTCATCATTTTCTCATCTCTGGTTTTCTCATATCTTCTCGTTACTCTCATTTTCTCATTTCTTATCAGTCATTTTCTCATCTTCTCATCTCTCGTTTTCTCATCTCTACCCATTTTCTTATCATCTCATCTGTTGTTTTCTCATCTCTTCTCGTCATTTCTCATCTTCTCATCTCTCATTTTCTCATCTCATCATTTCTCTTCTTCTCATCTCTTCATTTTCTCATCTCTTCTCATCATTTCTTGTTTTCTCATCTCTTCTCATCATTTTTCTTCTTCTCATCTCTCGTTTTCTCATCTATTCTCATTTTCTCATCTTCTCATCTCTTCTCATCATTTCTCTTCTTCTCATCTATTCTCATTTTCTCATCTACTTATCTCGTTACTATCTACTTATCTCGTTTTCTCATCTATTCTAATCATTTCTTATTCTCTCATCTCTCGTTTTCTCATCTCTTCTCATAATTTCTCATCTTCTCATCTCATTTTCTCATCTCTTCACATCATTTTTCTTCTTCTCATCTCTCGTTTTCTCATCTGTTCTCATCATTTTCTCATCTATTCAATTCAATTCAATTCAGTTCAATTCAAACAGCTTTATTTGCATGACGAAAGCACATTTTGCATTGCCAAAGCATACAGATAGTAGCAATAGATAGTAATTTGGAACAATTGAGCAATTGAAATTGAAGCAATTTGAACAAGCAAAATTAAAGGAAGGACATTAGAACAAGGGAGAAAAAAAGGGGGGGGGTCATCATTTCTCATCTCTCTTTTCTCGTTTCTTCTCATCTATTTTTCTCATCTCTTTTCATCATTTCTCATCTTCTCATCTCGTTTTCTCATCTCTTCTCATAATTTCTCATCTTCTCATCTCTTTGTTTTCTCATCTCTTCTCATCATTTGTCATCTCATCTCCTCTCATCATTTCTCATCTTCTCATCTCTCATTTTCTCATCTCTTCTCATAATTTCTCATCTTCTCATCTCGTTTTCTCATCTATTTGCATCATTTGTCATCTCATCTCCTCTCATCATTTCTCATCTTCTCATCTCTCATTTTCTCATCTCTTCTCATAATTTCTCATCTACTCATCTCGTTTTCTCATCTGTTTGCATCATTTTCTAATCTCTCATTTTCTCATCTCTTTTTCTCATTTCTTCTCATCTTTTTTCATCTTTTTATCTATTCTCATCATTTCTCGTCTTCTCATCTCTCGTTTTCTCATCTTTTCTCATTATTTTCTCATCTCTCATTTTGTCATCTTTTCATCTCTAGTTTTCTCATCTCTTTTCTTCAGTCATTTTCTCATCTTCTCACCTTTCCTTCACTCATTTCTTCTCATCATTTTCTCATCCTCTCATCTCTAGTTTTCTCATCTCTTCTAATCATATTCTCATCTTCTTAACTCATGTTTTCTTAATTCTTCTTATGTCATTATCTCATCTCATTTATTTCTCTCATCTTCTCATTGTATCTATTTCTATCTTGTTTTCTTCTATCTCTCGTTTTTTTCTCTTCTCACCTCACGTTTTCTTATGTCATCTCTTCTCACCTCTCGTTTTCTTACATTCTTGCTTCTTCATCTCCCATCTGCTCAGTCTTTTTCTCAGGTCTCTTGTTTTCTCATCCAAACTCTTCTCATTCTTTTCTCATTCCTTCTGTGTATTGGTTGTATGGCTGTGGTCCGCTGCACCTGTTGCTGTCAGTGCTGTGTGTGTGTGTGTGTGTGTGTGTGTGTGTGTGTGTGTGCTTCTCACCTCTGCCAGAACATCAGACCTGCCAGTGAAGAGTGTGTGTGTGTGTGTGTGTGTGTGTGTTTGTGTGAGAGAGTGTGTGTGTGTGTGTGAGTGTGTGTGTGTGTGTGTGTGTGTGTGTGAGGGGTCTCATCTGCCCCCGGCTGTCACACACAACGACCCTCTGCTCTAATGAAGCCAGGGTCAGGACTGTATGTGTGTGTGTGGTAGGTCGTGTATGTGTGTGACCGTGTGTGAGGGTAGAGAGCAGCTAATTGGTGGAGCTGCCAGCGCTGTGTGTGATTGAAGCGCCAGTCTCTCCTATGTTTCACCTCAGAGGAGAAACACACACAGACACAAGCTATTAAACAGCCAAAACACTCCTGTACCCCTCAAACCGCTCAGCCTGGACCCTTTGATAATATTCACCAGAAAGTGGTGATTCAAAAAGTCAAGCTCCTGACATTTTGATCTGACATGGTTTATGTATTTTATTTATGGTGCTTTTCGTACTAGTCCATTTGTCAAAATTCGGTTCATTTGGTTCTGCTTGAAAAGGTTGATATGAACACAATCAATCTTGGATGTCATCTTTAATTAATAAAATATGCATCCATGCTCCCGGTTATATTATAGTAAAGAGTAGTGCTCAGCTGAATACATTTGCCTTCGCTCTTTTCACGTCTCTTGCAATGCATCCGCCAAAAGTGCCATTCTTTCTCTCTCGGTGTATGTGTGAAGTTTTAATGGTATATCAGACTCAACAAACGCATGAATAAAACTACGTTTCTGGACCTTGAACGTGTGAGAAGTAGGGTCAGAAAGCTTTCGGATTTCATCAAAAATATCTTAATTTGCGTTCCAAAGATGAACGAAGGTCATTCGGTTTTGGAACAACACGATGGTGAGTAATTAGCGACAGAATGATCATTTTTGGGTGAACTATCCCTTTAAATCCAAATGGCTTGTTGATATTCAGTCGTTGAACTTTTGTCAAGACATCGCTGTCGTTTCAAAGCTCTCAATGACATAAACTCATCGAAACGGTCCACTTTAAACTTTAATTCCCACAGTAGTTTCATTGTGATGACATTTTCCAGCCGATTTGCGTTTGATCGTCAGCTGATACCGTTACGTGAGTCAGCAAAACTGCAGCACCCCTTGAACAAAGTGGCGCTTGTTCTTCTAAACATTTCCCTTCCAGCTCTGCTCTTCCACACGCCCCCTCTTTCCATGCGCTTATCAAAGAGACAGAGCATGGAAGAATGAAAAAGAGGGTTATAAAAATGAGAAGTGATAGTAGGTTTCAGCCTTTTGTAATGAATATCCCTTAGAGGTATTGAAATGCTAATTTTACGCTCTCAGTTGGCAAACTCGCCGAATCGTGAGGGAAAATTTGGGCGGCTGAAACCAACCCCAATTTGGAGAATCTCTCTCTCTCTCTCTCTTTGGCTTCATTTATGTGTTTTACCGTTTTGATGTTTAGCACCGTTTCTCTCTCTCTGAGTTGAATCTTGTTTTCCACCTCGCTTTTCCATTTGTCTTCCAGACGCATTCAGGGGTGTGTGGGATTTGGCAATGTTGGGGAGCTAGTTTGAAACTGGAACTTGCCAAGCTACAAGCTAGTTAAAGGAATAGTTCACCCCAAAGTGTTGTTTCTGTGTTGTTAAAAACCCAGAAGACTTTCTTTTTTTTTCAGTGGAACACAAAAAGAAAACTTTAAAGGCTGTGTTGGTTGCTCTTCAAGCATGTTCAGCGAATGGGGATTGAATTTTTCACTTCAGGAAGCAAGCAAAAGCACTATAAAATGGTCCATTTGACTCTTCTGCTATATTTCAGTCTTCTAAATCAATATGATAGCTTAATTTACAAACTATTTTTGTTAAACTTAAATTGTGATGAGCTGTTCCAGTGAGGGGCGCCTGCGACTGAATTATTGTGTTCAGAACTCCGAATGATTTAGCCGATTCATTGCGTTCAAAAGGAAGATTTGGTTACAAATCAGGCAGAACTTTTGTGTATGAATCATTGTTTTGAGTCAAATCTTTTTAGTGAATCCGTTGAAATCGCTAATGCCATATTATAGGATTTTTAGTGAATAGCAATTTGAATTTCAGTCTGCTTTTAAAATGATTTTAGTTGAGGTTTTTGTGTCCATTTTAAAGCATGAAGGCTTTGGTCTGCTTTGTTGTAATGGAATGAACCTGTGAATTCTTTTATGAAGAGGTTCTAGTGAACCATCCAGACAAACTGATTCTGGAAAATGAATCATAAATATCCAGTTTCCAATACTGCAGTTTAGTGAATGGAATCGTTTTATGAACAGTTTCTGTAACAAACTCATTCTGTAAAATGAATCGTAAATATACATTTAACATTATTGTAATTAAACAAACTGATTCTCCAAAATGAAACTGTAAATGTCCAGTTTCCATTATTGTAATTGAATGAAACATGAATGTTTTTATGAAGATATTCTAGTGAGCCGCCCAAACATATTCTCTAAAATGAATTATTATTGTAATTGAACAAATCATTGAATCGTTTTATGAATAGATTCTAGGGAGCCATCCAAATGAACTGATTTACTAAAATGAATTATAAATGTCCAGTTTCCATTATTGTAATTGAACAAATTAGTAAATCGTTTTATGAATAGAATCTAGCAATCCAGCTAAACAAATTGATTCTCTAAGATGAACTGTAAATGTCCAGTTTGCATTAATGTAATTGAATGAATTGTGAATCCTTCTCGGTTCTAGTGAGCCATCCAGGGGTACGTTTCCCAAAACCAACTATAGTCGCAAGTTTCGTTGTTACCAATAGAGTTCAATGGACCTAACCACCATAGTTAGCTAACGATGCTTTTGGGAAACGCACCCCAGATTGATTCTCTAAAATGAATCATAAATGTCTTTTATTGTAATTAAACAAATTAGTGAATCGTTTCATGAATGGGTTCTAGTGATCCATCCAAATGAACAACTACAACTGAATGAATGATGAATGCTTTTATGAACAGGTTCCACTGAACCATCCAAACTGATTAAATGATTCATAAATGTTTAGTTTCCATTATTGTAATTGAACTAATCATTGATTCATTTCATGATTAGATTCTAGTAAACCATCCAAAATGAAAAGATTAACTAAAATGAATTACAAATGTCCAGATTCCGTTATTGTATTGAACAAATCAGTGAATTGTTTTTTAAATACAATCTAGTAAACCGTCTAAACAAACTGATTCTCTATAATGAACTGTAAATGTTCACTTTTCACTGATGTATTTGAATGAATCGTGAATGCTTTTATGAAAAGCTTCTACCAAACCATCCAAACTGATTCTCTTATTCTGTTATTGTAATTGAAATAATCATTGAATCATTTAATGAATAGATTCTAGTGAAGTATCCAAATGAAAAGATTGACTAAAATGAATTACAAATGTCCAGATTCCGTTATTGTATTGAACAAATCAGTGAATCGTTTTTTAAATAGAACATAGTGAACCATCTAAACAAACTGATTCTCTATAATGAACTGTAAATGTTCACTTTTCACTGATGTATTTGAATGAATCGTGAATGCTTTTATGAAAAGCTTCTACCAAACCATCCATTCTCTTATTATGTTACTGTAATTAATCATTGAATCATTTCATGAATGAATTATATCACATTTTATATCACTAAAATGAATTATAAATGTCCAGTTTCCATTGCTTTCTTTAAAAAAACAAACAAACAAAAAAAACAGTGAATCGTAAATAGAACCTGCAGTTTAAACAAACTGATTCGGGCCACTGCCGCATCGTCACGAAAGTTTATCATTTGGACGTGTTTTTAAAGCCTGTTAATGTAAAATTTCAAGCGATCATAGAGCGACGCGTCTCTGACGGACAAATAGCCTACAAAAGTATGTCAAAATTCTCGTCTAGACTGTTAACTTTGTAGCTTTAACAATGATTCATTTATATTTGATTTATACAGTGGTGTACAGATGCACCGATCGACCGGACATATTTCATCCGATCTATTCCGGTCTTGCACACAAACTATGCAATTATTTTTCAAAATGATATGTGTGTGGAAATATTACGAACTCTTTAAACATCCAATAACAGAGGCCAGAGACACTGAAGAGGAAGGCAAATAGGAAAAAATACTGTAGCAGGTAGAGCAAGATCACTGTTCACAATGCGCGAAATATTGGACATATTATCCTAAATGTTGAAACGGTGGTTTATATGAATGTGTCTCTGAGGGAAACTGACTATTTTAAGAAAAGTTAACATGCTGTTTTCTTTCCATTTGCCTCTGTATAATGCATTTAAATTAGCGTTTATATGCACGGCGCTGCTTTGTTTACAGCGGTAACCAAAGAAACGAAATATCACCGTTATTCCATAAGCGCCACCTGCTGGCAGAGACTGAGTTTGCGTTCTTTCAGTCTATTGGCTGTTTTTCCATAAAGCATCTTTTCATTTATAATAAAATATTAATGATAATAAAATAATTTTTGAACAAACAAATAATGTTTGAACTTTATATTTGTTAGTCTAGTAGGTTTTAATGTGGTATTGAAACTGGAATAGAGAATTGTACATTTAATTGGTATGTTCAAGTTTGGTGTCATATAAGCTTATTTATTAAAGGGAACAGTTGATATGATTCTTTAGGGTCTTAATGAAAAGTCTATAATATACTTTGGTTTAAAATTCTCAATGGTCGTGTAAAACAACACCCTTTTTACCTTGACAAAATCAGCTCTGCAAAAATCTGTTCTGGTCGATGTTGCTTTAAATGTTAATGAGCTCTGCTCGCCCCGCCCCTCTCTTCTCTCTGTGGAGTGACGAGTCTGTTTACTTTAGCTGCTTTACTTTAGCTACTTTAGATGTTATTAGGAAAGGCTATCACAAAGATTCGTAAAAAAAAAACCTTATACTCACTTCTGCTGTAAGTGAAGCTGGATCACGAATGATTCGGGTGAACATAGACGGATGTATGTAGATCGGGAGGCACATTCCCTTCACAAACAAACGTAATCTACTGCATCTTAAGCGGCTCAGATGTCAGGAGTAAATGACGACCACTATGTTCATTATTACTTCCAGCAACACAACATCTCAATCGCTCGATCGGAGATATTCTTGTCTAATTTACATCCCTGCTCCAGCATGAAACAATGGAGGTCAGACTGTTACAGCTGATTTAAGGCGGGTCCTGTGGTAAGACGCTCATGTCAATCAACTATCGTTGGAGCGGCCTCTGTTGGTGTGACGCCACACCGACAGGCATCTGAGAACGGCTCGATTTGAAAAAGGGGATATTATTTTTACAGATTAATTAAAAAACCACTGCATGGATTTTTATCATTAATGTTCAAACAACATGTAAAAGTGAACTTTGCATCCGATGACCCCTTTAAAATAAAAGATAACATAAGTCAAATAGAATGATAACAGCAACTATTTTATTTTTTGTGTCAGGGCCAGTAAAGATTTTGACCGGGCAAGTAAAAATTTGAACCACTAGCCCGACTGGGCCAGTAGAAAAAATCCTTAGTGTTAAGTCAGTGAATCATTTTATGAATAGGTTCTAATGAACCATCCAAATGAACAGATTTACTAAAATGAATCAGTTTTCCCAGTTCTACTTGAAAGACGAAGCACACAAAAACATTTGAAGAGTGCATTTGATTACCACATCGGTTTGCTCTTCTGTAAAGTTGATTGAATTATACATAGTGTCAAAAATAGTGGTGTAGTTTTTCTTGTGAAATTCTTTGGAAAAAGTGACCCGTTTTAAAAGCAACATTTAATGTGAAAAGATCTAAGCAACGGAAAAAAAAAAAGTGGTTAGGCAAGTATTGTTGCTAATTTTAGTTGGTTTCTTCCCGTCACTGTGCTTGAGTGATTTCCACATGCTTGTTGGAGCGCCGCCAGTGTAAAGTCTCCTCTGGCTGCATTTCTCCAGCACGGGGAGAGTGAGAGAGGCACAAATTGAGAGGGGTCAGAGAAATGAGGTGCACCGTAATTAGCCGATTCGCTCACTCCGTCTCTCTCTTTCTCACCATTTCTCTCTCTCTGTCTCTCTCTCTCTCTCCTCGTTAAGGCGTTTCTTGCTGCTATTGTTTGGCTGTCACATCCTGAGGGAAACAGCGCGGACGGGGGGTGTGGAGAAACGGTGACCTGTTTCATTCAGAGCACATCTTTCACTCAATCTCTTAGTTTTATATTCTTTTATTTTTCCCTACGGCCTAGAAAAATCACTATTCGACTTGGATGCCGGAAAAAAACATTGGGTATGAATCTCAGAAAGCTCTGGCTGTGCGGCCCGCCTTGTAACCAGTGACACGGGGATGTGAAATAGAAAAGGTGCCCAGTATTTTCTCTTTTTACCATCTCAGCTGTTTTTCATTTTTAGAGTCTGAAATGTCAACAAATCAAATCTCAGTTGACCCTGTTTACTGTCATAATGCATTTTTCAAGTCATGCTTTATGTTTTTTATAGTAAATATTTGGTAAAATGTGTTACAAATGGCATTTGTTGACTTTAATGAACTGTGAGTGTTCGAGTGAAAGGATTTGCAACCAGAAATGAGAGTATGTGATTGCAGGCCACATTAATGTTAGAAATCATTAGCAGCTTCCATTGATTGAAGTCCCAACTAGGCACCAAGTGATAAACCGAGTTTTTTGTTCTAACTATTGAAGTGTTGCTTTAGTATTATTAATATACCATTATAGCATTTTTGTTATATTTTTAGTTTTCATTTTATTTTATTTTTTTTATATCTATATAGCTTTTTTTAATTATTATTTCAGGTTTAATTTTTCTAATTTGAGTTATTCAGCTATTTTATTCTTCAACAATTAATTCACTGAAATGAATAAGTTGAAGCTGAAGTATTGAAATGATAAAAATTATCTATATAGGAATAGCTATATAGGAATTTGAAAAACTACTAATAAAAATGACAAAAGCTCATAACAAAAATGACAAAAATGACTTAAAATTTAATTAAAAATTGAAAATATATAATATAATAATTTTTAATTATTGCAATCATAAAAAATTATACCTGAAATAAAAATAAATTCAAGGTGTATAGGAGTAAAAAAAAAACTAATAAAAATGACAAAAGCTCATAACAAAATTACAAAAGCTTAGCCTAAAATTTAAATTAAAAATACTGAACAAAAATGTTTGAAAATATACAAGACAACAAAAATATATTATATAAATATATTATATAAAAATATATATTATGGTGTATAAATAACATACTACAAACAAACAAACAAACAAATTAATTAATTAATTAATAGAAATGGCAAAAGCACAAAAAATTATTGTATAGCTTCTGTAGCTTCAATTTATTTATTTATTTATTTTTTTTTCATTTTTGTTCTTCAACTCTTTAATTCTTCAACAATTAATTCATTGAAATTAACAAGTTTAAGCTGAAGCACTGAAATGATAAAAATTCTGAAAAAAAATAAAATAATAAATTCAAGCGATATTGGAATTTGAAAAACTACTAATAAAAATGACAAAAGCTCATAACAAAAATGACTAAAATTACTTAAAATTGAATTGAAATCTGAAAATATATAAACCAATTAAAAATGTTAAATTATTATGGTGTAAATAGTAAAAATGTAAGTTTTTTTGCGTAATATTTATATATGTAGTGAAGTCCAAGAAGACATTTTATGGTTTGCAGTTTTCAACATCAAATATTTTCTGATTATCTGTGTATTTTGTTGCTTCTCTCAGCATTTTCACTTTCAGCGTAGACAGAAAATTTGCCACGCTTCAACTGGTTATGATATGTAATGCCACCCATCTCTTTTTGATTTTGTTTACCGACTTGAACTGTTGCAAAAGTTTACTGTTGTCTCTCTGGCATTCTTGAACAGGTCCAAACTTGTCTTCCTGACATAAGCTCTTTGAGAGGACCCCATGTTTTCCTGTTGTACCGGTCCAACACTGTGACAAAGCGATTTCGAAACAATCTCTTTCATAATAATCTATATTTTTGTCACAAGGCTCCAACAGGTTACAGACCAGGATTCTCATTCTATAGGTCACCACACTCTGTAGCCCCGCCCACAGCGGAATCTCATTGGTCCAGAGTTCCACAATGTTGCATTGTGCAGCATTTCTGGACAGACGACCTGCTTATCAGTCGAAATGTTGTTTTGAGGTCAGCTAGGACTTGTACGTCTGTTTATATGCACTATAATTATAGCAGGCTCTGAGAAGCTCTTTTAAAGATGTAATTTGTTCTGTAGTATAAGAGGATGATGGCATAAGCTTCGCTTCAGACGTTGGTGCATTTAATTTCACAAGCATGTGAAATCTGCATCATAGATTTAAAAGCTTGTACTGTTTATCCCCTTTTCTTTGTTCTCTGGAAACATCGGTCAGAGATTGATGCCGTCCCGCTTTCCCCCTGCTGTCAATCGCGGCTCTCGAACCTGCAGGAATTGAAAGCGTTCGCAGGTTTTCTCCTTTTTCGTGACAGGTGAACCCCCCCAACGGGCTCCTCGTCCTGCTGTTCGGCTAATTGGCGAATGACGATTCGCCCCCCGGCAAAACCAGGACGAATATTACCATACCTCATTTATTCAGGGCCTAATAGAGCGCTTTTTATCACTTCATTTGAGTGCGAGAAAGGGAACCAAATCATCGTCGGTGGTTATAAAAATTAATCATTTCCCAACGCCTGATATTCTTGGTGAAAAACACGGTTTGTAGTCACAGCCCAGAGAGCAGCTTTGAAGTTTGTTCAGGCTACCTGAGTGAAACTGGCCTCGTTTATGGGTAATGTTTGCTTTTAAATGTAGCCGTGAAGATGGGAGTTGGGTAATTGTGACACGAAACCTTTTGAATGCAATTAATCCAATTTGTTCTTGCGTTATGAACCGGTTTCAGTCGTGCTACGACCCCTGATCGGTGACTGTGTCGGCTGGCCTCACCTCATTTAACAGATTTTGTGCTAGCTGTGTATGAATATTAATTACACTCATGATTGCTGTAGGTATTTAATTTTTTACAAACCATTTAGCATGGTAACCATATTTTCACCCCAAATACCATATTTACTAAGTGTTTTTAATTCTGTTAGATCAAAATTGATATGCACTTTTTCTTAATGACAGCTTTCGCTAACATCCAGCTATCCTTATTTTATAGTGAGAAAAATTATTTATATATTTTTTGAAGAACATGTCCTTCATACAGGGTTGTTATAGTTAAAAACATTTAAAAGTAGTTTTTACTTCTATTTTTTTTATTATTTGTCTTTAATTAGACTTTTATTTAGTCTTTTTTTTTTCAGTTTTCAGTCTATCATTGTTTCATTTCAGTCTATCATTAATTTATTTATTTGATTTATTGTGTGTGTGTGTTTTCTAGTTTATCTAGTTTTAGTATTTTAGCTTAGTATTTTAATTTAGTACAATTTTATTTTGCTTATTTTCTGTTTTATAGTTTGTTTAATTAGTTTTTGTTTTGGGTTTAGTATTTTAGCATATTATTTTAATTTAGTCAAATGTTTGTCAGTTTTCAGTCTATTATTGTCATTTTTGTTTATTTATTTATTTGTTTTCTATTTTGTTTAGTTAGTTTTTATTTTGGTTTTAGTAATTTAGCTTATTCTTTTAATTTAGTAAAATTTTTGTCAGTTTTCAGTCTATCATTGTCATTTTATTTATTTATTTATTTATTAATTTGCGTGTGTGAGTGTGTGTGTGTGTGTGTGTGTTTTCTAGTTTATCTAGTTTTTATTTTGGTTTTATTATTCTAGGGCTTAGTATTATTTTAATTTAGTCAAATTTGTGTCTTTTTTTCATGTCTATCATTGTTTGTTATTTTATTTTAGTTTAGTTTTTTCAGATGTTTTGTAGTTTGATCTGTTAATATTTTAGTTTTAGTATTTTAGGGCTTAGTATTTTAACTAGTATTTTAGCTTATTTTAATTTACTCATTATTGTCAGTTTTTAGTCTATCATTGTCATTTTTATTTATTTATTTATTTATTTAATTGAAATGTTTATTTATTTTTCTCGTTTCTAGTTTGTTTAATTAGTTTTTAATTTGGGTTTAGTTTTAGTATTTAAGCTTAGTATTTTAATTTAGTCAAATTCTTGTCAGTTTGCAGTCTATCATTGTCATTTTTATTTTATTTATTTTTTCTGTTTTCTAGTTTGTTTAATTAGTTTTTATTTTGCTTTTAGCTTTAATATTTTAGCTTAGCATTGTAATTTAGTCAAATTCCCAGTTTTAGTCTGTCATTGTCTTTCATTCATTCATTCATTCATTCATTCATTCTGTTTCCTGGTTTGTTTAATTAGTTTTTATTTTGGATTTAGTTGTACTGTTTAGTTGTGCTTTAGTTGTAACCTGTTTAATTTTAATTTAATCATTTTTTTTTTTTGTTGTCAGTTTTCAATCTGTCATAGTCCTTTTTATTTTTTATTATATTTGTGTATTTTTACTAGTATTTTTCTAGTTTGTTTAATTCATTTTTTATTTTGTTTTTAGTTTCACTGTTTTAGCTTAGTATTTTAATTTAATCAAATTGTCAGTGGTTCATTGTTATTTTTATTGTATTTTAGATTTTTTCTGGCTTCTAGTTTGTTTAATTTTTTTATTTACTTCGGTTTTAGTATTTTAGTATTACTATTAGTATTCATTTTATTTTAGTGTAGTTTTAGGCCTATTATTCTAACTAGTATTTTAATTTTGTACAATTTTTGTCACCTTATTATTTTATTTATTTACATTTTATTCTATATTTTGATTCTAAATTTGTTTTTATTTTAGTTTTTTTTTTTTTTTTTTTTTTTTTTTTTGGCCATTTTTATTTCAGTTTAGTTTAGCTTTGGAGTCATGAAAGTGAAAGTATATTTTACAGTAGATTTGGCTTTTCCTAGTTATTTTTATTTAAATGTTGTTAGACGATGTGATTGCAAAGGTGACCTGTGTGTCTTTTACTGCACGATTGCCAAGGTCTTCTGGGTAGTTTCTAGCTGGTTTCTTACAGGTCCAAGTCAGAAGGGCCCAACCTCAAATCTGTGGGCTTTCTTGCCCATTTTAATGTCCGCCGGGTAAAATCATAATAACCATCGCTCAGAAAAGTAACAAGTATGGTGTTTTAACCAAAACTAAGGCTAATTTTGTAATCGAACGTCTTGTGGCTCTGCGGTCCGAGGGTCGTCACATGCGCTGTCGCCGTTTTCCGTCTACAACTGTGCGCTCTGTGGGGCGGACGGTATGAAAACACCTCCTTCCTTCCCCCCAGCCCTGACGCGAAGTCCAGGCCCTGCAGTATCCCATCACCCCCTGCGACTATCCAAGCTGTTACGGCAGGCTGGGCCGCGAGCGCCAGTGCCAGGGCGCGGCAGGACCGGATCCGGCCGGTGGGCGAGCGGCTCCTCCTCCAAGCTGCCGCGTATGCTAAGCGCCTTGCCGTTAGCCGGAAAGATGCTTCGGCGAGGACAGGTTTGTCATTTTGAGAGCGAAGCGCTTAAACTGTGTAATACCTAGTAAGCACGAGGAACAGTCAAGCTGTCGCGTCTGAATTAACAACGCGAGTGTCAAAGTTTTGGCTGTGTGCTGTGCGATTCCGCAGAAGCACATTGGCAGCAGATGGTACGGCTCACATCCAGACCTGACCTGAGCTTTTAGCACTTCACAAAATCATTCTGCTGCAGCTCAAGGAAAATTTAATTGGGGGAGAGATTCGATATGCTCCAATTCGATTACCAGACTGACAGGTTTATGTCCGCTGTTTCGCAAGAACCCTCAACAAGAACAACAACGCAATTTACTCTCTCTGAAGAAAAAAAAATGAGTGGGGTTTGCATGTTGTGGGGCCGTTTCCAGGTGGTCTCTGTCAAGAAAGCCCATATTTGAGCATCTGTGATATTCTGGCTGTGAGATGTTTATGGTTTTGTTTAATTAAGGTCATAAAGTTCACTCGGGTTTTAGCAGCTACTTGTTTGAATCTGATTCGGTTGCACAATTTGTTTGTGCGAAGGAGGGAGCAGTAACAGTGAGACATTGCAACTGGGAAAAAATTGATTAATTATACATCTATTTTATTTTTAATCCATTAAATAATCTAATTATATATATATATATAAACATTTAGAGTACTAATACAAGAATCTGGAAAAACTTGTTTATTCATTAGAAACATGTATTAATTTTAAATCCATTTTAATGCATTAATCTAATTTTATATATATATAACTTTATAACTATATATTTTATGTATCTAAATAGTTTATTTAAATATTTAAATAATAAATATTTAAAATACTAATACAATAAACTGGAAAAACTTGTTTATTCATTTAAGAAATATTTTATTATTTTATTTATTTTTATTTATTTTGTTGTTGTTGTTGTTGTTGTTAAAACTGTAAATGGTGATCAATTTAAAAGATGATGCATAAATAATCCAAAAATTATTATAGTATACTTTATATAAATTATGTGTGTAAGTAATTTATTTAAATATTTAAATAATATTTTTAGGAACTGTATCTGGAGCAAGTAAACAATACTAATACAATAAACTAGAAAAACTAATATTTATTAATTCAAATCTATTTTTGTTAAAATTGTAAATGCTAATAAGTGTGTGTGTGTATGTATGTATGTATGTATGTATGTATATATATATATATATATATATATATATATATATATATATAGTATATTAGTATATATATATATATATATATATATATATATATATATATAGTTTATTTAAATATTTAAGATTTTTGTTAAAATGGTAAATGCTAAAAAATTTAAAAATATGCAGAAATAATCTTATTATATATATATATATAGCTATAACTATATGTTATATGCCTGAATAGTTTATTTAAATAGAAATAGAATTATTAAAACTTAATTGCAATTAAAATTAAAAAATATTTTATTTTATTTTATTTTATTATTTTGTAAAAACAGTCAATGGTAATAAATCCAAAGGTGATTGATAAATAATCAAGATATTACTATAATTATATCTGTATATAAATGATGTGTGCAAGTAATTCATTAAAATATGTAAATTATATTTTTAGGAATTGTATCTGGAGCAAGTGATAAATACTAATACAATAAACTGGAAATAAACTTGTTTATTAATTCAAAAAATATTTATTTTATTTTATTTTATTTTATTTTATTTTTGGGCAAAACTGTAAATGTTAAATTGTAAATAAATTTTCCACTAGCCAGAAATAAATTCAAAAGATGATGCATAAGTAATTAATAAATATAGTTATATCTGTGTATAAATTATGTGTGTAAGCAATTATTTTAAATAGGTAAAATAATATTTTTAGGAACTGTATCCGGAGCAAGTAATAAATACTGATACAATAAACTGTAAAAACTGAGCTATATTTATTTTATTTTATACTTCTGGTTACATGTAAACGGTAAAAATTGTGTTTCCTATGAAAATATGATGCATAAATAAGAAATGATACATGTTTAGGAAGCGTATGAGAAGTCATTTATAAATACTGCTACAGTAAACTGAAGGAAAAAAAACCTGATGTTTAATTTTAATTTATTCATTTAATGTTTTTGTTGAAAGTGTAAATAGGTATTAATTTAATTGTCTTTGAAAAAACGATGCATAAATAATCAATCTGGTAAGTTATTTTTATCTAATAATTATATGTCTAAATAATTACATAATAAATTTAAATGTATTTAAATATTAAGGAACTGGACTGGTTTATTCATTTTATTATTATTATTTTTATTTATTATTTTTTTTCTTAAAGCTGTGGCATGAACAAGTTAAAAAAAAAATTTGGTTTTGTAAATAAAACACGTCTCTCAGGTCATACATAAACTCAGTAATGCCATTTAATTGGTCTGCTATTTTATTTCCATCATTGCTCCTGCTCAGAGGGTTATGTAAATGTTTATTTTGTATATATACATTCCAACCAAGTGTAGTTGTATATTGCTAAATCCTAATGTATTAAATGCTAAAATTGAATACATTGGCTATGGCTTTTAAAAAAGGCGATTCACTAGGTTATTCTGCTGAGAAGCTCCAGAAGACACTGGTTGTGGAAATTAGATGCGACCCAAGACAACCTATTGAACCGACAAATTAAATATAGCATCTTCACTAACCATAGAGTACAAACTGTGTGTCTTAAGCTGTTTACAGTGAAAGCATCGTGTCACCGCTGGTCCTTGGCATTTGTTAGAATCACTAGTAAGTACAGTATGAAAGCATTTAACACAAGGACTAGCTTTTCTACTAAAGCACGGCTTTGGACGTTGAGTTTTGAGGCCAGAGCTTGCGAACGGATCGTCTGCTGACGGTTAATCTCCAGCTCCGTGTGTTTTTGTTTTTTTTGTTTTTTTTTTTTCTGTGCTTGTGAAGTGTGAGAGGCTGCCAGTGGAAGCTGAGAGGATTTTTTTTTTTCACCGCTCTATATCCTTTACATAATCCAGATCCTGTAGCTGTAAACGACTTCCTCTCAGATCAGCAATATTCAGGGACATGAAAATGGAAGGGTTTGTGTTTTTATGCGCTGAAACAAAAGGACATTGCTGAGCTGTTCCAAAATCATCTGTAGACGGCCTGGAGCAGCGGCACACAACTTTCATGTCAAAGTCAAGTGAGGCTGCACACACACACACACAAACAAGCTGGAATTTTCCATTTCCTCTGTATACTTCTGCACGTTTAAGTGCACAATTCAATTCTTGTTTTTTTGTGCTTTATATGACTGATCAGTGACCAGGTGGGATGCACAATATATTGGGACCATATCAGTTATCAGATGAGATTCCAGATAATTAATGGTGCTTGCTTATTTCACCGTTTTTATTTAAAAAGAGCTTTTGCTGTCATCTTGCACTCAATTATTTAAAAAAAAAAAAATAAATAAATAAATAAAAAATTAATAATAATAATAATAATTCAATAACACTAGCTTTTAAAAAAACTAGATTTCAGCTTTTAGTTTTTTTTTTTTTTTTTTTTTAGACAAAATTATATAAAAATTAAATATTAGTCTGTTATGGATATTAGCCACATTTTTAATATCAGTCCATTACTAATTAGGTACAATCCCAAAATTCCTCTAAAAATTTGATTTCCATAATCTAATGAATAGTAGAGTAGATTTTATGCATTGAGATTTTATTTATTTATTATTTAGTTATTTACATTTGGCATGAACTGACTCAGTCCTATTTATTTATTCATTTAAAAATATGTTTATTACAGATATTTTAATTTCTTTTTTTTATTATTTATTTATTAAATTAATTAAATGATTTAATGATTAAATTAATTATTAAGTAAATTGAGTCCACTGAGTATTAATTAATTAATTCAATAATTTTTAATAATATATTTATTTAAAATAAATATGCATTTTGCATTTATTTAGTAAGAAATTAATTAATTAATTAATGTATTTATTTATTTACATATGAAATTATTATTACAACAGTAGAAATTATTAACTGAGTTTTAATTGGAGTGTTAAATTTTATTTATTTATTTATAATAATTTAATAATATATTTATTTTAAATATTTTAAATAATATGTATTTATTTTGTTTTTATTAAATAAGAAATTAATTAGTTAATTAACGTTTGACAACAGTAGATTTTGTCCATTGAGTTTTAATTGGAGTGTAATGTTTTGTTTCGTTTTTTTTTTTTTTTTGTATAATGTATTTATTTTAAATATTTTAATTAAATGTATTTATTTTGTATTTATTAATGTATTTATTTTTGTGTTTATTTTAAATAAATATGCATTTTGTATTTCTTTAATAAGAAATTAATTAATTAATTTATTTATTTGTATATTTATTTATTTATTTACATTTGACATGAATCAACAGTAGAAGTTATTGAGTTTTAATTGGAGTGTTAAATTTTATTTATTTATTTATAACAATATAATAATATTTATTTTAAACATATTTTGAATAAATATGTATTTATTTAGGTTTTATTAAATAAGAAAATAATTAATTAATTAATTAACATTTGACAACAGTAGATTTTATCCATTGAGTTTTAATTGGAGTGTAATGTTTGTTTATTTTGTATAATGTATTTATTTTAAATATTTTAAATAAATATGTATTTATTTTGTATTTATTAAATGAGAAATAAATTAATTAATGTATTTACATTTGATTATTGTTTCATTGTTTTAATTGCAGTGTAAATTTTATTATTTATTTTGAATAATATATCTATTTTAAGTATTTTAAATAAATATGTATTTATTTTGCATTTATTTAAATAAGAAATTAATTAATTAAATTACATTTGACATGAACTAACAGTAGATTTTATCCATTGAGATTTGGATTGTAAATCTTAATTGTTTGTTTATTTACGTACCAGAGTAAGGCTAGATATTTTGATGAGAGGGGTTGAAAAAGCAACATAAGGCAAAAAAAAGTCATTTCAGGAGTATATTAATTAAAGATTTTGAACTTTTTTTTTAATTTAGAATAACGTGCGCCAACAAGTCGCAACAATAAGTTCAGGATCTTGTGTTTTAGACGTATATATGAATCATTTTGATGTGTTGTCATGAATTGGTCTCTTGCATGCTCCAGGCTCCAGTCACATTCTGCTGTTTTCCTCTGTCTCAGCCAGAGTTTGTGATGGGAAACATCTGCAACCGGAGCGAGCAGAAAGTCCCTCTGGATCAGGACCAGGTTCTGTTTTCACTGCGGCTCCTGGTTCTCTCTGAATGACAAGTCTGTTCACTGCAGGCGCTGTCTGGACGCTTACATGACTACATTTCTCCAGTCGCTGCATTCCACAGGCTGATATGAGAGGCTGTTATTACCTCTATGCCTGACTGATTCAGAGCCATTGAGGTTTATTGTACAGAAATCATCCCTCCGCCAATAGAGCGTTTAGGACAAATATATATATATATATATAGCGTTGCCAGGGAGAATGTAAATACAGTTGTTGAGTAACAAGCACATGTAAACGCCAATCATTTCATTCAGGAAAAAGGCTAAACTGTCACTTCCTGACAGGGGACCAATCGGAAGTCATCAGGCTCAACAGGAAGTAGAGGGACATTCCTGAAGTCATTGGAGATTTGCTCTACACTATAATATCCTTAAAATAAATACACGCATGACTCCAGTTTTTGGCAAATGGATGTACAAGGTCACATGTAATGGTAAATCTAAACTGTCATTTCCTGAAAGGCAGCAAACGGAAATCATCAGTGACACCAAGAGTTTCCCTCAACTTCCTGTTTGACTTCCAATTTGTTGTCTTCAAGAAGTGAAGTGGTCGTTAACATCTATTTGTTAAATTGAAGTCTTTTTGCGTCTTTTCGAGAAGGACAGACTACAAGAGAGTTTAAAGTATCGCTCAATTTCCTGTTCCATTTGATGACTTCCTATTGGTTGGCAGGATAGTTGAACACTTAAATAAACACCCAGTTTGATTAAAAGAGATGTTAACGCAGACATTCGCAGATTGCTGATAATGTCGAAAAATGTGAAAATTATGACTTCCTGACCACCAATAGGAAGTCATCAAACTGAACAGGAAGTTGAGTGACATTATAGATTTCCTGTACAGTATGTATCAGCGTTTCCCCTGCCATTATATTAGAGGGGCGGCCCAAGTAAACTTTATTTTCTATGTAGCGCCAGATCACAACAGACGTCATTTAAGGTCTATACCTTGTTCTTTTATTAAACAAACGAAATAGCCTTATGCTATTTATCTTAATTACACAACGGCATGTCATTTCTGCCTCTAACATTACGTGCTCTACAATTTCTCCTCCGTTAAAACGCGAACGGGATAGCGGAGTCCATTCATAAAAACGGATTTACACTATAGCACGGGATGCCACAGAATTCGTCAATTTTTGGATTAATATATCAAAAGTAGCTCTCTCACTTAATTCGAATCGCGATATGGACTAGTGTCTGCGAATATTAAAACGCAAAAGACGGTTTAAATATATATCCTCCATGTTCCGCTTGGCTCTGTATGAATGAATGGCGGAGACGCGGCTTTGTTTACTACACAAATAGTGAAGCACACGTGACGCTCGCGGTTATTTTCGGCCTCTGCGTCTCATTATATAATGACATAAACGCACGAACTTAATCTCCAGAACTGCTGTAAGAGTCACTTCATGTAAATTTTACCGTTTCATTTGAGAAAATTGGCATCATGTCATAGTGTATACACACAAAAACTAACCGGCAACCTGTCAAAATAAAAGTATTGTTTAACATGTAACAGAAATGTATTAGTCTTGTATTACTTTTGTACAGTATGATGTAGGTGTTTAAATATTCCTATTTCTGGCAAATTTAAATAAAACAATTAAATGCAGAAATTATAATAAAAACAGAAATAACAGAAAATAAAAAAAAACTCGGTTTGTTTGGCAGCAAATAAAAGGGTTTAATTTTCATTTTATTAAAAATAAATAAATGTTTAATGCCTGTATTTGATTATCAGAAAAATTAAAACAAGAATTTGTGGAAAAAAAAAAAAAATTGTAGGGCCCTATTGTTCAAAATGTTGAGATTTTTCTACTTATTTTTTTCACTGAAATAAATGTTTTTGTTATTACACAGAGAGTAATGTACCGAGAAAAAAAGTACCTTACCGTTGGTATCCCCCCCAAACATGTATGTGAGTTTTTACATAAAAAAAAGTGTTTATCAGGTAAATTTCCACTAACACTGACATTTCCTCAACTTCCTGTTCAGTTTGATGTCTGACTGTCAGGAAAAATCTTATCTTTGATTGATTTAAAAAAAAAATATCTTTGATGGAATTACCTTACAAATAGGTACAAATAAATACTGTAGTGATTTACCATGGTAAAGTGATGGTACTGAATGTTGTGATTTACCATGGTAAAGTGATGGTATTGGATGTTAATACTACTGTGTGATTACCGTAGTATTTCCCATCGTATTTATTGGTACTCCAAAAATAATACTAGTAACTACCATGTTATTTTGGGCATATATCATGAAAGCACGATGCACTTCCAAAAATACCATGGTACCATTTACACTGTGTTGTCCACAAGTACAAAGAAATACTCTAGCAATTTGGTGAAGCAAGTGATTGTATTGGATGGCAATGCTATGGTTCTGTATGATTACCGTAGTATTTACCATGGTATTTATTGTTTCTCCAAACATATTATTGATAGGCCTAGCTACCATGGTATTTCAGACATGTATCATGGAAGTACCATGTACTTCCAAAAATACAATGGTACTATTTACACTGTGTTGTCCACAAGTACAAAGGAATACTTTAGTGATTTACCATGGTAATGTGATGGTAGCAAATCTAGCAATTAACCATGGTAGAAGTGATGGTGTTGTATAGTAGTGTATGATTACCATAGTATTTACCATGGTATTTATTGTTACTCCCAACATATTTTTAGTAACTACCATGGTATTTTGGAAATGTATCATGGTGGTACTACGCACTTCCAAAAATACCATGGTACTAACATGGTACATGAATTTCAGTACCAAAGTACATTTCCAAGCACTATAGTATACCATTGTAAAGTGATGGTATTGGATAGTAATACTATGGTACTGTATGATTACCAGTGTTGGGGGTAACACAGTGCAAGTAACAGGAGTTACGTAATCGGATTACTTTTTCAAGTAACTAGTAAAGTAATGCATTACTTTTTAATTTACAAGAAAATATTGGAGTTACTTTTTCAAAAAAGTTTTCCCATTTCTTGACTGACAAGTCTCCTGTTGAGAGAAATTGGAAATACAGAGGCATTGTGTGTGTTGTGTGAACATGATGTTACTGTAGTTCTAGACTAAATGTGAACATGCATTAATTCATCTCATTCAGAAAAAAAACAGATTCAGTACTCATCAAAATGTATTAAAACAGTGAAATGCAAACCCAGAAAAAGTAACGTAACGCATTACTTTCAATATAAGGTAACCAAGTAACATAATTAGTTACTTTTTTAGAAGTAACGCAATATTGTAATGCATTACTTTTAAAAGTAACTTTCCCCATCACTGATGATTGCCATAGTATTTACCATGGTATTTCAGACACGTATCATGGAATACCATGCACTTCCAAAAATACCATGGTACTACCATGGTACATGAATTTCAATACCAAGTATATTTCTATGCACCATAGTATACCATGGTATTGGATGTAATACTATGGTTCTGCATGATTGCTGTGGTGTTTACCACAGTATTTATGGGTAGTCCAAACATATCACTAGTTACTTCCATGGTATTTCGGACATGTATAATGGAAGTACCATGCACATAGAAAAATATCATGGTATTACCATGGTGCATGAATTTTAGTAAGAAAGTACATTTCCAAATATTGTAGTATTGCAATTCAGTACCATTTTTGTACCATAGTACTGCTTCCAAGAATACAATGGTGCTACCAAACATCTTTCTACATGTCCAAAATGTGAGTACCATTATACTTTTTTTGTTTGCAAGTGTTTTTCCATGATACCGCCTCAAAAACAACAACAACAAAAGTAATAACATGTTGAAATAGAGACCCACAATGGTTTCAGTTTGTTGGCAATCTGATATAAATGCTCCCACACACATTTTGTCTTCTCCTCAGATGTTTCTTGGCTTCGCTGTCTCACATATGTTTTTGTTTTGCGTGTGTTCGAATATAGCATTAAATGAATGGTTTCTGTAACTGGCATTTTTCAGTAATTATGGTCTGAAGATGTCTCATTCTCAGCGCTGGAGTCCCACCGCATGAGCACAAATTACTGTCAGCGATCAAGCCTGTTGACACCAGATTATTGGTATTTGTAAAGTCGTCGTGAAGCCGCCCTCATTTAGCACGTTTCCAGAGGAAATCGCCGCATTAATAACCGCAGCGTCGGACTCTCTCGCGCTTGACCCGCAGGTTTGAATTTTCTGCTTGGCGACTCTGAAAAGCTCTTCCATATTTTCATTAGCCAAACAGTTTGACTCCTCCCCCCGCCACGGGTGCGACACGCGGCGGTAAACAGCATTATCTGGCATCTCAGCGGGATTTCGAATGCTTGTGTAATCCTGTCATTTCATTCATGGATACCTCCGGGGTTATTCTGGGATGCCGCTGTTCTATCTGCCCGCCTGTCCGCTCGCGCCTGCGAGGGAGATTGAATTCCCTCGGCTCGCTCGCACGCGCACACACATGCAGAAAGTGATCACCTGCTCATCTCCACCGCTATCAGAGTGAAACAGAGACCCGTGTTGAACTGAACCTGCTTGTGCTGAGGATTACGTGGAGGCCGTGAACCCTTTTAACTGGCCAGGCCCACAGGATGAGCTTTAGACCTGTGGAGATACAGAGGTGGATGCTGACTCCACTGTGGGAATTTAGCAGTATGATAGTCGTTTAGTCCAGGAGATGCTCTTTCCAAATCAAAATTTATTCAATTTACTTATTAAACATGTTTTTTGGCTTTGGAATCTTTTGCAAAATGTGCTAACTTGCTATTCCTGTAAAATTACTGTCCTTTTCTGCTGTTGTCCAAAGGTCTGTGTGTGTTTGTCTGTCCTTCTTTCTACAGTGTTTGTCCTTCTGTCTATCAGTTTGTCCTTCCATCTGTCCTTCTGTCTAAGTGTCTGTCTGTCTGTCTATTTTTATCTGTCTGTCTCTGTCTATCTGTCTGTCTGTCTGTCTATCTATCTATCTATCTATCTATCTATCTATCTATCTATCTATCTATCTGTCTGTCAGTTGTCCGTCTGTCCATTAATCTGTCTGTCTGTCTGTCTGTCCGTCTGTCCGTCTGTCCGTCTGTCGTCCGTCCGTCCGTCCATTAATCTATCTATCTATCTATCTATCAGTTTGTCCGTCCATTGTCGGTCTTCAGTTCATTATTCTGCCTATTCTTCTGTCTGTCTGTCCGTCTATCTGTCTATTTATTTTTGTCTGTCCCTCATCCGTCTGTCAGTTCATGCTTCTGTCTATCCTTTTGTCTTAATGTATCTATCTATCTATCTATCTATCTATCTATCTATCTATCTATCTATCTTTTTGTCTGTCCATTGTCGGTCTTCAGTTCATTATTCTATCTATTCTTCTGTCTGTCTGTCCGTCTATCTATCTATCTAATCTATCTGTTTGTCCATCTATCTATCTATCTATCTATCTATCTATCTATCTATCTATCTATCTATCTATCTATCTATCTATCTATCTATCTATCTATCTATCTATCTATATGTCTATCTGTCTGTCTGTCGTCCATCCGTCCATCCATTAATCTGTCTGTCTGTCTGTCTGTCTGTCTGTCTGTCTGTCCATCCGTCCGTCCATTAATCTATCTATCTATCTATCTATCTATCTATCTATCTATCAGTTTGTCTGTCCATTGTCGGTCTTCAGTTCATTATTCTATCTATTCTTCTGTCTGTCCGTCCGTCTGTCCGTCTATCTATCTATCTATCTATCTGTCTGTCCATCTATCTATCTATCTATCTATTTATCTATCTATCTATCTATCTATCTATCTATCTATCTATCTATCTATCTATCTATCTATATGTCTATCTGTCTGTCTGTCGTCCATCCGTCCGTCCATTAATCTCTTTCTGTCTGTCTGTCTGTCTGTCTGTCTGTCCGTCTGTCGTCCGTCCATCCGTCCGTCCATTAATCTATCTATCTATCTATCTATCTATCTGTTTGTCCGTCCATTGTCGGTCTTCAGTTCATTATTCTATCTATTCTTCTGTCTGTCTGTCTGTCTGTCTGTCTGTCTGTCCGTCTATCTATTTATTTTTGTCCGTCCCTCATTCGTCTGTCAGTTCATGCTTCTGTCTATCCTTTTGTCTCTATCTATCTGTCTATCTATCTATCTATCTATCAGTTTGTCTGTCCATTGTCGGTCTTCAATTCATTATTCTATCTATTTTTTTGTCTGTCTGTCTGTCTGTCTGTCTGTCTGTCTGTCTGTCTGTCTCTCTGTCTGTCTGTCTGTCTGTCAATCAGTTTGTCCATTCATCTGTCTATCTATCCTTTGACCTAATTCTACTCCCTGACATTGTTGAAATTCTAATTGCACTTCTGCATCTTGTTTGCAACCTCAGGTCAAATTGAGGAGCTGACCTACAATGTAAAAGCCATTCTTAATTCAGTTCTGAATGGCGCACCACCCTTACTAAGTATAGTATGTGGAATTCAGTCCAGTTAATATGTCATCTGTAATAGTAGCATGCTAACCCTCCCTCCTCTCAATATTCAGCATGTAGGGGTCAACTGCTGACCTTTTTAAAGCGAAGACAGCGGTAGTATATTTTCGAACCATTAGTGTACCGCTGTGTGCCTCGAATGCTAATCGTGAAGAATGATGGCTTTTGCGTTGCTGTCCTCTCGCTGTGAGTTCCTCTTATTTGTCACCTGCCCGGATTGTCGACCTTGTGTGCGCGCAGCACTCTCTAATCCCCCGGGCTCTTTCTCGACGCTCCGGCCCAGCGTAACCGTCCACACTGGGGGCTGGCCGCCTCCACGCCTGAAATCTTTGTAATAACTTTCTCTATCGCCGAGCCGATCTCCTGCCAGAGCTGAATCTGGACCTTGCTGTAATAGAGTGCCGGCAAGCGTAGCGGTAATAAATGCGACACGATTTACCGGGATAAATATGGAGAAATGACTCTCGCGTACAGTAAATGAAACTCCAGGTCATAAGTGGGAGGCGTGTGTCCTCTGCTAGAATTTTTTCGGTGTGTGTGTGTGTGTTTGTGTGTGTAAATCCTTAAAAAGACCGTGTGAGTTAGTATCCCGTTGGCAGAAGACTTTAAGATGCTTGTGTCCTCGCAAAGTGTGTGTGAGGGAACGAGCTGCCTGCAAATTGCTTTGCATCTGAATTAAACATGTTGCTCGTTCACGCCTCACCGCGATGGACAGCGAAACACGTTGCAGCCGGAGAAAATGACTTTTTAAGTGGGGTATTTATGAGATGCTATTGTATTCATTTGATTATAATAAAACTGCCAGCGTGTGGAGGTGAATGGCAACTAGAAGCCGGTACGGCCTCTGTTTCTTTCTCCTCAAGCACATGACAGCTTTTTACCATTAGTTTTCTTTAAGTGCCGCTGATAGCTGTCGTGATATGTAAAGAGTGACTTATTAAAAAGAAAAGTGTCTGTTTTTATAGATGTTTTGTGGTGGTTTATGCTTAAATGGTGATGAATGGACGTAGTAACAAGGTTAAAAAGGATCTTGCATATCATTGGAGAGCCACACAGTAGAAACCACCACTAAAAATGGCATTTTAAACTGGTATCTATGAGATGCTGTTTAAATTCATGTGATTTTACGAAAGATTTCAGCATGTGCAGTGTCTTTCTCCTCAAGCATGTGAATGTTTTTACGATTTGTTTTTTGTAAGTGTTGTGTTATGTAAAGAGTAACTTCATAAAGGCTGCAATGTCTATTTTTAAAGAGGTTTTGTAGTGATTTATGATTGAATAATGGTAAACGGATGCAGTAACAGGGTTGAAAAAGGACCACTGAAACTGACTTTCTAAATAGTTATCTATGAGATGCTGTTTTAATGTGATTTTATGAAAGATTTCAGCGTGTGGAATGACAACTGGAAGTCAAGATGGGCTCTGTGTCTTTCTCCTCAAGCATAGGACGGATTTTCTTACAATTAGTTTTTTGTAAGTGCCATTTGATAGCTGTCCTGATATGTAAAGGGTATGTTAATAAAAGGTACAGTGTCTTTTTTATAGCTTTTTTTATGGTGGTTTATGCTTGAATAATAGTAAATGGCCGCAGTAACAGGGTTGAAAAAGGTCTTGCGTTCAACCGGAGAATCACACAGCAGAAAGCACCACTGAAAATGACTGTCTAAATGAGTATCTGTGACATGATGTTTACTAATGATTTTAGTATGTGCTTTAATAACTAGAAGCCAAGATGGCATCCATGTATTTCTCCTAAAGTACCATGATGGCTTTTATGATTAGTTTTCTTATAGCTGTTGTGATGCGTAAAGAGTGACTTAATAAAAGTAACAATGTCTATTGTCAGATGGGTTTTGTGATGGTTTATGCTCAAATGACAGTAAACGGATGCAGTAACAGGGTTGAAAAAGACCTTATGTGGGTATCTATGACATGCTGTTTAAATTCATGTGATTTTACAAAACATTTTAGCATGTGGAAGTGACAACTAGAAGCAAAGTCTGCCTCTGTTTTACTCTCCCAGAGTTGACGAAGAGTTTTTAATGTGACTTTTTTTCTTTTGTCACAAAAAGTTATCGTGATATGTAAAGGTGACTTAATAAAAGACTTAACAATGTCTGTTTTTCAGAGGTTTTGTTGTGGTTTATGTTTGAATGATGGTAAACAGATGCAGTAACAGGGTTGAAACAGGTCTTATGAAGCCACAATGGAAGGTACCACTGAAATTGACTTTTTAAATGGCTATCTATGACGTACTGTTTAAATTCTTGTGATTTTTATAAAAGATTTCAGTGTGTAAAAATGACAACTAGGCCTCTGTGTCTTTCTCCTAAAGCACATGATGATTTTTATGATTAGTAAGTGCCACTGATAGCCATTGTGATACACAAAGAGTGACTTCAAAGGAACAAAGCCTGTTTTTATTAAGGTTTTGTGGTGTTTATGCTTAAATTACAGTAAACTGACACAGTAACAGGGTTGAAAAAGAATTTTAAATTTGTGATTTTTTTATTTTTTTTTTCAAAAGATTTAGCGTGTGCTTTATGCTTGAATGATGTAAATAGATGCAGTAACGGTTAAAAAAAGGTCTTACTGAGCCTCACCATGGAAAGCACCACTAAAATAGACTTTTTAAATAGTTATCTATGACATGCTGTTTAAATTCATTCGATTTTACGAAAGATTTCAGCATGTGGAAGCCAAGACGGCCTCCAAGTCTTTCTCCTCAAGCATGTGATGGATTTTTAGGATGAGTTTTTTGTAAGTGCCGCTGATAGGTGTCATGACATGTAAAGAGTAACTATAAAAGATAATAAAATAAATAAAGGTATAATGTATTTTTTATAGAGGTTTTGTGGTGGTTTACACTTAAATAATGGTAAACGGACGCAGTAACAGGGTTGAAAAAGATCTTGTGTACAACTGGAAAGTCACACAGCAGAAAGCAACCCCTGAAAATGTCTGTCTATATGAGTATCTATGACATGCTGTTTAAATGTATGTAATTTTATAAAATATTTCAGTGTGTGCAAAAAAAACTCACAACTAGAAGCCAAGATGGCCTCTGTGTCGTTCTCCTCAAGCATATGACTGCTTTTTACGATTATTATGCCGCTGATAGCTGCAGTGATATGTAAAGAGCGACTTCATAGAAGGAACAATGTCTGTTTTTATAGAGGTATTCCAGTGATTTATGCTTGAATGATAATAAATAGACGCAGTAACTAAATAAATAGACACATGCCACCACAGAGTAAAAGAGTGGAAATCACCCTTGAAAATGACTGTCTAAATGAGTATCTATGACATGCTGTTTAAATTTGTGTGATTTTACAAAAGTGTGAAAGATTTTCAAAGTGTGCAATAACAACTCAAAGCCAAGATGTCCTCTGTGTCTTTCATCTCAAGCAAATGACGGCTTTTTTACGATTATTTTTCCTTAAGCGCCGCTGATAGCTGCCGTAATATGTAAAGAGCGACTTCATAAAAGGAACGATATCTGTTTTTATAGAAGTTTTGTGGTGGTTTATGCTTGAATTATGAATTATGACGCAGTAACGGGGCTGAAAAAGATCTTACATGCCACCAGAGAGTAACAGAGTGGAAATCACCACTGAAAATGACTTTCTAGATGAGTATTTATGACATGCTGTTTAAATGTATATCATTTTACTAAAGATTTTAGCAAGTAAAAATGACAATGACAGTAAACGGATGCAGTAACAGGGTTGAAAATGAATATCTTTGACATGCTGTTTAAATTCATGTGTTTTTACTAAAGATTTTAGCATCTGGAATGACAATTAGAAACAGAATCTGCCTGTTTCACTCTCCCTGAACAGACAAAACGTTCTTGATATTATTTATTCCTTAACGGTAAATGAATAAACAAAACTATATCTGCTTTTAAAGAGGTTTTGTGGTAGTTTTTGTTTGAATGGTGGTAAACGAGCACAGTAACAAGGTTGAAAAAGAGTCACAGAATAGGAAGCACCACTGAAAATGACTTTCTAGATGAGTATATTTGACATGCTGTTTAAATTCTTGAGCACATGACGGCTTTTTATGATTAGTGTTTTTAATTTTTTTTGCCGTGAAATGATTTAAAAGAAACTGTCTGTTTTTAAAGATGTTTTGTGGCAGTTTCATGCATGAATAACCTGGTAAACAGATGCAGTAACAGGGTAAAAAAAAAAATCTCAGAAGACCATCAGAGACCATCAGACAGACACATCGGAAAACTGCTGAAAATGACTTTTTAAGTGAATTAGCTTTGAGATGCTATTAATTAGTTTTCTTTTTGAGTGGTACTGATAGTTATGATGTTTGAACCTCTATTTGTGACTTAATAATGAGGTCTTGTGGCAAAGACGCACTTGAAATGCAGTAAATGGATGCAGTGACAGGGTTGAAAAGGATTTTACGGACAGCAGAAAGCCGCGCAGTGGAAAACACGGCTGAAATTGACTTTTTAAATAGGGTGTCTATGAACTGCTATTCAATTAATTTGATTTTTACCAAAGATTTCAGTGTGTGGATACGAATGACAACTAGAAGCAAAGCAGCCTCCGAGATTTTCTCCCTGAGCAGACGACAGGTGTTTAGGATTAATTCTGCTTTAGTAGTGCAGATGGACGTTGTGATATGTAAACTTTTATTAAGTGACTTAATATTCATAGGATTTATATCGTGTCTATTATATGAAATGCTTTCAATTCATCAAAGAATTTTAGAATCTTTCATGGTTTCATCATCATATTAGAATGATTTCTAAAGGATCATGTGACACCTAAGACTAAAGTAATGGATGCTGAAAATTCAGCTTTGCATCATAGAAATAAATTGAATTTTAAAATATATTAAAATGTAAACCAGTTATTTTAAATAGTAATAATATTTCACAATATTACAGTTTTTACTGTATTTTTGCTCAAATAAATGCAGCCTTGGTAAGCAAAAGGCACTTCATTCAAAAATGTTAATAATCGTGAAAAAGCTCAAACTTTGTAGTGAATGTTGTTCAAAATATAGACACTTTCTGGATCTTTCTTTCTCCCAGAGCAGATTAGTTTTCTTCAAGTATTTGTACACTTTTATTATGTGGCTTAATAAAGAAAACGTCCGTTTTTATGGAGGTCTGGTGGCAGAACTGAACTTGAAGTGCAGTAACGGGGTGGAAAGCGATCTTACAGGCCAACGGAGGGCCGCACAGCGGAAACCACCGTCGAAGGTCTTTTCACTCCAGACCTCATCCATAAAATGCTTTCTGTGTGTGTGTGAACCCTGTAAAAACACTATCCGTCAGCTCTCAAAGGGAAATACATTCTCTCTCACGGCGTCCTGCGTGTCTGAAATGGATATGGCAGTGTGAAATAATACCGCGGCTGGCGGAGGTCACTGGAAGAGAGCTGTTGATTGAAGTATTTTGTCTCCTCTGGTGTCAGTGCTGTGAAGGTGAACTCCTGCATCTGTTTGTTAAATTCAGTCTTTTATTAGTGTGCGGCTGCAGCGCGCCTGTCCTTTCTTTTGTGAGCAGGCAACCGTGGGTGAATCTCGCTTTGAGGATTCCGGCTGCAGACTCCAAAAGAAAGGATTTGTTATCTCGCAGCCCGTTTAAGCACCCCAGAGACTGGCGCTCCTGCCGGGCAGGCGCTTCGCAGGCGTCCCCGAAGCACTGCACCCTGACCTGTCCGTGGAGACGCAAAGCCTGCAGGTTTTTATAAACTTCAGCTTCTGAAGGAAGAAGGCCAGATATGACTAGACTACAGTCTAGTATAGTCCACTAAGCAGTTTGTTCTCAAAAGTAGGAACTTTTGTCATTTTTGTGTGCAGTGTGAATCAGATGTTCATGAATCATCTGTCTGAAGGTGCATTCACATTGACAGCAAGTAAACTTAGTATTAGTATCTTAGTATTGATTTTTAAAATCCCAAAAAACTTTTCAACCAGATTAACTAGTGTGATTCATGATTAAATGACTCTTAAGAACCAGTTCTTTTCAATGATCTGATTCTGAAACGACTCTTGTGAACTGATTCTTTTTTAATGAATCAAAAGCATACTACGCAGCCAGTGTAGTAGAATTCATAAACAGGTGATTGTTATAAACCGATTCTTTTTAGTGAATCAAAACATACTAGGCAACTAATGTAAACTTGTGTGTAATCAAATGATTCTTATCAACTGGTTATTTTTAGTGAACCAAAAACACACCAGGCAACCAGTGTAGTCTTGTTCATGAACAAATGATTCTACAAACAGGTTCTTTTTAGTGATTCAAAAATAATGAGTGCAACCATTGTTGTCCAATTTACAAACAAATGATTCCTATGAACTGATTCTTTTTAGTGAATTAAAAAAACATATTGGGCAACCACTGTAGTCCAGGTCACAAACAAATGAACCCACAGAATCCACAAAACAAATGATTCTTATGAACAGAATCTTTTTAGTAAATAAAAACAGTGAGTACTAGACAGCTAGCGTGGAGTAATTTGCAAAGAAATGGCACTTATGAACCAATTTTTTAGCGAATCAAAAACATACCACACAGTTTAGTCCATTTCCCAAACAAATTACTTATTTGGACCAATTCTTTTAGTGAATCAAAACAATGGTACACAATAGGGTTGCGCGATAATGCCCATTGTCATATCGTCCTATCCTCAGCCTGTAAGACCGCCGATACACGATAGTATCGGGGGGAGGGGCAATTTTTTGATTATTTATGTATTTGTTTGCTTATTTATAAGATCATTTATTTACTTATTAGTCTACTTTTTTTTTAATTTACACTTTTATTTAAATATTAACGTAATTATTAATTATCACGGGGAATGACACATGGGAAATGAGGACCGTCTATCATTCTGACAAGGAGGATGGAGTTGGTGGGAAAGAAAAATGCCACATCGCCTATTTGGCAATATCTCGGGTTTACACCAGATGAAAAAGGTGAGCCCGCTGATGTCACGCAGGCAGTTTGCAGACTTTGCTCGAAGGTTGTGCCGGTAAAAGAATCACAAACCACAAAACATGTATGTACATTTGCGTGGCCACCACCCTGCTGAGGCTGCTAAACTAGCGCCAAGAGAAGGCATGATTAGCAAAGATCGAAGTCAGCCATCAATCATCGGAGCTTTTCTTTTAATGGCAAACCTGGCAAAAAAAATACCTGTGTGTTACCGCAACTAGCACCCCTTCAGAGCGCGTGTTTAGCGCAGCCGGCAACATAATCACTCCACTTCGCAGCCTACTCAAACCAGAAAAAGTTAACCAGCTTGTTTTTTTGGCAAAAAATCTGTAGACGGAAGCATTACTCTTGCATCGTAAACAGTCATATTGTTTTAAATCTGTAAGCAATGTAACTAAGATTGCATTATTAGTTCTTGGTTATTTAATTTTTTTTTTTTTTTTTTTTTTTTTTGCTTTTTGTT
This sequence comes from Cirrhinus mrigala, assembly GCA_036247105.1. Classification (NCBI taxonomy): domain Eukaryota; kingdom Metazoa; phylum Chordata; class Actinopteri; order Cypriniformes; family Cyprinidae; genus Cirrhinus; species Cirrhinus mrigala. The sequence continues at coordinate 15,933,647 of CM070031.1, read as the reverse complement.
TATTGAAACGTGTTTGGCTATTAGCGACAAGATAAACACTCTTTTATGTTAAATATGTTAAACAAGTTAGAGTTTAAAATAAACCTTCTTTTCATTTTCATAGCCGACTGATTATTGTGCATTTATTCTGAATACGCATCATACATTTGCGGCTTGCAAGGAATGCATATGACGATTTTTAAAAGAGAATCACTCCTCTTTGAAAAACGTATTACAAGCGACTTTAAAACTAAATTTCCTTCTTTCACAAATTATGTCAAGCCTGCTTGTTATAAAGAGACATTGTACAGCTGTTATTTTAACCATGTTAAAAAAAAAACGGCAAAACTGCATTATTTTCGTTTTGTTTTAGTTGCATAAAGTGTAAACAACAACAAAAATAACATAACTATACAATAACAAAAATTATATATTATTACATAATTTTGTATATTAGCCTAACACTGATAAATTTATGTATGATTTTTTTTAATATATTCCTCTGGTGTCTGGTGGGTGAAGGTTATGCGACGATGACAGTGTGAAACTATGCAAGGGCCAATGAATTGTACTTTGATAATAATAATTGCCTAATAATAATTAAAAAAAAAAAAACAACAACAACTAGAAAATAAGCCGTATTATCGTCATTTTTATTAGCTATCGTCCATATGGCTGACTATCGTCGATAGACGATAGTATCGTCTATCGGCACAACCCTAGTACACAACCAGTGTAGTTCAATTCATGAACAAATTAAGCTTATGAACCAAATATTTTTATAGAACTGTCTAATTCACTAACAAATAATTCCTATGAACCAAATCTAAGTGAATCAAAAAACACGAGACAACCTTTGGTCTAATTCACAAATGACTCTTATGATCCAGTGAATCAAAAACATTGAGACAACTGAGTGTAATCTGATTAAAAAACAATAGACTCTTGTGATACTGATTCTTTTCAGTGAATCAAAAGCATACTATGCAGCCAGTGTAGTACAATTCACAAACAAGTGATTGTTATAAAGCAATTTTTTTTAGTGAATCAAAAACAGACTAGGCAACTAATGTAATTGTGTGTATGAACAAATGATTCTTATCAACTGCTTCTTTTTAGTGAATCAAAAACACACAAGGCAGCCAGTGTAGTCTTGATCATGAACAAATGATTCTTATGAACAGGTTCTTTTTAATGATTCAAAAACATTGAATGCAACCCCCTCCCCCAACAGTCCAGTTCACTAACAAATAATTCCTATAAACCAAATTAATAAGTGACTCAAAAAACACTACAAACAAATGATTTCTATGCACTGATTCTTTTTAGTGAATTTAAACACATGCAAGGCAACCAATGTAGTTAAATTCACAAACAAATGATTATTATAAACCGATTCTCTTAGTGAATCAAAAACATACAGTAGTAGGCAACCAGTGTAGTTCAATTCACAAGCAAATGATTATTATGAACCGATTCTTTTAGTGAATCAAAAACGTACAGTAGTTGGCAAACCGGTGTAGTTCAATTCACAAACAAATGATTCTTATGAACCAGTACTTTAAGTGAATCAAAAATGCTTTGAATGCAACCCAATACAGTCTGATTCAAAAACAATTGCCTATTTATGTCATTTAAACACATGCAAGGCAACCAGTATAGTTCAATTCACAAACAAATGATTCTTATGAACTGATTCTTTTAGTGAATCAAAATTGTACAGTAGTAGGCAACCAGTGTAGTTAAATTCACAAACAAAAGATTCCTATGACCGATTCTTTTAGTGACTCAAAAAAGTACAGTAGGCAACAAGTGTAGTCCAAGTCACAAACAAATGATTCTTATGAACCAGTACTTTAAGTGAATCAAAAATGCTTTGAACGCAACCCAATATAGTCTGACTCAAAAACAGCTGTCTGTTTTTGTAATTTAAACACATGCAAGGCAACCAATGTAGTTCAATTCACAAACAAATGATTATTATAAACCGATTCTCTTAGTGAATCAAAAACATACAGTAGTAGGCAACCAGTGTAGTTCAATTCACAAATGATTCCTATGACCGATTCTTTTAGTGAATCAAAAAATGTACAGTAATCAATCAATGTAGTCCAAGTCACAAACAAATGATTCTTATGAACCAGTACTTTAAGTGAATCAAAAATGTTTTTGAATGCAACCCAATATAGTCTCATTCAAAAACAATTGCCTATTTATGTCATTTAAACACATGCAAGGCAACCAGTATAGTTCAATTCACAAACAAATGATTCTTATGAACTGATTCTTTTAGTGAATCAAAACTGTACAGTAGTAGGCAACAAGTGTAGTCCAAGTCACCAACAAATGATTCTAATGAACCAGTACTTTAAGTGAATCAAAAATGTTTTTGAATGCAACCCAATATAGTCTCATTCAAAAGCAATTGCCTATTTATGTCATTTAAACACATGCAAGGCAACCAGTATAGTTCAATTCACAAGCAAATGATTATTATGAACCGATTCATTTAGTGAATCAAAAACGTACAGTAGTTGGCAAACCGGTGTTGTTCAATTCACAACAAATGATTCTTATGAACCAGTACTTTAAGTGAATCAAAAATGCTTTGAATGCAACCCAATATAGTCTGATTCAAAAACAATTGCCTATTTATATAATTTAAACACATGCAAGGCAACCAGTATAGTTCATTTCACAAACAAATGATTCTTATGAACTGATTTTTTTAGCAAATCAAAAGATGCACAGTAATAGGCAACCAGTGTTGTCCAAGTCAAAAACAAATTATTCTTATGAACCGTTTCTTTTAGTGAATCTAAAACACACAGTAGGCAACCAGTGTAGTCCAATTTAAAAACAAATGACTATTTTGCATAGATTCTTTTAATGAATCATAATATAGACCCATTTGGAGCCATTAAACCCATTTTATACTCTTTCATGGGTTTTACAATTTTATTTTTAGAAGTAAATATGTATAATTTACAGTAGATAATTTTTTATATGAATATGTAAGCAAAATGGACATTTTAACTTAGCTTTAAATGATTCGGAAAGGAATCAAATCAAATTCGGATATCCGTATTGATAGTCAGCCCTGCTGAGTAATAGCAGGCGTTTAATATTCTCTGATTGTTGGTCAGTTGTCGTCCCATCCCGAGAGCGGATTAGTCCCTGAAGATGACTGGCATGATGTTTATATTTCTATCAGCCAGCGGCTAAAAAAAATCTCCATAATCTGGCACCCTGACACATATGTCCTGATAACAGCTCGTGACTCTCAGTCGTGCTGACCCCCGTGTCAGGCGTGTTAGAACTTGCATTTTTAATGTGTTTTTCTTCGATAAGCTCCTTAGGATGGAGGGAGGCAGCAGTGGTCAGTCTTCTTTGTGTGCTGTGCCGTCAGGTTCACTCTTAAAACCTATTAGAATCAGTCAAGCGTCCTGATTAGATGAAGAAATGAAGCAGAGATGAGCCTGTGTGTTGCTTTAGAAGGACGCGTCATGGAAATCAGGTTTTTTCAGGCTTGAAATAAGAGTTTGATGTACTGTGTAGACATACTTCAGCTTGTAAAGTCCTCAAACTTTAGTTTTTTTGGCATAAACCACCTCATATTTATCTATTCAGTATTCATCTGTTTATCTATTTATCTATCCATATCTATCCAAATCTATCTCTATACAAGTTATGTTAAATATTTGTATATGTCTGTTAACATATTGCATCTTTTTTTATATTAAAAAATACAATATTTATTTATGAAGCTTATTTAAAACAATCAAGGGTTACAAAGTGCTGTTCAAAAATAAAACAAAAATGACATGATTGAATTTGTAGTTTGTAAAGTTAGGATTATACATTAGGTAATGTATTGTGACTACTTTCTGATTACTTTTAGATTACTTTTGACCTAACTCATATGAGGTTTGTTTATTTATTTATGTTTTAAAATGTGTTGCTGTGGTTTTTCTAGGGTTGTAGGGTTGCTTTTTCTTTTTTTTAAGGGTTTGATTATCAGCCTGGCCGATATTAAGCATTTTTATGGTTATCGGTATCAGTCATTTTCAAAACTGGTTTGCAGATAAAATTATTTAAAAGCATTTAAAGAAAGTTTTTGTCATAACCCTTGTTATTCTTAATTTTGACATTTGTTTTCATTTTTTCACCAGACATAAATATCAGTTATCGGTCTACTTGTTCTGTAATATTCAGTATCGGCATCTGCGCTGATATTAAGCTTTTTTATGGTTATCGGTATTGGTCATTTTCAAAACCGATTTGCCAATAAAATAATTTAAAAGAATTTAAAGAAGGTTTTAGTCAGAGCACTGTTATTTTTAATTTTGACATTAATTTTCGTTTTTACACCAGACATATATATTGGTTCAAAATATTGGTTATGGGTCTACTTGATCTGTAATGTCTGGTATCTGCATCAGCGCCAATATTAAGCATTTTTATGGTTATCGTTATCAGTCATTTTCAAAACTGAATTCTTAATTTTGACATTCATTTTCATTTTTACACCAGACATATATATTGGTAATTTTCAAAACCAATTTGCAGATAAAATCATTTAAAAGCATTTAAAGAAAGTTTTTGTCAAACCCCTTGTTATTCTTAATTTTTACATTTGTTTTCATTTTTTCACCAGACATAAATATCAGTTATCAGTCTACTTGTTCTGTAATATTCAGT
>CM070031.1:15786467-15923967 GCA_036247105.1 Cirrhinus mrigala | reverse complement strand
GATAAACTACTACTAAAATTAACAACTTTTACTTTGAAAATTGTAGGATGTGTCTCTGCTGAACCTACGTGATGTCACCTAAAAAAAGGAATAAATTTAAATTTTTTTTTTTTTTTCTTATTTTTGTGAATAATATTAAATGTTATTGAATGAACATTTATTTTATTTTATTTATTTGTGCATATACATAGACATTACTAAGTATTTACTCATTACTTACATATACATATACATTAATTATTTACATATACGTATTTAATAAAATATAAGGAATAAATAAGTAATATAAATATAATTATTTTATTTAATAATAATATCTCTAATATTAATTAATATAGTATCATGAATACACATATATTTAGATAATGGTAGTAGTAAATAATATTAACAGTAATTCACAAAATAATAATAATGTAACAACAATAATAATAATAAAATATTATTATAACAATAATGTGTATATTAATAATGTGTATTTGGAATAGCAAAAGCTATTATTATTGTTATTATTCATTTAACGTATGTAAAATATGTATATATTTTTCTCTTAAATAAAAGTAATAGTAACAAAATAAATAATACAAATAAATAGCGAAATTAACTATGTATTTATTTATTATTTATTTATTTATTTATTCATTCATACGTGGTAATAAAATAAATAATAATAAATATCCATAAAAGATACAAAATAATAATAATTATTATTAATAATAATATTATTATTATTATCAACACAATAATGTGTGTATTTATCTGATCAATATAATAATAGTAACAAATTAAATAAATCAATAAAAATAGTAGCAAAATAAATAAGTAATAATATAAATAAATATACAAAAATTCACTAATAATATTACTTTTTTATTTATTTATAGTAATATAATAAAAAAAACAATTTATTATTATTATTATTATTGCAATAATAATGTGTATATTTATCTGGTCAGCATAATAATAGTAAAAAATAAATAAATATTAAATAGTGTCAATAATTTTAATATGATAGTAGTAGTAGCAGTAGTAGTAATAATAATAATAATAATAATTATTATTATTATTATTATTATAACAATAATGTGTATATTAATCTGATCAATATAGTAATGGTAACAATTTAAATAACTAAATAATATTAAATACATGGCCATAATAATAATAATAATAATAATTTATTATTATTATTATTATTATTATTATTATTACTATCATTATTATTTGTTATTATCATTATTAATAATAGTAATAAGTATTATTATTGTTGTTGTTATTAATTTAACATATATAAGATATGTATATATTTTCCTGTTTTTATAAAAGTAATAACAAAATAAATAATTTAAATAAATATCCAAGAATTAATTAATTAAAAACTAATAATATTGCTTATTTATAGTAATAAAATAAAAAAAAAATCTATAAAATATTAAAAAAAATATTATTATTATTATTATTATTATTATTATTAACCACACCAGCAATAATATATATGTGTGCATTTATTTATTTATTTATTTATTTATTTGATTTGTTTGTTTGTTCGTTTATCTAATCTATATTTATTTACATGAATGGCCTGGATTTTTTTTCGTAGCGCTTTAGTGTACATTAGTGATTCCCTCTGAAGTTGTGTACTATGGAGAATGACGTGCCAGTCAAGCATACTTAGCGTTCTGAGTGTGTTGAGATCACTAACCCATAGCATGAGGCGTAGCAAACACTGCTAATTATTCGCATCTCTCCCTCCTGCACTCTCAGTGAACTCTTGTCCTCGGCGAGACCCGCATCAGCTGACGGTGCCTCAGCGCGAGTGTGTTTCCAGTTATAGCCAGACGTTTGTTGGCAGGAAGTAGCTGCTGTAGTGTTTTGACTGCCTTTGGACTTCAGCCTGCTTTGTAGTAGCAAAGATTTGACTCTTTACTACTCAGTAGCAGAGTAAGAGAAGCCGCCAGACCATCACCTCCAGGGCCGCATCTGGGGAACGTGACGAATCCCGTGTGGAAACGATGAGCGATTGCATCCCGCTGGAGGCCGCAGGGGGTCAGATGGTTTTTCGTGCAGGAGATATCCTGACCGATGGGCTGGAATGAAACAGAAACCCTCAGTGAACATTGCGCTGGGGATTTGTTTCTGTGCACTCGCTCATTCCCACACAAACTTTTCCAAGCAGCGAGTCAGTTTATAACTGAAAGAACATGAACCATCTGCTGGATTTCTGTCCTGACATACGGCTGAACATTTATTCCATAAATATACGCATAGCATGTGGCTTGTTTAGATTTGAGGTTCAATTAGGCAGTGCTGGTTAAAGGCTTCTTTTGAGAAATTTTTCAGTAAGTCTGTGAACCTTATTTTGGAGTATTTTACTGTTTATTTTGCTGGTTTAGTTTTACCTGCATTTCGGATTCAGACTTTTAAATTTAGGGTATGTTTAGACAACAGCAATTGTTTTTTTGTTTTTTTTGTTTGGAAAGTTTCACATACAGAAGATAATGTTGTCAAAACGATCCCTGTTGACATGGATCCGCAAAAATGACTAAAAACGCTGCATTACGCACTTTTCAAAAGTTTGCGTTTTCAGGCCCCCAAAATGCCATTGTTGTTTAAATTAACAGGAAAAATGCATTGAAAGTTTAACGTTTTTAGTTGAAAGTGAACAAATAATTAATAAATAATTAATAAATGTATTTATTTATAAATAAATATAAAAAGAAATAATTCTATTTTATGTTTATTCCCAATATTTATAAATTTTATTTTAAATAAAATTAAATAAATTGACAGATATTTTTGTCTTTATTTATAACTGTTATTGAATAAGTAATTATTTTTTGTTTATAAAATAAATAAATATAGAAATGAATTATTCTGATTAGATTAATATTATTTATTCATTTATTTTTGTTATTGAATAAATACTTATTTTTTATTTATAAAATATGATTATATAAACAAATAAATATAAAATAAATAATTCTACATATGTTTAATATTTATTTATTTTTTTTGTTATTGAGTATATAAGTAAATATAAAAATAAGTAATACTACTTTGTTCTAATATTTATTCATTTAAATAAGCGAAATACATTTAAATGAAATTAAAAACATATGTATGTATGTATGTATGTATGTATGTATTTATTTATTGTATTTATTTATGTATTTTTAATTATTTTTAAAATATATGATTATATAAATAAATATAAAATAAATTATTCTATTTTGTTTTATGTGTATTTTTTATTGATTAAATATTTATTTATAAAATATAGGAATATATAAATAAATATGAAAGTAAATAATTCTAATTTGTTTATTTCTAATATATTTTTTTAAATTAAACACATTATAAAATAAATGAATATATAAATACATAAATACATTTTGTAGAAAGATTTGATTAATATTATTTGATTTAATTTTGCTATTGAACAAATGCTTATTTTTATTTCTAAAATATATGAATATATAAACAAATAAATATAAAATAAATAATTCTACATATGTTTAATATTTATTCATTTATTTTTGTTTTTGACTAAATACTTATTTATTTCTAAAATAAATGAATATATAAATAACTATAAAAAATAAGTAATTCTACTTTATTCCTAATATTTATTTATTTAAATAAAATTAAATACATTAACATACACATTTTTATTTATTTTTATTGCTGTTATCGATTAAGATTTTTTAATTTATAAATTAAATGAAAATCTAAATACATAAATATACAAATAAATTACTCTATTTTGTTCAATATTTATGTACTTATTAATAACTGTTATTAGAATAATACAAATTTTATTTTTTTTTTTTTATTTTATAAAATAAAACTGAATAAATCCAAACTAAACAAATGTTATATTGATTGATTGATTGCATTATAATATACTTGAGAATTTACCATCCATAGTAAATATTATACATGAAATATGTTTTACAATTCTTTATATAATTAAATTTCTGTAATATTTCATATGGATTGTAAAATCACCTGCTAATGTGGGGTGTTGCGAAGTTAATTTTAGATTCTGTGAAGACTCTGCTTGATCTGAAGTGTTATCACAGTGTTATTTTCCATTGTGCTGAAGATTTCATTTCATTTGCTCAGGATAGAGGTTTTTCTGTCTGTGATAGCACAGACTTTCTGCCAGTGCAGTTTTAGCACCATGTGTCTCTGCTCAGACGTTCACCTCGCAAACATTTGCTGTTTGTGTTGAATCTCGCATCACCTCAGCATCACTGACCGGCGTTGGTAAAACCAAACAAACGAGAAACAGGCCAGAATCTGGATTTATATACCTTGTTATGTTTCCTTCTGAGACCAAAACTATCTTCATGTTGGCAGTTTCAGAGTAAACTTAACAGGATCATGGTTTGAGGGAAACGTCTGTCTCGCTGACAGCATCAAACCTCTGGCTTTATTGCATGGACACTAACACGCTTCTCCACCTCAGCTACACGCTACAGCTGAATCCCAATACATAAATAGTATGTGAGGTTAGCGCATGCCAAGCATGTTTGTTGAAAACTGGTACGCTAAAGATTTCCAGTGTTTTCCTTTGGGATTTAGATTCCATTTCCTAAATGAGTCTGTTAATGATTTTTGTAGTGCAATTAAGGTAGAAATATTGTGATCCACATCTCGTGAGCCTTGAGAACAAAACACAGATACACTCTTAAAAATAAAGGTGCTTCACAATGCCATAGAAGAACCTTTTTTGTCTTAATGGTTCCACAAAGAACCTTAAACATCTGAAGAAACTTTCTGTTTCACAAATGGTTCTTTGTGGTGAAAGAAGGTTCTTCAGATTATAAAAAGGTAAGAAAGAGATGGTTCTTTAAAGAACCTTTGACTGAATATTTCTTTGTGGAACCAAAAATGGTTCTTCTACACTGTAAAAAACAATTTGTTGAGTCAACTTAAAATAATTTGTAACCTGGCTGCCTTAAAATTTTAAGTTCAGTCAACTCAAAAAAAAAAAAAAAAAAAAGATTATTCAACTTGAAATGTTAAATTATACTAAGTGACAACTTAGATATTTGAGTTGAATCAACTTAAAATTTTAAGGCAGCTGGGTTACTTACCCATCTGTTAAGTTTAGCAAACACAAATATCTAAGTTGTCACTTAGTACAACTTAACATTTCAAGTTGACTAAACTTGAGTTGACTGAACTTAAAATTTTAAGGCAGCCGGGTAACAAATTATTTTAAGCTGACTCGACAAATTGTGTTTTTTATTTTTTACAGTGTATGGCATCGCTTGAAGAGCCTTTCAAAGCACCTTTATTTTTAACAGTGTAAGTTGCCAGATATGCGTTTCGTTCACTGTATATAACTCTACTGGTTGTGCTGTCTGTTTTTGATTCACTAAAAAGAGCTGGTTCATAAGAGTCATTTTTTTGGAATCATTTGGTCTGCACTTTTTCTGCTTTGTTTTTGGTCCAATAGCAAGAACTGATTCAAAAGAGTCATTTGTTGGGGTGCTAGTTTAGTCTGCACTGTGTGTGCTGTATGGGTTTGATTCACTAAGAAGAATTGGTTTGAAAGAATAATTTCTTTGGGAATAATTTGGTCTGCAGTGTTTGATTTACTAACAAACATTGATTCAAAAGAGCCATTTGTTTGGGAATTATTTAATCTGCATGTTGTGCACTGTATGGGTTTGATTCACTAACAAGAACTGGTTTGAAAGAGTCATTTGTTTGGGAATCGTTTGGTCTGCACAGTTTCTGTTGAGTTTGATTTGCTAACAAAAATTGATTCAAAAGAGTCATTTAATGGAGAATTATTTAGTTGTTTTAATACAGTAATAAGAATTGGCTTAAAATAATCATTTGTTAAAGAATCATATGGTCTGCACTGTTTGTGCTGTGTTTGATTTGCTAACAAAAATTGATTCAAAAGAGTCATTTGTTGGGGAATTATTTAGTCTACACTGATTGTGCTGTATGTTTTTGATTCAGTAATAAGAATTGGTTCAAAAGAGTCATTTGTTTGGAAATCATTTGGTCTGCACTGTTTGTGCTATTGTTTGATTTCCCAACAAAGATTGATTCAAAAGAGTCATTCGTTGGGAATTATTTAATCTGCACTGTGCGCTGTATGGGTATGATACACTAACATGAATTGGTTTAAAAGAATCATATGTTTGGGAATAATTTGTTCTTTACTGTTTGTGATGTGTTTGATTTGCTAACAGGAATTGGTTCAAAAGAATCATTTGTTTGGGAATCATTTGGTCTGCACTGTTTGTGCTATTGCTTGATTTTCCAACAAAAATGGATTCAAAAGAGTCATTTGTTGGGGAATTATTTAGTCTGCACTGTTTGTGCTGTATGTTTTTGATTCAGTAATAAGAATTGGTTCAAAAGAGTCATTTGTTTGGAAATAATTTGGTCTGCACTGTTTGTGCTGTGTTTGATTTGCTAACAAAAATTGATTCAAAAGAGTCATTTGCTGGGGAATTATTTGGTCTTTACTGTTTGTGATGTGTTTGATTTGCTAACAAAAATTGATTCAAAAAAAAGAGTCATTTGTTGGGAATTATTTACTCTGCACTGTGTGCGCTGTATGGGTTTGATTCACTAACAAGAATTGGTTCAAAAGAATCATTTGTTTGGGAATCATTTGGTCTTCACTGTTTGTGCTGTGTTTGATTTGCTAACAAAAACTGATTCAAAAGAGTCATTTGTTGGGGATTTATTTAGTCTACACTGATTGTGCTGTATGTTTTTGATTCAGTAATAAGAATTGGTTCAAAAGAGTCATTTGTTTGGAAATCATTTGGTCTGCACTGTTTGTGCTGTGTTTGATTTGCTTACAAAAATTGATTCAAAAGAGTCATTTGTTTGGGAGTTATTTAGTCTGCACTGTGTGCGCTGTATGGGTTTGATTCCCTAACAAGGACCAGTCCGAGTGAGAGTCATTTGTTTTTGCTTCATGTGTTTGATTCACTAACAAGTCAATTGTTTTGAAGTCATTTTGTCTGCAGTGTTTGTGCTGTATGCATTTGATTCCCCAACAAGAACCAGTTTGAGAGTCATTTGCTCTTTTGGTTAATGTGGTTGATTCACTAACTGCACGTTTCGTGCCGTATGTGTTTGATTCACTAATGAGAACCAGTTTGAGAATCATTTGTCCTTTTGGTTCAAAAGAGCCAATTGTTTGGGAATCATTTGGTCTGCACAGTGCTGTATGTGTTTGATTCACTTACAAGAAGCGATTCGTGAGAGTCATTTATTCATTGTTTCGGTTGAAAAAAAACTGTAGTGCAATGCAAAACCGACAAGTCTTTTTATTTAATGTAATGAGTTTAGCAAGATGCTAATGCTTACATACAAACAAAACGTGGGGGTCTGAGATATCAAATGCATTATGCTGTGGCAGTATGTAGTAATATTGGCGTACAGCAGGAGTTTTCAACAGGGGGTCCGCAATGGTACAGCAGGGGGTCCGTCAATGATTAAACAGAAACACAATATTAAATTAACTTCAACCAAATGCTAAATCTCGCATTGTGTCTACCACATTAAAATGTATGAGTTCAAATTAAAATGTACAGGTCTATACATCAATACTGTTTATTTTAATAACTTAGCTATTTAGCATCATACCAAAGTATCCAAATATGCTACTATACGAATAATGTTATAGGTCAGTCTTGAAAAATAATCAGTTTAAATACTCAGAAGGAAGTGTGTGTATTGTGTCGCAATCTGTTTTTGAGGTTTAACCTGGAAGTCTGAGGTTCAAATACGATCCTGTTTTTGTAATGTAACAGTAATATTTCCTCATGACCTTCAGAAAGCATAGTGATGTGGCAGCTGCCGTTTTGTCACTTGAAAACTTGATTGTTTTAAAGTTTGAAGGATTTTGACGCGCCTGACGTTTGTCTTTCCGGCAGAGCTGAAAAGAAAACATCTAGCGAGAAGACGCCTTGAGTTTTTCTCTCTTTTGCTGTCTTCTGTCATTCTCTGTCACCCACATTCACTCCGTCTCTGGTATAAAATCGCTGTCTCTTCGGTGAGAAATGTCTGCGTGTTGCCGTCTGGTGTAACTCTGTGTCCTCAGAGCCCTGGAGATTCAGGGATATGTGTGTTGAAGGAAAGGAAAAAAAGAAATAGCTTTCATTTCTTTTGTCTTCAAATTAAATTCTCCTGACTTTTCCCTCCTCTCTGACACGCTGATTAATTCCAGCATGTTGTCTCTTTACATTAGGCCGTGAGCGGACCGGACCGCGGCTAAGCAAACCAATCTCATCCTGTTGCCATGGGAGCGCTTTCCTCGCATCGTTGGTATCTAGAGCTTGGCCCGTCACCAGATCGAACACGCACCAGCTTCCTGTTCCTTCTGTGAGGGCTGTGAAAGAGCTCAGATGGAGCATTTCGCTCAGACTCTGGCCTACTTGTAGTTTATATACAGCAGGGTTATTATAGTTAAAGGAGAAGTGCACTTCCAGAACAACAATTTACAAATAATTTACTCACCCCCTTGTCATCCAATATGTTCATGTCTTTCTGTCTTCAGTTGTAAAGAAATTATGGTTTTTGAGGAAAGCATTTCAGGATTTTTCTCCATATAATGGACTTCATTGGTGCCCAGATTTTGAACTTCCAAAATGTAGTTTAAATGCAGCTTCAAAGGGCTCTAAACGATCCCAGCTGAGGAAGAAGGGTCTTATCTAGCGAAACGATCACTCATTTTTTTCGAAAAATCCATTTTTTTATACTTTTTAAGCACAAAAGCTGGTGTAGACTCTGGGATGCACGTCCACGATGCTACGAATTAGTGATGGGTTCTTCTTGAACGATTCGTTCATTTTGAATGAATCTGTAATGTGACTCGGGAAGAACGAGTCGTCTCGGGGAGTGATTCGTTCAGTCGTGCATGTGCAACATCCTATTAGGTTCTGAACTAGAATTCGTTCACCTGTTTTGAGTCTTCAATTTTGTCGAGTCGTTCGTTCATCTTATTGGGCTGTCACATGATGAACGAAAGACTCGAACCCGAAAACTTGTCAGATAAGAGGTGAGGTGAGCTAATCATAGACTAAAGACCCATGTAAACAATGAATTAATCTTTTCTGTTTCTTATAGCATTATAGTTTTGTCTTGTTTGTAATGTGATCAACGAGAAAATATATATTTTTTTAGACGTCTTGTTAATACGAGAAAATATATTTTTAATGGCATAACATCTCGTTATTACAAGAAAAAATGTTTTTAGACATCTCATTATTATGAGAAAATATATTGTTTTAATAACATATCTCGTTTTTATGAGAAAATATATTTTTTAGTCATGTAATATCTCATTATGAAAAAATATATTGTTTTAACAACATAACATCTTGTTTTTATGAGAAAATATATTTTTTAATCGTAATATCTCATTATTATGAGAAAATATATTGTTTTAACAACATAACATCGTTTTTACGAGAAAATATATTTTTTAATCATGTAATATCTCATTATTATGAAAAAATATATTGTTTTAACAACATAACATCTCGTTTTTATGAGAAAATATATTTTTTAATCATGTAATATCTCATTATGAAAAGATATATTGTTTTAACAACATAACATCTCGTTTTTACGAGAAAATATATATTTTTTTTAGACGTCTCGTTATTACGAGAAAATATATTTTTTAATGACATAACATCTCATTATTATGAGAAAATATATTGTTTTAACAATGTAAAATCTCGTTAATTCGAGATTTTTTTAGACGTCTCGTTATTACGAGAACATGTTTTTTAATGACATAACATCTCGTTTTTTATATTTTTTTGACGTCTCATTATTACGAGAAAATATATTTTTAATGATGTATCTTGTTATTATGAGAAAAAAATATTTTAGACAACGTCTCATAATTACGAGAATATATGTATTTTTAATTACATAACATCTCATTATGGGAAAATACATTGGTTTAACAAAGTAAAGTCTCACTGTTATGAGAAAAAAATATATTTTTAATGACATAATATCTCTTTATTATGAGAAAATATATCGTTTTAACAATGTAACACCTTGTTTTTACAAGAAAATATATATTATTAGACATCGTCTCGTTATTATGAGAAAATATATTTTTTTAATGATATATCGTTATTATGAGAAAATATTTTTAACAACATAATATCTCAGTATTATGAGAAATTTTTTTAGACGTCTTGTTAATACCAGAATATATATATATTTTTTTTTTTTTTTTTTAATGACATAACATCTCATTATTATGAGAAAGTATATTGTTTTAACAACATAACATCTCGTTTTTTTACATTTTTTTAGACGTCTCATTATTACGAGAAAATATATTTTTAATGATGTATCTCGTTATTATGAGAAAAAATATTTTAGACAACATCTCATTATTACGAGAATATATATATTTTTAATTACATAACATCTCATTATTATGAGAAAATACATTGGTTTAACAAAGTAAAGTCTCGCTGTTATGAGAAAAAATATATTTTTAATGACATAATATCTCATTATTGTGAGAAAATATATCGTTTTAACAGTGTAACATCTTGTTTTTACAAGAAAATATATATTTTTAGACATTGTCTCGTTATTACGAGAAAATATATTTTTTTAATGACATATCTCGTTATTATGAGAAAATATTTTTAACAGCATAATATCTCAATATTATGAGAAATTTTTTTAGACATCTCTTTAATATGAGAAAATATATATATTTTATATATATATATATATATATTTATTTTTTTTTTTTTTTTTTTTTTTTGACATAACATCTCATTATTACAAGAAAATTTTTTTTTAATGACATAACATCTCATTATTGCGAGAAAATGTATAGTTTAAATGACATAACATCTTGGTATTACAGCATAATTGAGTGGAAAAAAAATCATATGTATGTGGCAGCAATGCGCCACTGTATAAAATAACAGTAATATACAGTATATTGCGATATTTCTTATGGGCAGGTGCAGAAAAAACTGGAAGAATTGTATAAATGACACTTCAGAGAAGTATGGTATCTGCAAATTATTTTAGTGTCTTCAAACAATCCTTCATAATGCTTTTGTCCTATTTAGGGTGCTGTAAGGAATGGCTTTAATATCATGGATAAAACTTCTCCACTGTCTGATAGATATCACTGAAATAGGTGTGTTGAGACATCAGATCTGTCTCTGTGACACATACAGATGCTATGAACAGATGATAAAGAAAGATTTGGGGAATGGCCAGAAGTCTTATCCAATCAGAAACAGCCTCTGTCTATCAATCATGCTGCATTTTCATAGTTAAGAACACCAGCTTTTAAGCAATTTAACAGTTCTGCTTCTACTAATGAATCTTATAGTATTTTGAGGAAGAAATAATTAGGAAAAGAAGTGTAAATGAATTGCAAAATTGCAAAAAGAATTTCCCATCAACTACATTAACAATCAATAAGCACAATGGTTTAAATGTCAATGTCATCAGAATACAGTCAGTTGTAAGATGTATGTGTTTGATTCACTAGATACAAATGACTAATAAGAGTCATGCATTTTCAAAAGAAGTCATTTGTTTGGCAATCAGTTGGTCTACACTGTATGTGTTTGAGTTACTGTGAAGAACTGGCTCAAAAGAGTCATTTGTTAGGGAATACAATATTTGTCTGAATTACTAACAAGAACTGGTTAATAGATGTTATTTGTTCAGTAATCATTTGTTCTGAATCTTTTTGTGCTGCATGTGTTTAGATTCACTTCAGAAAAAGCTCAAAAACCATTTTGTAAAGAATCATTTGGTCTGTATGTTTTGTTTCGGTTCACTATAAAGAACTGACTCATAAAAATCATTTGTTTGTGAATCATTTGGTCTGCATTGGTTGTGCTGTACAATATTTGTCTGATTTACTAACTTGAACTGGTAAATAAGAGTTGTTTGTTCAGGAATCATTTAGTCTGTATGTTTTGTTTCAGTTCACTATAAAGATCTGGCTCATAAGAGTCATTTGTTCAGGAATCGTTTGGTTCACACTGGATGCACTGTATGTTTCTGAGTCACTATAAAGAACTGACTCATAAGAGTCATTTGTTTGGGAATCATTTGGTCTACATTGGTTGTGCTGTACAATATGTGTCTGATTTACTAACAAAAAGGGTTAATAGGTGTAACTTATTAAGGAATCATTTGTTCTGAATCTTTTTGTGCTGCATGTATTTAGATTCACTTCAGAAATTTTTTTTGATCAGGAATCATTTGGTCTGTGTGTTTTGTTTTGGTTCACTATAAAGAACTGACTCACAAGAGTCATTTGTTAGGGGATTGGTTGGTTTACACTGGATGCACTGCATGTTTTTGAGTCACTGTAAAGAACTGACTCATTAGAGTCATTTGTTTGTGAATCATTTGGTCTGTATTGGTTGTGCTGTACATTATTTGTCTGATTTACTAACAAGAACTGGTAAATAAGAGTTCAGGAAAAAAGTTTGCTCAGGTATCATTTAGTCTGAACCTTTCTGTGCTGTATGTGTTTAGATTGACTTCAGACAAAAATTTTTGTCAGGAATCATCGTCTCTATGTTTTGTTTTGGTTCACTATAAGGAAATGGCTCATAAGAGTCATTTGTTCGGGAATCAGTTGGTTCACACTGGATGCACTGTATGTTTTTGAGTCACTGTAAAGAACTGACTCATAAGAGTCATTTGTTTGTAAATCATTTGGTCTGCACTGGTTGTGCTGTACAATATGTGTCTGATTTACCAACAAGAACTGGTTAATAGGTGTAGCTTATTTAGTAATCATTTGCTCTGAATCTTTTTGTGCTGCATGTGTTTAGATTCACTTGAGAAAAAAAAACTTTTTGTCAGAAATCATTTGGTCTGTGTGTTTTGTTTCGGTTCACTATAAAGAACTGACTCATAAGAGTCATTTGTTTGTGAATCATTTGGCCTGCATTGGTTGTGCTGTACAATATTTGTCTGATTTACCAGAGAGCTGGTAAATAAGAGTTATTTGTCCAGGAATCATTTAATCTGAACCTTTCTGTTCTGTATGTGTTTAGATTCACTTCAGACAAAAGATTTTATCAGGAATCATTTAGTCTGTATGTTTTGTTTTGGTTCACTATAAGAAACTGGCTCATAAGAGTCATTTGTTCAGGAATCAGTTGGTTCACACTGGATGCACTGTATGTTTCTGAGTAACTGTAAAGAACTGACTCATAAGAGTCATTTGTTTGTGAATCATTTGGTCTGTATTGGTTGTGCTGTGCAATATTTGTCTGAATTACCAGAGAGCTGGTAAATAAGAGTTATTTGTCCAGGAATCATTTAGTCTGAACCTTGCTGTGCTGTATGTGTTTAGATTCACTTCAGACTAAAGTTTTTATCAGGAATCATTTAGTCTGTATGTTTTGTTTTGGTTTTTTATAAGGAACTGGCTCATAAGAGTCATTTGTTCAGGAATCGTTTGATTTACATTGGATGCACTGTATGTTTTTGAGTCAATGTAAGGAACTGACTCATAAGAGTCATTTGTTTGTGAATCATTTGGTCTACATTGGTTGTGCTGTACAATATGTGTCTGATTTACTAACAAGAACTGGTTAATAGGTGTAACTTATTTAGGAATCATTTGTTCTGAATCATTTTGTGCTGCATGTGTTTAGAAAAACTTTTTGTCAGGAATCATTTGGTCTGTGTGTTTTGTTTTGGTTCACTATAAAGAACTGACTCATAAGAGTCATTTGTTAGGGGATTGGTTGGTTTACACTGGATGCACTGCATGTTTTTGAGTCACTGTAAAGAACTGACTCATTAGAGTCATTTGTTTGTGAATCATTTGGTCTGTATTGGTTGTGCTGTGCAATATTTGTCTGAATTACTAACAAGAACTGGTTAATAAAACATATTTGTTCAGGAATCATTTGGTCTGAACCTTTCTGTTCTCTATGTGTTTAGATTCATTACAGAAAAAAGTTTTGTCAGGAATCATTTGTTCTGAATCTTTTTGTGCTGTATGTGTTTAGATTCACAAAAATTCTCATCAGGAATCATTTGGTCTGTGCTTTGTTTGGTTCACTATAAAGAACTGTCTCAGAAGAGTCATTTGTTCAAGAATCAACATGCGCTGAATGTTTTTGATTCACCAAAATCATGTTTGAGCTACAAATAGCTTGTATCGATGACCTGTGTGTAGCTCTAATATATTTTTCTTCTTATTTTTGTCTTTTTGATCAGATATCTTGAAACCAAACGACAGGAAGACAAGACAAGAGAACGGGACCGGAAAACAACACAAACCGGACTCAAATTCACCAAGCCACGTCTTCATCTGAGCTCTGTATTAATGCGCCAAGTTGCTTCAACCCTTTACAACACCACAAACAACCTGCAGGTAAATTATGCAATATACTTTCAGTTTTTATTGAACATTTTTGCCTTTCTATCTTTATAAATGCAGTAAACCACTCCAGATTGAACATCACACAGTTAAAGGAACAGTTCACCCAAAAATAAACATTTGCTGAAAATGTGCAGTGAATGGGTGCCGTCAAATGAGAGTCCAAACAGCTGATAAAAACATCACAATAATACACACCACTCCAGATTTTCATTTCACTACACATTAATTGATGGACTGGAGCAGTGTGGATTATTTGTGAAATATTGTGATGTTTTTATCAACTGTTTGGACTCTGACGGCACCCATTCACTACAAAGGATCCATTGGTCATTGGTCTGAATGAAGAAACAAATTCTGAGGCCTGAGGATGAGTACATTTTCAGCAAACGTTGAACTATTCCTTTAAGCCGTGCATGGTAAAATCACAGTAAGGCGCAGCCTCAGGTGGCTTATTGGTTTATTCTGACCCGCCCGTCACCATCTGGTCCGTGTCCCCGTGATGCCGTCTCCTCCGGTGTTATATCGGAGATGCCCATCGACGTGCCCCTCTTAATCAGCGCACCTGTCCAAACAGATGTCCACGGGGATTTTGTTTATTGATCGCGTGTGCCGCTCGACCGCCTCCACGGGAGCCACGGGATGAACTCCGGGGGTCTTAGAGAGGAAATGAGAAATCGTTCTTGCTCATATCATTTGTTTTTTTGTTTTAATATCTGATAAGCTTGCATGTGCTGGCTTTGTGTTTTATTTGTGCGCATCAGGGCTGACACAGGCTCGGCTCCGCAGCTGTTTCTCAGGTACCGTCCAGCAGCCTTGAGCAAGAGCAGCTTTGACAAAATGTTTTAGACACCTTGTGAGAGTGAAATCTGTCTGTTTGCTCCCGTTCACTCTGTATTCACGGTCTCAAGGTGATGCACCTGTCGGCCATCTGGAGTGATTCTCACAGTGAGGGTTTTGTCAGGAAACACACTGTCTTCAGGCGATGGCTTGTTAGTTTGGAGGTGGGATTCGCGACTTGAGCTCTGTGTTCAGCAGTGGTTAAAGTCAGCATGAAGTCGCATATACAACCCATTTTTGTTTTTGTGGTGTGATGTTTTTCTGGTTTATTAGGTATTGATTTGATGAAAATGGGCGTTCCACATAAGAATTGGGCCAAAGTGAGTTTGTAGCTGGTAAAAGGATTTAAGCTTTTAGGCTTTTGAATGTATTATTTGAAAAATATTGATGAAACTGTTAAATGCCAAAGGCTCTTTTTTCTTTTTTTTTTTTAACTGTAAACTTTTTAGGGCTGAAAAACAAGATAAGAAAAGCAAGAAAAAAAAAAAGAAAAGAAAAAAGATGAATACATGTAATGAAAACTATAATTAATTGTACTTAAAATATTTTATTGGCAACAATAATGATGACAAAAAGTAACAAGCTGGGTTAATATGTTATTCATTGTTATTTAAAAACATCAGTTAGCTGCTGTACATTAAAACAATTTTTGTAAATGTATTTTTATAAAAATGCTTCTTAGTTTTTATATATATATATATATATATGTGTGTGTGTGTGTGTGTGTGTGTTATTATTATTATTCTTTTTTTTTTGGATAAAATGTTTGGAAGTTTGATTAAGGTTTAGTTTGGTTTGTTAAATTATTAATAACATTTAACATTTTGTCTGTGTAAAATGGACTGAAATTAATGTATTTGATAAAAAAAAAATTGATACATGTAATAAAAATATAATACTTTTTAACTAAAATATTTTACTGGCAACGATATGATGATAAAAAGTAACAAGATGTGTTAATATGTTAATTACTGTTACTTTAAAACAGCAATTAGTTACTGTAAATTAAAGAAAAATGCTTCTTAATTTATTATTTTTTAAATATTTTTTAACAAAAATAATTGTGAAAGTATATAGTAATTATAGTTTTTTCATTGATATTTTATTTTATTTTATGTTATTTTTCTACACTTAATATTAATAATACTTATTTCCGTTGTTATGATTTAAAATGTTCAAAACTGTTTTGCATGTTAGTGCAAAATGGACTAAAATTAATGGATATGACAAAATATTGACTCAATTTAAATTACATGGTTTCAAAACTATCAAAAACTATCAAAAAAATGAAAATATTGATGAAAATGTTAGATGACAAGTTTTTTATGTAATTGTTAATTTTTTAGGGTTAGAAAACAAGAAAAGAAAAGCAAAGAAATAAGATGACTACATGTAATAAAAACTATAATACATTTTAATCAAAATATTTTTACTGGCAACAATAGAAAAATGCTTCTTAATTTATTAATTCTAAATATTTCTAAATATTTAGAATTAATAAATATTTTTCTAAATATATTTCTAAATATTTTTAACAAACATAAAATGTTTTTTTATTTTTATTTTTGTACAATAATAAATGTTATATACACTATACTGTTTTATTTTATTTTACTTTATTTTATTTATTTGTCCGCACTTTTAATATTAATAATTATTCTATTATATTATTATAAGTATTAATATTAATACTTGTTGTTGTTATGATTTAAAATGTTCAAAACATGGTTAAGGTTTGGTTAAATTGTTTGATACATTTTTAATTTGTTCAGTTATTAGCAACATTTTGTCAGTGTAAAATTGACTAAAATGAATGTATATGACAAAATATTGACTCAATTTAAATTACATGGCTTCAAAACTATAAAAGACAACAAAACTAAAAAATGAAAATACTGACGAAATTGTTAGATGACAAAGTTTTTTTTTATTTAATTGTTCATTTTTAGGTTTGGAAAACAAGATTTGAAAACACCAAAGAAAAAAGATGAATACATTTAATGATAAGTGTCATTTAAAAATTGTGATTTAAATATTGTATTGGCAACAATATGATGACAAAAAGTAACAAAATGAGTTAAAATGATATTTTTTTAATTTTTTAATTTTAAATATTATTTAACATTTAATGTTATTTAACATTATATATATACTTGTCACAATATATATATATATATATATATGGAGACAAAGTTTTGAATGATTTATTACAAGAAATGACCTATAAGAGACGCATAAATTGCAATAAATTGTAAATATATATATATATATATATATATATATATATATATATATATATATATATATATATATATATATATATATATATATGTATATAAAAAGGTTAAAACTGTTCAAAACTTGGTTAAGGTTTGGTTAAAATGTTTGAAAACTATAAAAAAAAAAAAAAAAAAAAAAAAAAAACAAGCAGAGGTTAAAGGTCAATTTTATCTTTATCTTAGTGTTTATTATTGTAGTAAGATTTTTAAATTAATGATAAGCAGCTAGCATTATCTAGTGGTAAGATTAAAGAAAGATTCAGAAACATTATTTCCACTATCCAATCGATTCCAGAAGGATAAAGTCAAGTCACACATCTGATTATGTAAGTTAAATGGGTTGCAAATGTCAATTGACATTCACTTCAGATAATGAGTAGCTTGACAAACTACAGTTTTAAAGTGTCTTCCCGAACACTCTCTCAACCGGCGTCAAGAGTGGAAAGTGCAGATGAGGATGAACAGAAGCGTTTGTGTTGTTGATTACCGGTGTGCGGCAATTTGAACAAGAGGTGGTCTGACTCACTCCAAAACAACTGTCCTTTGCAGAGTATTTACTTAGCTGTGTGTTCAACTGAAGAGAGGACAGACGCTTAATTAGCATCGTTTGTTTTAAAATGGTAAATGATTATCTGTGCGCTGGAGGCATTCGGGTCTGCCGTTCTTCTGCTGGCCTTCAGGACGGGGCGATGATTGAATGTTTAGAGCCGGTAGCATACACACACACACACATATACGGTTGGCTTGATCCCTGCTAATCTTGTCAGCCATCAATATGTTTGGTCAGTGCAGGTATCAGTGATTGATTTTTCTTCAATGGTTCAATGCGATTCAGAGTAAAAAACCAGCTGCTCCGTCTCTACTCTTATTCATCGTGTCCTTGTTTCTCCTTCCCTCTCATCAGACCTTCTCCTCTCTTCTTGTTTTTCTCTCATCTCTCCTGATCTGAGTTCAGACCCGTTGAGATCTAGCATTAACATGCTTTTAGCATCTTCATGTGAAGTTTTGAATATCCAGAGGACGTTCTCAAACCTCTTGTACTTGTCTGGGCTTTTGGCCTGTTTTTAGCAGTTCTCACTAAGCCAAGGATCAACATCACTGTTTCTCATTCTTATTGTTCAAATCCCTAACATTATTAAAGTTTTGTGCTACAGAAACTAATGATTCCTTAAATCATGCCGCTGTGGACACTGAACTGAGAATGCCTTTTAAATTTCAGCTGAGTTCCTGAATTTGAACCAGAATGCAGAATTGCACTTTGCCTGTATGGAAGTAAAATTAAACTGAAATTCAAAGAAATTTATGTAACTGTCAATTGAACTAGAAAAGCAAAGTTAGTCAAGACAAACTATGAGTCCAGCTAGCTTGGCAAAGAATTGTTTTTGAAAAATGTTTGCAACAAATGGATGGATGGTTTGATTGTTACATTGTTAGATGGATGGATGGATGGTTTGATTGTTAGAAGAATTAATTGATGGATGGATGGTTTGATCATTGGTTGGTTGGATGGATGGATGGATGGATGGTTAGATGGTTGAATGGATGGATAGATGGTTGGTTGATAGGTGGTTGGTTAGATGGACCATAGATGGGTGGCTAGATTGTTAGAAGGATGGTTGAATGGATGGATAGATGGTTGGATAGATGGATGGTTGGTATGATAGATGGATGGATGGATGGATAAATCGAGGATGGATGGTTTGATGGTTAGAAGGGCGAATGGATGATTGGTTTGACGGTTAGATGGATGGATGGCTAGACTGTTGGATAGATGGATGGATGGTTAGATTGTTACAAGGTTAGATGGATGGATGGTTAGATGGTTGGTTGGATGGATGGTTAGATGGATGATGGATGAATGGTTAGATGGTTGGATGGATGGTTAGATGGTTGAATGGTTGGATGGACGATGGGTGGATGGATGGTTAGATGGTTGGTTGAATGGATGGTTAGATGGTTAGGTGGTTGGATGGATGGTTTGATGGATGATGGATGGATGGTTAGATGATTGGTTGGATGGATGGTTAGATGGTTGAATGGTTGGATGGATGGTTTGGTGGATGATGGATGGATGGATGGTTAGATGGTTGGATGGATGGTTAGATGGTTGGTTGGATGGATGGTTAGAAGGTTTGAAGGATGGTTTGATGGATGATGGATGGACGGATGGTTAGATGGTTGGTTGGATGGTTAGATGGTTGGTTGGATGGATGGTTAGATGGTTGGATGGATGGTTAGATGGTTGGTTGGATGGATGGTTAGATGGTTGGATGAATGGTTTGATAGATGATGGATGGATGGATGGTTAGGTGGTTGGATGGATGGTTAGATGGTTGGTTGGATGGATGGTTTGATGGATGGATGGATGGACGGATGGTTAGATGGTTGGATGGATGGTTTGATAGATGATGGATGGATGGATGGTTAGGTGGTTGGATGGATGGTTAGATGGTTGGTTGGATGGATGGTTAGATGGTTGGATGGATGGTTTGATAGATGATGGATGGATGGATGGTTAGGTGGTTGGATGGATGGTTAGATGGTTGGTTGGATGGATGGTTAGATGGTTGGATGGATGGTTTGATGGATGATGGATGGACGGATGGTTAGATGGTTGGTTGGATGGATGATGGATGGATGGTTGGATGGATGTATGGACAGATGATTTGATGGTTAGATGGTTGGATGGATGGATGGATGGATGGATGGTTGGATGAATGTATGGACAGATGATTTGATGGTTAGGTGGATGGTTAGATGGTTGGATGGATGTATGAACAGATGATTTGATGGTTAGATGGATGGATGGATGGATGGATGGTTGGATGAATGTATGGACAGATGATTTGATGGTTAGATGGTTGGATGGATGGATGGATGGATGGTTTGATGGTTGGATGAATGTATGGACAGATGATTTGATGGTTGGATGGTTGGTTGGATGGATGGATGGATGGATGGTTTGATGGTTGGATGAATGTATGGACAGATGATTTGATGGTTGGATGGTTGGTTGGATGGATGGATGGATGGATGGTTTGATGGTTGGATGGATGTATGGACAGATGATTAGATGGTTGGATGGATGGATGATGGATGGATGGTTTGATGGTTGGATGGATGGATGGTTAGATTGTTACAAGATTAGAAGGATGGATGGTTTGATGGTTAGATGGATGGATTGATGATAGATGGATGGTTAGATTGTTACAAGGTTAGATGGTTGGATGGTTTGATGGTTAGACTGTTAGATGGTTGAATAGATAGATGGATAGATAGATGGTTTGATGAATGGATGGATGAATGCATAGTTGGATGGTTAGATTGTTAGAAGGTTAGATGGATGGATGTATGGATGGACTGATGATGGATGGATGTATGGATGGATGGATGATTGGATGGTTAGATGGTTGGTTAGAAGGTTAGTTAAATGGATGCATGGTTAGTTAGATGGGTAGTTGAATAGATGGGTGGATGAATTCAAAGATACATGCATTGTTGTGGTTTTAAAGTATTTGCTATGGAGTTGTTATGGTGGTCTCTGAGGTGTTCTGGGTGGTTGCTAGGGTGTTGCTGTGTAGTTTCTAGAGTATTCTTGATACAGTTGATACAATCCTTTTCTTATGAAGAACCATTTTTCAACTATGAAGAACCTTTTGTGCAATAAAAATGTTCCTTCGATGTTAAAGGTTGGTTGATGGCTCATGGGACCATCAATGCTACAAAAGAAACTTTATTTTTAATAAAAGTGTAAGGGGAAAAAATAGTCCTTTTAACAACTGTTCACACAAAGGTTCTTTGGGGAATCCAAAATGGATCTTCTATGACATCACTGCAAAAAAACATTTTTGGAAGCTTTATTTTTAAGAGTGATATCATATTCAAAACATTCTCATTTGGTACTATAAACTTCAGAAGGTTCTATTTCAGCGTCAGGCTATAAAATTCATCCTGTCTTTTATTTTTTAAAAGTTGAGTTCATAAATCTTTGCTAACTGGAACATGTTGTATAAATGGACTCATTTGGCAGGAACAGACAGCTGTGAGTGTTTGAACACATTTTTTCCTTCCCTTCTCTGATCTTCTGTGCGCAGGTTAATAGACAGATGACGGGAATGTCTGGATGCTTAATCGATTAGCAATAAACAAGGTCTGTTCGAATCAAATCACATTGCTTAAAAAGATAAATTCTCAGGTCTGAACTGATCTTTATGGAAGTGTAGATGTTAAGCTGAGCTGTTGCTCGAACAGGCTTAGAGATTAATTGATATGATCTTCATCAGTTTGATAAGCGAACTCACAGTCCATCATACGTGATGAATGAAGTGAGATGAGAAACGAATGGTGAAGAAACGTATAATCGTCGTTTATCAGTGCGGTTCGCTTCAGTTTGTTTTAGAGTGATTGGTTTCAGGTTCAAGGGACTGACAAAGCTTTAATGTGCTGGTAAAATGAAGCAAGTAAAGCTTCAGTAGGTCCCGTCATGCTGCCGTCGCACCCCACCGAGAGAGACACGGAGACAGACAGTGAGAGTCCTTCTGGGCCACAGTGTGTGATCAAATATAGCCCAATCTTCACACCTCATAAAACTCTGTTATGTCGCTTTCAGACTCCAACCCCAACGAGAGAAAATGGCTGCTTGTCAGAGACGGCGGAGCTTTATTGGAAATGTTTCTGCTGGGTAAAATCCCCAGGAGATGTTTGATTACCGCTGAATGAGTGTGGGACACGCTGGTTGTGACTGTGAAAGCAGGTAGCTTGTCTCAGGTCCACTTATAGCTTATTCAGGCCACTTACAGTGGAAGAGAGCGTCTGATCGACACTGACCAACAGCGCTTTGCTTTCTTATGTGTTGTTCAGGAGCAGGAACATCTGAAATTGGTGGTGCCACAATAGAGAGACATACAACAAGTACCGGTTTTGCTTATGAATAGCTAGTGTACTTGCTATGAGAAATCCCAAAAATTGCTTATATAATTAATAATTATATATACGATAAGCAAATTTTATATACGTATGTATGTATGTGTATATATATATATATATATATATATATATATATATATATATATATATATATATATATATATGTATACACATACACACACACACATACATACATAAGTGACATATTTAAAATAATAAATAAAGATGCATTTTAAATTCAATCTCTATACTATTAAGTAAATAAGTAAAAATAATAAAAATATAAAACCAAAAAATATATATTTATATATTTTTTTGCCTTTGTGTTTGGAGAAATTATATTTAATATATTACATATATGTAAATATAATTAATGTGAAATATAAATATATTAAATATATCTAAAATATATCTAATATATACGACAAGCCTCTTTAATATTAAACAGGATTTTTTTCATTATTTTTATATATATATATATATATAGTGATCAATATACATTGTGTATATATATGTTTATATATATTTGTAAAAAGTGTACCTTTATGCATAAAAATGAAATACCAAAATTGAAAAATATCTAAAAACACTTCTAATAATAATAATAATAATAATAATAAGAAAATAATATTTATACACAATATTATATATGTAAAATCTATCTGTATAAAATCTATCTGTCTATATATATATATATATATATATATGTATATATAACAGTGTTTTTTTAATTATATTTAATACATATATATTTATTAAAATAATTGTATATAATAATGTGTGTGCGTATTTGTTGTTTTATATTTCATACTTATATTTATTAAAAATATTTGTTTATTTTATTATAGATATGTATATAGTGATAAAATCCATTTTGTATATATATCTACATATAAATATATAAGTTTTTATAATATTATACTTATCATAAAAAATATATATAATTATGTTAACTTCTAAAAGTTTTTATTATTATTTATAAGTGGTCTATTCTTTTTGTATAAATAAAAATAAATTAATAAATAAAAAAACATTATAAAAATAGGAATTAATTTAAATAATATTTTCTCTTCACTTATATAGCTTAAATAGGTATTTATATTTTTAAGATATTTGGGACATTTTGAGTTGAATCGTTTGCTTAGTCTTTTTCTAACTTTATTTTGCTGTACACTGCCTTAAGAGATTCAGAACACAATCTCACCAAAAAAAAAAAGATTTATGAGATGTTGAAAAGTGTTCATTGTAGCAGTCTAGAACTAGCCATATGTGTAAATGTGACTTTGTTTCCCAGCGTATTAATCCAAACCTTTGCGTCCTGACTCCCTAAAAAATCGTGAAGCAGCCAATCCGATCGAAGCCTATGATTCCACTGAACTCTTTGCATTTTAGTGTGGCTTTTGCATCAGCTGGCGTGTGGGCGTCTGAAGCCCGGGCTCGTTCAGATCTGGTTACGGCTGGAGGAAAGCCTCTTTGCTCTTTCAACAGACAGCATGAGGGCTTTTGATATTGACTGTGCTGAGAGCCTCAGGTCTGTGGATTGTTCTGAGGAGGTGCAGAATCACAGATGACCAGCGCTGGAGTAGATGATGAGAACCAGCTCCATTCAGCCTGGCTTTTTCGCTCTTATCAGAGGCAGCAGGATTAGGCTTTGGAGAACAGGCACCAGTGCTGTTAAATGTGACACCAGCATTTAGATCTGTTCATGCTGGCCGGGTTGCTAGATTTCTGCTTACGAGGGTAGAGATATGGAAGATATGGAATCATACGGAATTTAAGGCAACAGAATATTATACTGTGTACAGGATGCTGCAGTAGCTGAGAGTTTTTTTAGTATTTATTGCATTTTGTTGGTTTTGCATAAGAATGTCATTTTAGGAAAGATCATTTTCATATAAGGAAAAAGATGCATTTAAAGGATGCACACTGGTTTAAATAAGGGATCCACGTTACATTTTTAGCATATTGGTTATTGGACTGCAGATTCATTTATTTATTTATTACATTTTTTAAAAGTTAATACTTTTATTTATCAAGCATGCATTAAATTGATCAAAAGTGAAAGTAAAAACAGTTATGTTACAAAAGATTTATCAAATCTCTCTCTCTCTCTATATAAAATTTTAATGTATGTGTTATATTAATTTATTGAAAACATTAATTTATTTATTAAAAAAGACAATTTAAATGTAAAATTTATATACAATAAAATATGTATTGAAAAATGTATTAAAAATAAATAAAAAATGTAAAAAAATATTTAAAAAATAATAACAATTTAATAATTTATTTTCAGTATATTTAGATAAATTTTAAATATATCTATATATCTATATCTATATCTATATCTATATCTATATATCTATATATATGTATATATATATATATATATGTAATATTTAGTTTCTATTATATTTTATATTACTACTACTTTGAAAGAAATTAATACTTCTGCTTATCAAGCATACATTAAATTTATCATTTATTTTGTCACAAAAGATTTATCAGATCTCAGAATTATTATACCTTTTTCATATTTTGTACTGTATGTTATATTGTTATTATGCTAATTTAATTGCATCATTTAAAACAACTGATTTTAGTCTTTCTTTTTTAATTTATAATTTTACATTTTATTAATTTATTAAAAAAAATATATATTTTTTAAAAAATGAAAGAAAAAAAGAAAAATAAATTAATTGAAATAAATTAAAATTAATGTATTAATTATTTAAAGTATTTAAAAATAAATGTCAAATATTTATTTACATATTAAATATAATAAAAATTAAATAATTTATTTTTAATATATTTAGATAAATGTAACACACACACACACACACACACACACAATATATGTATATATATATATAATAATTGTGTTTCTTTTATATTACTATTTTTAAAAAAGAAATAGTACTTTTTATGAAGCATTCATTAAATTGATCAAAAGTGACAGTAAACACAGTTACAAAAGATTGATTAAATCTCAAAAATAATATACCCTTTTTATTAATTTATTTAAAAAAAAAAAGATATATATATATATATATATATATATATATATATATATATATATATATATATATATATATATATATATTAAATAAAATGAATTAAAATAATAACATAAATAAATAAATAATAGTTTTTAACATACATGTAAACTGTTTATTTATAAAATAAAAAATAATGATTTAATAATTTATATAATTTTTTTATATATTTAGATAAATTTAATATATGTATACACACACACACACACACACACACACACATCCATTTTGTTTCTATTATATTTTATATTACTATTTTTTTAAGAAATTAGTATATTTTATTAAGCATACATTTAAATTGATCAAAAGTGACAGTAAACACATTTGTTATGTTACTATTTATCAAATCTTTAAATAAATATATTCTTTTTCATATTTTGTTCTGTTTTATTAATTTATTTAAAAAAATAAATGTTTATTTGTTATTTAATATATAGAAATCTAAATAAAATTAATTAAAAAAAACATTGTAAATAAAATGTATTAGTTAATTAAGTACAATATATTTGAAAATAAATGTAAACAATTTATTTATAAAATTAAAAAATATATAAAAATATATTTTTTTTCAATATATTTGATAAATATATATATAGTTAAAACAATATACTATAGGTGTAATATATTTTATATTACTATAGTATTATTTTTTGTGATAAAAATGAACTGATTGTTACAATTTTATTCATAATGTCTGTATGACCAGTTGATTAACATAAATTGTGGATTTTAGTGCTATATAATTAATAATTATTTAGTAAATAATTAATTTAGCATTTAGCTACATTAGCAGATACTTTTATCTAAAGCAATTTACAAATATATGAATAACAGTATATCAGTTATATTATATTTGTTACTTTTTTTTCCCAGAATTTTAATATTGACTTAATAATGATCTCTAGTGCAAATAATGAAGCAAACGAATATAAATTGATGTGTGACACTTTAGTACGACAAAAGACCCCACTAATCTCACAGAGTTTCAGAAGAGCTCTCCACAACGTCTCAAGTTGTGCTCAAATTTGCCAAGATACCAAACTCAAACGCTTCTCATCTTTTCACGTTTTGATCATTAACGCGAGAAAAGCAACCTTTAAAATTCTCCTCTGAAGGTCAAAGTTTGATTGTCTGGGAGAGCGAGACTCTCACATAAAGTCAAGGCGCATTCAGATTTGAGCGGATAGGTTGTCGCTCTCCTATTTACTTTCTCTCTCTGTCTTTCTCTCATTTTCTCTCAATCCATTCTGATGGGATTTACAAGCAAGCGGTAATCCGTAACCGCCGCAAAATCTGCGGCCCACTACGCAGTTCTGTCTCTCTCTCCCTCTCTCTCTCTTCTTTTCCTCTTTCCCTTCTTAATACTAAAAATAATTTAGCTGCTTCAGTGGAGGACGCTGGTTTTATCCCCAAATCTGGGCTGAAAAGGGGCGTGTGTCTGCTGGCAGCGAGTATTGTGTAGAATTAGACTGTGACAGTCTCAAAAAGGCACCTCTCCCTCTCCCTCTCTCTCTCTCTCTCTCGCTTTATTTCTCTCTTCTTCAGCTAAAGCGTTTTAAAAATGTCAAGGATTTACCCTGTTGCTAAGCGGTTCACAGACTCTGTGCTGTTTTCCCGGTCCGTCATATGAAGTGTCGCGGGCGCAGGAGTCTGTCGGCCATCTGGAAGCAGCTTCTGCCTGACAACCCACTTCAGATTCACACCACACATCTGTGTGTGTATGATCACTGACTTCAGACTTGAAAACCAGCACATCTGTCAGGAGTATGGCGTTTGGACCATTTCTGTTGTGTTTTGTGACGGGGTGTGTGACTGAGATTTCAGAGGATGTGTAAATGACGTATATTTATGCTTTTACTGGGTGAAAAAAAAACTGAAAAAGCTGGAAAATTTTAGCGTGTGACTTACAGAAATGCCTAGTAAAATTGCACAAAAAACAGCAAGTGATAGATTTAATTATACATTCAATTTCATTCAAAGACTGAAATGGCATTTACAAACTTTTTTTAAAGAGTGTAGTGCACGCAAACTTGTTTCTGTAAGACAATGTACAGCATCATACTAAAATTTATATATATATATATATATATATATATATATATATATATATATATTAAAAACTAATTAAACAACTAATTAAAAATTAAACATTAAACTGAAATAAATTAAAAAAAAAAAAAAATATATATATATATATATATATATATATATATATATATATACACACACACACATAAACTAAAAAAGACATAAGCACACAAAATTACTCAATTTAATTTAAATTATAATTAAATTAACATTGAAATTAAAAAGGATAAACATAAAAGCTGAAGTAAAACTAAAACTGAAATAAAAACGAATATAGCTTTAATTTAAAAAATGAGCAAAAGAGCATAAACTTAATCAAAATTAATCAAAAGTACATAAATTACTCAAAAGTTAATTTAAAAAACAATTAAAATAAAATAAAAAAAATGAAATAAATGATAAAAATGAAAAAAGGTGAAGTAAAACTAAAACTGAAAAAAAATAAATGTATATAGCTTAAATTTGAATTAAAATTTAAAAATATTTAAAAAAAATTAAAAAGATTACATTTAAATTAAAATGAATAAAAAAAAAACTAAAACTAAAACTGAAATAAAAATAAATTAATATATGTAGCTGTAATAACAAAATAACAAAAGAGCATAAACGTAATCAAAATTAATCAAAAGCACATTTAATTTAAAGTACAATTAAATTCAAATTGAATTAAAACAAATTATAAAAATGAAAAAAGCTGAAGTAAAACTAAAACTGAAATAAAAATATATAGCTTTAATTTAAAATATGTCAAAAGAGCAGAAACGTAATCAAAATGGATCAAAAGCATGTAAAATTAGCACATTAAATTACAATTAAATAAAAGAATTGATAGAAATAAAAGCTGAAGTAAAACTAAAACTGAAATAAAAATTATATATATAGCCTTATTTAAAAAGTACAAAAAATGTGCATAAACTTAATGAATATTTAATTTCAATTACATTAAAATTCAAGTTAAAAAAATAAAAGCTAAACTAAAACTAAAACTGAAATAAAAGCAAATTAAGGCTACAGTTACAATTTAATCAAAATGTAATTTAAATTACAATTTAAAAAAAATCAAAATCAAACTAATAGAATCTAAAATAGTTTACAATGCTACTGTAACACTGGTGGAGAAAGATTTGTTTTATATGTAAGCAAAATGGGCATTATAACTGAAATACACACAAATAAATCATAATTAAGTTGAATTTAAATTAGATTCTAATTAAATCAAATCGGCAGGTGACGAACTGGAATTGAATTAAATGTGAACATTTGTATTGATATCCAGCCCAACAACAACCTATTGTGACCTGATGCCGTATAGTGCTTCTATATTGCACAACCTCCTTTAGAGAATTTCTGTCTTTCTATCAGGATTTACTCCAAATTATGAAAGAAATTACTTACAAAAGTTATCTGTAAGATACACAAACCAGAGCAGTCTGGCCTGATAAGATGAGCGAATGACTCTTATGAATCAGTTCTCTTGATAAACAGTTCAAAAGGGCAAAAAGTTACTGGTTTGAATCAGTTTGAAACACTGCACTGCAACATTAGTGACATGTTGTTATTATTATAAAGGAAACTCCTTAGGAATGTTTTCTGAATGGAGAAACGCTTTTTATCAGTAAATGTAACTGAATTTAGATGATTTTAGTGGTTTCTAAGACTATACGCAGTAAGTGAGCCTGTGGCCTCAGAAGTGTGTTTGCTGTACAACCATCAGTTTAATTCCTCTGTGACCCTTAAGGGTTGTGAATTATTCGCCCAGAAGGCTCAGAAACCCTCCAAGCTCTCGTTTTTACGGGGTTTTCGCTTGCCGCCTGGAGTCTTGTTGGCTAAATAAGCTGTGTAAAGTGGAGAGGCGCTATGATTTAGTTTAGTAGCGAGGAGCTGCTGCTCATCTCGCGTCATGTGCTCGTGTCCTGATGGGCAGATGTGGGTGACGTCTGCTCAGTGAATCTGCAAGACGGAGCGTCTCTCATTTCTGTGTTTAAACAACATCCGAGCGTCTCCTCCCTGCCGATATCACATCTGCTGCTCACAGCCGTGGGATTGAACACAGATGCCAAGGAAAGCACAGGCCTCTCGCTGGAGGACCCTCAAGAAGAACCAGTCGCACTAACAGACTGTCTGTATGTTGGGTTATACATATATATATATTTAGACATAATTAATCGCATGATTAGAATAGCCTGCATGGACTATGCATGGCTAAATTATGAATAAACTATTAATTATGCATCCATATGTATACATTTCATACATATCAAAATGTTTAAATAATAAATGTTTTTTGTTTTTTTTAGAAATTGTATATATATATATATATATATATACTAATTATATATTAACAATATTATATACATTTAAATAAATATGTAACACACACATGTATGAACATAAATCATTGTAAACTTTAAAGTAATTAAACATTTTTGTATAATTTACACACACACACACACACACACACTTAATAAACAGTCAAAAATATTAAAAAGTATAATTATATATTAACAAAATTAAGTACATGTGTGTATGTATATAATATTTTTATATTTTAATGTATTTAGTGTATATAAATTCACACATTTGAAAATGTTAAAAAGTATAGTATATAATTATATTTATATATTATATATATAAAAGTTATATGAATATAAAAAAATCTAATATAATAAATAAATAATATATAAATATTAAAGTAGTAAATATATTGTAACATTAAACGTGTGTTTGTGTACATAATATAATATATAGTGTATATAATCACACATTCAAAAACATTAAAAAGTGTAAATTAATATAAATATAATAAATTAATATAATTTAAAAATATTTAAATACTAAGTATTAAAGTAGTAAATATGTTATAACATTATGTGTGTGTTTGTGTATATAATATAATATAATATAATATAATATAACATAATATAATATAATATAATGTGTATATAATCACACATTCAAAAACATTAAAAAGTGTAAATTAATATAAATATTTAAAATGAATATTATTTTAAAAATATTTAAATACTAAGTATAAAATAAAGTGTGTGTGTGTGTGTGTGTATACATAAATCTAAATTTAAATGTAATAAATGAAACAATTTTTTATACGTTTTATATATATATATATATATATATATATGTATGTATGTATATTTTTTATATATATATATATATATATATACTTATTTTATATATTTTTATTTTAAATTATGTATTTTGTGTATATATAATCGTACATTCTAAAATATTAAAAGCTAAAATATATATTAAACAAAATTATATGAATGTAAGTAAATATGATAAATTAATAAATGAATATATTATAGATAATAAAGTAGTAAATATATTATAAGGTTTTAAGTGTGTTTATTTGAAGTGATATTTAATAAACAAATTTCTGTTCTTAATTTATTTTTAACTACATCTTGTTGTGTAATCCAATTTAGTTATGCTGATTTAAGTTTAATGAATCTTTAGTGCAAATATAACTGTATATTTGGATTTGAATATGAATGAAAATGTTTGTGATTCAGTGAAAGAGTCAGATGCTAATTGAATAACCTATCAGACTGATTCAGTGAATCATTTTAGACTGATTTTGTGAACTGATTCGTTAAAAAGATCTGAGTCATTCATTTGTGAATTGGACCACACTAGTCGTGATGTATTGTCGTGAACAGTGCAATGCAAATATGTCTTGTCTGTTTTTTTTTATGTAATTTTGTTGCATTGTGCCACACATTATTTCTCCCTCATCATGATTGTAAACTCACAACTCATCAGCATCATTTTTTTTTTCCGTGCTGCTTTCGATCCAGCTGCTTGGAGAACCACTTCTCGATCCTCAACACTAGTCAGGGGTTATTGATGATTTCCGGCGTCTTGAATGAGTGATAATCACAGTGATGTCATCCCTTCTGTTCAAACAATGTCAGGCGTTATGTAAAGTCCAGAGACTTGAAGGAGAAGATCTCACATAATCCACACAGGCTCCTGATAAAAGAGCTCTCTCCATCTCTCTCTCTGTCATGATTAAACCATCAGCAGTGGGTGGAGAAAGAGAGAATGACAGTATGATTCAAATGGATGGTGAGATAAAGAGAAAATCATTATGCTGCTGACGCCAGATTTCTCATGACGGTGTAGATATGCTGAATTATTGCAGCGATTGTTGGTGTACGTGATGTTTATGTTTATGAACTGAGAGTTTATTTAACTAAATAATGAAAAATTCTCACCATTTACTCACTTGTGTTGTTCGAAACCTGTATGACTGTTCTGTGGAACGCAAAATAAGAAAGACTTTAAAGTCTTGTGTGGCGCAAAAATAGTTAGGTGAGTCAAACTCGGGAACGAATCATTGCATCGAGTTGAATCAATGAATGACGAACAAATGAATGAATGATTAAATCAATGAATTAATAAACTGTGAACTTCGTTCATTTAATAAATCTATGCTTAATGGTACTTATGCTCTCAGAAATAAAGGTACGAAAGCTGTCACTGGGGTGGTACCTTTTCAAACGGTTCATGTTTATACCTAAAGAGCCCATTTTGTTACCTTAAATGCACATATTAATACTTAAAGTGTATATATTAGAACCTAATAGGTACAAAAGTGTATCTTTTGAAAAGGTACCACCCCAGTGACAGCTTTAGTACCTTTATTTCTGAGACTGTAACTGAATCAGTTAACAGAAAAGTTTGGATTCATTCATTCAATTATTCATTCACTCATAAATGGGACATTCTCAATGAAAGCTAGGCCACATGTAAATAATTCAACTAAATAAAAAACATTGTCTTGTATGTAAAGGAACAGAATTGTATTATGGATTATGGATAAAAAGTGTGTGAGTGTGAGAGAGAGAGAGAGAGAGAGAAAGTCTATATATATATATATATATATATATGAAGAGTTCAGATGCAAAAGCCTCTAAATCCATCTGACGTATTTCTTTAAAATTAGCATTTTTTTCTGGCTACTTTGTATAGGTTTCTATGTAAGTACTGGTACTTCTGATTGGGCTAAGGCTGGAATTTAATTTATTTTTTGTACTATTTTATTATTTCTTTTAAAGGAGAAGTCCACTTCCAGAACAGCAATTTACAAATAATTTACTCACCCCCTTGTCATCCAAGATGTTCATGTCTTTCTGTCTTCAGTCGTAAAGAAATGATGGTTTTGGAGGAAAGCACTTCAGTATTTTTCTCCATATAATGGACTTCGTTGGTGCCCCGATTTTGA
The DNA here is from genome assembly GCA_036247105.1 of Cirrhinus mrigala. Lineage (NCBI taxonomy): Eukaryota > Metazoa > Chordata > Actinopteri > Cypriniformes > Cyprinidae > Cirrhinus > Cirrhinus mrigala. Next base: position 15,891,123 of record CM070031.1, on the reverse strand, counting down.
ACTTCCGAAATGTAGTTTAAATGCAGCTTCAAAGGGCTCTAAACGATCCCAGCCAAGGAAGAAGGGTCTTATCTAGTGAAACGATCCTTTTTTTTGGAAAATAGAAAATTGTATACTTTTTAAGCACAAAAGCTTGTGTAGCACAGGCTCTGGGATGCGCGTTCACGACACTATGTACTATTGAATCACGTCGAAAGGTCACACAGAATGTAGGCGGAAAAAAATTACCGACTGTTTCACTAGATAAGACCCTTCTTCTTCAGCTGGGATCGTTTAGAGCCCTTTGAAGCTGCATTTAAATTACATTTTGGAAGTCCATAATTTCTTTACGACTGACGAGACAAAGACATGAACATCTTGGATGACAAGGGGGTGAGTACATTATTTGTAAATTGTTGTTCTGGAAGTGGACTTCTCCTTTAATTGTGTGTGTGCATGTATCTGTATATATTTTCTTACAGTTATAATAAGAACTACACACGCACACATATATATATATATATATATATATATATATATATACATTAAATATTTAATGCAGTTAACGCACTGGCCCCGTCCCCTGACCTGTACTTCATCTTATATTTTATGTAGTTGACTGTTGACAAATATGATGCAACGCAACAACTCCATAAATGCAGTTATGCAACAAATGCCCCTGCATGTGTTTTGTCTCATATTTTTATATATATGACATATCACACGATATCACATGGGCAGCAAGAGCAATATGACACGAGTGCTGATTTTGTCCCGATCTATCACCAGCTTGAATGTGATTTTATACAGCAGTTCAGTAAAAAAGTTGATATTATTATATTTTAAACACAATATTATGCGTTTTGCTCAATTTTGCAAAGAACATATTACCTTTGAAGCCACTGCAGAATTGTTGCGCTTCTCCGAGCAACACAGCAGTGTTTAGTTTCTGAATGAATCCACGTTTTGAATGAATCGTGTGAATCAATGATTCAAAAGCCTATTCATAAAGAGAGCCATTTACTTCATTCCCGAAAGAATTGATTTAATAAATAAATGACTCATAAAGACATTTAGTGCCACCTGCTGGCAAATTAGCTTCTTATTTAGAGTATAATTTTTTTAAATATATATAATAATAAAACTAAAAACATTAAAGGGATAGTTCAAGAATAAGCTTTTGTGGAACATGAAAGAAGGTATTTTGAAGACTGTTAAAGCTGTTTTGGTTACCATTGACTTTCATCGTATAAACAAAAAATACTGGGATGTTTCTCAAATGATCTTCTTTTTTGTTCCATAGTTTATGTTAATAGAAATAAAAAAAAACCTAAAATAAGAAATACAATATTTATTCTAAAGCTACAATTTGTAACGTCTACTTGATACTTGCTCATTTAACACAAAAAAAGCTTTAAATAATCTTTTTTAGGTATTTTCACAGTCAAATTTATTTTACGATTTAATCTATATATATATATATATATATATATATATATATATATATATATATATATATATATATATATATATAATACATATAAATATATGTATTATGTGTGTGTGTGTGTAATATTAAATTTCGGATCTTTTGGTACTATTTGACTATTTTATTACAGTGTTTAGAAATAAATAAATGTGTGTGTGTGTAAAAAAAATGAGTTGATGAATGAATAATTGAGATTTTAGTGAATTCATTGTGAATTAAATCAATTGATTGAAAAGTTTAATTCATTCTAGGTCAGATGTTATGGTTTTTGGTGAGTAATGACTTAAATTTCAACCTATTCCTTATTGAATGACTTCAGAAGACTTGGATTATGAGTCTTTTGAACTACTTTTATGAACTACTTTTATGATTTTTTTGAGGCTCCTATTGTTTTTAATGTCAGAAATTAAGCGTAAATGATGACAGAGTTGACGTTTTTGGGGTGAACCATCTCTCTTTTCGCTAAACTCACACTCAGACTTCTCTGAAAACTCGATTTCATCTTGGGCTCGCTCTCTCTTTTGGTTTGTGTGCTGTTAGCCGGTTGTGTAGTGCGTCGCAGCTCATTAGAGAAGCTGTTTCTGTGACCGAAATGTAAAAGTGTTAAGCGTACATTAACTTTAATAGAGACAGCAGCGCTCTGAGATTAATATTGCTCTGGAGTCCTGCTTGTGCTTCATGGCTGAGAAAGCTTTAAAGTCAAACATGAAATCAAAATGGACTTATTTACCTTCTAAATGCGCATTTGTGAGCACGATTCATCAGTCCGTTATTCCATAGATGAGTTTCCTCTGACTTAACATAAAACGACTTAACATTCTCCTTACTTTGTGTGTGTTTCATGTAGACTTCAATAGCTCTACAGTCATATTTGCTGAATGAAGTCAACCAGAGATATGACCGTACAGCAGTCATTCAGACATGTACACGCAGAAACCAGGAATCCATGACACGCAAGGAAAAGTGAGGCAATCTGTTGCAAATGCCAAAGAGCCTGACAGGAGGCCCGATTGGAGATAAACGTGAGCGATGTGACGTTCGTATGGAGTGTGGTCGGAGAGAGCGCGCGGAACAACAGTTGTTTTGGCAGAACAATTTGGTGCGATGATTCCAGCGTTGTGAAATAGCAGAGGAAGCCGCGGCGGTGGGGAAATGGGTTTGCGTTTGATGGACAGCTGGAGAGATGGTCCTGTCATTCTCCAACTTTGACAGCTTTTCTAAACATGGGCAGAAAAAGGCACAGAAGTCTGAATGTGGGCTTGAAAACGAATCATTATAGGTGACAGCGTATCCAAAGAACTGACAGACAAACATCCTGTTTGTAGAAAGATTGGATCAGATGGGATGTTAGCATTCTTTTACAAAAAAAATACATGCTGGTACTGTGGTACAATAATAGTATCAGACTGTAATACTATTTTGCTTTCATGTTCAATTACAAGAAGTACCATGGTACAGTGATGGTATTCGATGATAAGATGACAGTGCTTTTTTGCCGTGCTGCTGAATGTTAACCTTTTTTGTTGGTATTTAACAGAAAGTGGATGAGTCACATACTAATCAATAAAGAATAAATATGATGTCAAATTAAATTTTTCAGGTAAATCAGTGAATATGAGCCCATAAGGCATTTTTTACTCTAAAAGTTTTAACCTTTTAACTGTCACCCCCATTTTTGAACACAGACGTGAAAGTGGACTATCGAAACTTAATTTGTCATAATTTATAAACAAATACATTTTCTAATATGATTTTGAAGCACTATTTACATTGTAATGCATTGTCAAAATTTAAAATGGGTTTCAAATGATGAATTTTGAGGTTTTAAACTATCACTTGATATACAATTTCGGTAACCAAGGTCAGAACTCCTGTTATGATGTAGATTTTTGAGCACTCTTGTCATAAATTAATCTGTTACTGTTCCAAAATGCTTTGTAACAAACAAACAGTGGTGAAATATCTATTTAGGAGTCTTAGACCTTTCCAATGATGTATAGTTTGTCATGATTAGATTAGGATTTAATTGTAATATAGTGTAATACAGATGACAGTTAAAGGTTAAAAGTATTTAAAAAATGTAAAAAAAAAAAAAAAAAAAAAAAAAATAAATATATATATATATATATATATATATATATATATATATATATATATATATATATATATATATATATATATATATATAATTAAATGCAACTAAATGACAAGAAGGATAAATGCACAATTCTATACATTAAAAAATAATGTATTTTCTTGTGTGTGTGTATATACATATGCTAATGTATTACATACTAATGTATTTATTGTATTTACAATTAATGTATTTTATATATATATATATATATATATATATATATATATATATATATATATATATATATATATATATAAAATTGTGTGTGTATATATATATATATATATACAGGGTGGGCCATTTATATGGATACATCACACATCAAACTTATTGGGAATTTCACAAGAAAAACAATGGTGTGCTTGGTTTTAACGTAACTTTATTCTTTCATGAGTTATTTACAAGTTTCTGACCACTTATAATGTGCCACAAACAGGACGTTAATATCACCAACCATTCCCATTTTATTAAGGTGTATCCATATAAATGGCCCACCCTGTATATATAATTGATTTATTGCAATAATAATATTACATATTTAAATATCTAATACTAAATATGTATCATTTTAATTATATGTGTGTATGAATTTTGTACTGAATGTACACACACGTTTATGCATTTATAAATATATATGTGTGTGTGTGTGTGTGTTATTTTTATTTAATATTTATTTAGTTATGTCATTTTTGTACTGAATGCACACACACACACACACAAACACACACACATTTATGCATTTATTACTAAATATAATTATATATATATATATGCATTAATTATTAATTAATACTATTAATTAAGAAATTCAGAACATTTAATGTTTATATATATATATATATATATATATATATATATATATATATATATATATATATATATATATATATATATATATATATATATATGCAATATGTGTGTGTTTGTATTATGTACATAATGTACTAAATTATTAATACACACACGTTTATGCATTAATTATTAAATAATTAATATTATTAATTTATCAGAAATTCATAACATTTAATATATATATATAATTATTACATAATATATATGTATATAATTATTGCATATATGAGTGTGTGTGTGTGTGTGTTATATGTTGAATATATATAATTTAATTATTGCATTAATAATAATTAATATTACATATTGAAATGCTAAATATTTATCATTCTAATTGTATATATACTGTTTACATATAAACGTGAGTGTGTGTGTGTGTGTGTGTGTGTGTGTATATACATTACATTAAAGGCAACACAGTAACATACAGTAGACAGTAACAGGTAGGATGTTGCTATCTTAAATTATCTTAGTTGTCATCTTAATTTTCAGTAAAATATGCTAAAACAGCCTCTTGATTCTAAAGGGGTGTCGTTGCTCATGTAAAATTAAATTATAACTGTTTTGAGTTTAAGTACCCTTGTTTGACATTATAAGTTGGAAAAACACTAATGCAGCAGGCCGGACACATGTTTTGCGGCAGACCCAGCACCCGCAGTGCGTGCTCACAGGAAGTGATAGCGGTCTCGATAGAGCCCTCACTACAGCTTCTCATCTCTTGTTTGCGCGCTGCAGGCACGGAGGGGCGGCTATAAGTTGCTTGTCTTGCGTTATCTCTCGCGACGCCTCCACGACGGAGGCCCACAGGCGTCTCTGACAGGAAATTGATGCGCCACTCCTCCAGAGGCTCCGCGCGTTTCCCTCGAAAGGATGAGTTCAGCTCCCTGTTGAAGTAGAGCTGTCGTCTGCGCTGTCAGAAACACGCGCTCACGCTCCCGCCGCGTCTCTGCAGAAAACAGGGGAGTTCAGATGTTAGACAGGGTGATTGAGCACCGAGCTGAATTTGAATAGGGAGCAGTGTGGATGTTGCCTGTTAACGTGTGTGTTTCTCTCAGTGGGTGCTGGAGCTGCGGAGGCGTCGAGGTTGGTGGCGAGAGCTTCTTACGGCAGGCTTGACATCCCTGGAGCCGGGCGGGCCTGCGATCGGATCGCTCAGGTGGAAAAATGGTGGTTTTATCGGGGGTCGAGAAACAGATAGCAGAAGCACTCAGTCGTTTTATGGAGACTTGCGAGGCTGGATGGAGAGTTTTGCTGGTTAGGGGTCAGAGACCTTTACAGAGCTGATCGTTTAAACATTTCGGTCACTTTCAAATGATTTCCTGCTGTGCCGGCTTGATTTTACACCTCACATCTTCCAAAATACAATCTTAGGAAACTCTAAACCAGGGGTTTGTTCAGATTTCAAACCTGAAGTTTCGAGATTTGGTCTGTAACTTGCCCTTATGTTTGCACTTTTGAAGAGAGTGTGAAGGGAGGAAGGCGTGCTATTACTTTACTTTATGTGATTGAACTGTCTGAACGAAAAGATGAATAAAGAAGTGAAAAAATCCTGAACATCATACTGTAGGTTGGGTTTCCATTCAGGTAGAGATATAAATTGTATACTTATGTTTTTGTTTTTTTCCCCCTACGTTTAATACCACATTAAATACAAAATAATAACAATTTTCATTTCAAGTAATAATCATTTTCATTAATAAATGTCAGACTCCTTGTGCAAACAAAAATCTCACTGAATTATTACAATTAATGGCAAAATGAATGTTTAGAAATGTAAACTGATATTTCCTACTGACACACTACAGCAAAAGACTTAAACCATTCTTTTGTTGGTGAAAATACTAGTGGCCTAGGACTTTTGCACAGTACTGTATATATATATATATATATATATATATATATATATATATATATATATATAATAACATTAAAAGCAAAATATAATGATAATAATAATAATAATTATTATTATTATTAATATTATTATTACATAATGTTGATTATATTATATTGATTACATTATATATAATAATAATAAAACCTGACCAAAATTATTATTAATGAAAATGATTATTATTTGAAATGAAAATTGTTATTATTTTGTATTTATATATAATACAAATTATAATAACAATAATAATAATAATAATAAAAATAATAATAATAATAATAATAATAATTTTCCTTAATAATTTTGGTCAGGTTTTATTATTATTATTATTATTATTATTATTATTATTATTATTATTGTTGTTGTTATATAATATAATCACTATTATATAATAATGATAATTATTATTATTATTATTATTATTATTATATAAATATGCTTTTCTTTTAATTTTATTATATATACATAATAAAAATTACAATAACATAATGATAATAATCATTTTCATTAATAATTTTGGTACGGTATTATTATTGTTATTATATGATATAAATTATATAATATAATCTATAAACAACAACAACAACAGCAATAATAATAATAACAATAATAATAATAATAATAATAATTATAATAATAATAATAATAATAATAATTATTATTATTATTATTATTATTATTATTATTATTATTATTATATAAATATGTTTTTCTTTTAATTCTATTAAATATACATAAATTACTAATTATATGTAAATTATATTATAACAATAATAATAACAGTAATCATTTTCATTAATAATTTTGGTAAGGTATTATTATTATTATTATTATTATTATATAAATATGTTTTTCTTTTAATTCTATTAAATATACATAGAAATTACTATAATTATATGTTAATTATATTATAACAATAATAATAACAGTAATCATTTTCATTAATAATTTTGGTAAGGTATTATTATTATTATTATTATATGATTAATATATAATAATGATTAATATATAATAATAATAATAATTATTATTATTATTATCATCATTAATTTTATTTATATTTATTTATTGCAGCAATAATAACAATAATAATAATAATAATAATGTGTATTATATATATACACACAGACACATACATATATAGAGTTCTAGTTATTTTAGAAACGTTGCTTTGGTCTCTAGGTAGAATACAATAAAATTACAATTTTTATTTTTATGTTTTGTTTAGTTTAGTTTAATTATTGTTTTAACTGTAATAATATACAAATCAAATTTTTAATGGTTTTGGTTTTAGTTAACCACAGTTTTCTTCAGAAAACATATCTATCACAATCTAGTTCATAATTAATGTAATTAGTCATTAAACATAGAGTCTGTTATCATAGCATGTTTGCTTTCATTTGAAAAGGCAATAATGTAGTCAAGGCTATGTGTTAAGTAATTTCACAGTTATAATACACCTTGGCAGAAAACACTATCATGCTTTAATACTTCGAGAAACTCAATTCATTTACTCACCATCTACTGTCTGACTGACTTTTTGTTCTGTGGCTCATCAAAGGAGAGATGTGCTGAAATACACTTTTCTGTGTAATAGAGAGTGATGGACATCTGCGCTTCAAAATAACAAAGACATCATGACAGTATCATAATAGTGGTCTGTTTGACTTGTGCTCTGTATAAAATGAATAAATATAGGTTGTTCTTTAATTCGAGCAGTAACCTTTAACCCCTGATAGACGTGTATGAGAGGATTGCATTCCATCTGTAGCTTCGTTTCAAATGCATGGAAAGTAAATGAGTCACCTAATGGAAAAGAATGATAATAAAGCTCACCGCAGGAGAGAGGCTGGTCTGGAGAAACGCTCTGAATGACAGAAGCTCTTCAGACTTTAAGAGCTGCACTCACATGCTGATTATCGGAGGTAAAAGAGTCTGAACGAGTGTTCATGATTGTGAGGGAGAGGATGTCTAACAAAGTATGTTCAAGGGTTTTTAGAGAATATATATACAAGTGTGTATTTATTATCGCTGAAGAAAAGCTCAGAGATTGTTGTAATAGTCCTCAGTCATTCTTGGTTAAAGTATCAGCTAGGGCTGGGTAAAAATATCGACTTTCTGATTAATCACAATCTTCATTTGAACGATCAAAATGTTGATCTAAGTATGTCTGCACACCCCTGCTAATGAATCCTAACAGCAAAAGAAGTCAATTTTGCCTGAGTTTGTGGCCCATATTGAATGTAATTCGATAAAAAGGCAGAACTAAATGTTTCTCGGTTGATTTGTCCTTGTGAGATGCATGCAAAAATATGCAACGTGACCATAGCAGTTCAATTTACAGACAAATAACTTATGAACTGGTCCATTTTAGAAAATTAAGTATTAAGAAATTAATACTTTTATTCACCAAGGATGTATTAAGTTAATTAAAAGTTTATTAAAAGTTAATAATAAATAATTTACATTGTTATAAAATATTTATATTTTGAATAAACACTGTACTTTTTAAACTTGTTATTCATGAAAGAATCCTGAAAAAAAAAATTACAGGTTCCAAAAAATATTTGGCACCACAACTGTTGATATTATCCAACATTGATCATTGATCATTAATAATAAATCCGCATATTAGAATGATTTCTGAAGGATCATGTGACACTTAAGACTGGAGTAACAGCTGATAAAAATTCAGCTTTTCATCACAGGAATAAATTCTGTTTTAAAGTATGTTAAAATAAAAAACATTATTTTATATTGTAAAAACATTTTGCAATATTAATGTTTTTTTTCTATATTTTTAATCAAATAAATGCAGCCTTGATGAGCATAAGAGACTACTTTAAAGACTATTACAAGTCTTACTGACCCCAAACTTTTGAACGGTAGTGTATATATATATATATATATATATATATATTGAGATCTCAGATGTTTGCACACTTTGGTATTCTGACAAATCTGAGCCTGTTTCGATACATTGTTGAGATCTATGACATTACTGCAGTTTGTTTTTTGTTTTTTTTTCATCAGGAGACAAAGCAGTGCTCATTTGCTCTCTATTTAATCTCATTTCAGTCTCACAGAAACAATTGACATATTACAGAGAGGTTAAGATATTAAAGCGCAACATTGCATCTTTCCAAATCTAAATCCGCTGGTAAAATAATGTGGATTTATTCAGCGGAACGTGTTTTGCAGCCACACATGACAGCAGATTAGTGGGCGGCAGAACGACAGGAAGTGCATGAGCTCCACTCCTCCGCAGCCCGTGATTGGACGGGAGTCTTTCTGTTTGTATTTTAATGTTTAACCTCGATAAAACTATGATTACCAAAAGCATGTGTAATAATGGATTAAGACAAAGCCAGTGTGGGGGATAAGAATTGCAGGTTAGTGGGAATGAAGACATTAATGATGATTATGGAAATGACTTGACTGTACAAAGACATTTCTTTTTAGTCAACATGAAAAGAATTGACTTTGTTTACTTTCTTAACTCTTCACCCAAAAATGTTCTTTGATTAAAAAAAAAAAATGTACTCACCCTCAGGCCATCCAAGATGTAGATGAGTTTGTTTCTTCATCAGAACAGATTTGCTCACAAATGGATCCTCAGCAGTGAATGGGTGCCGTCAGAATGAGTCCAAACAGCTGATAAAAACATCACAATAATCCACAAGTAATCCACACCACTCCAGTCCATCAGTATTGTATTTTCTTCAGTTGTATTTTTTCCCAAATTCCATTTTATTTTTTGTTTATTTATGCAACATTTATTATTATATTTCTTCCAGACTTACAGTGTTGTGTATTTACATTTCTCTGGTAAATATTCCTTAAAAAATAATGTTTTAATAATAATTTTATTAGTAGTAGTAGTACTATCATTACATTAAGTAATATATTTCTGTCACAGTTACTTCAAGTTTTAATGGTTTCATTAAATATTAATAATCAAAAGCATCTCGAATTAATTGATTTTACATATAAAAAACATGTACTATTATTTTATTTATTTATTTATTTATTTTTAGAAATATTGTGTTGTGTATTTACATTTTTCTGGTAAATAAATTCTAGTAAATAATTTATCTGGTAAATATTCTTAAAAAAAATAATGTTTTAATAATATTTTTATTAGTAGTAGTACTATCATTACATTAAGCAATATATTTCTGCCACAGTTACTTCAAGTTTTAATGGTTTAATTAAATTTTAATAATCAAAAACATCTCAAATTAATTGATTTTATATATAAAAACATTTATCATTATTATTATTATTATTTATTTATTTTTACAGAAACACTGTGTTGTGTGTTTACATTTTTCTGGTAAATAAATTCTAGTAAATAATTTATCTGATAAATATTCCTTAAAAACACTGTTTTAATAATAATTTTGGTAGTAGTAGTAGTAGTAGTACTAACATTACATTAAGTAATATATTTCTGCCACAGTTACTTTAAATTTTAATGGTTTCATTCAATTTTAATAATCAAAAGCATCTCAAATTAATTGATTTTATATATAAAAAACATTTATTAATATTATTATTTTTATTTAATTTCTTTCAGAAATACAGTGTTGTGTGTTTACATTTTTTTCTGGTAAATAAATTCTAGTAAATAATTTATCTGATTATTAATCAAAAACATCTCAAATTAATTGATTTTACATATAAAAACATTTATTATTATTATTATTATTATTATTTTTATTTAATTTCTTTCAGAAATACAGTGTTGTGTGTTTACATTTTTTCTGGCAAATAAATTCTAGTAAATAATTTATCTGGTAATTATTCCTTAAAAAATAATGTTTTAATAATATTTGTATTAGTAGTAGTACTGCAGTAGTATAATTACATTAAGTAATATATTTCTGTGACAGGTACTTCGAACCGAACTTTTATTTTGACGGGTTGCTTTGAAGACCTTTATGACGATAGTTTCTCTCAAAAGAAACAGTAAAATACTCATGAAGTGACTCTTAGAGCAGCTCTAAAGATTATTTTTATGTGTTCATGTACTCATATATTGAGGCGGCAGAAGCTGAAAAGCCCGCGAATGTCACAGGCGATGGCGTATGCGTGTAGTAAACAAAACGACGCATCTGCGCCATTCATTCGCTCAGAACGTGCAGGATTCATATTTAAATTGTATTTTTGCGGATTAATATTCACAGACACTAGTCCGTATCGCGTTTTAATTTAAGTGTACTGACCTGCTTTTGATTTATTCATCCAAAATGTGGCAAATTCCATGACATTCCATGTTATACAGTAAATTCCGTTTTTATGACTGGAATCCGTGATTTAGTCGACGTTTGTTACCACATCGCGGAAATCATAGGACCCTACTGGTGAGCAAGTAATGTACATTTAATCAAATCTGTCCTGATGAAGAAACAAACTCATTTACATCTTGGATGGTCTAAGGGTGAGTACATTTCAGCAGATTTTCCAAAGGAAAAAAACACTTTTTCCTCACTGAAAACATGTAAATATGTTACATTCTGTTTGTTAACGCCATTTCTTGTTGATTAGCATTCTATTCTTGAGTTGTTTATTGAATCATGTGCTGGCATAGTATGTTTGTGCAAAGTTCTTTCTTTTAATTTTAATTCAAGTGTCTTTTTTTGCATTTGACCCAGTTCCATATGCAAAGCTTGCTTTTTCCCTGTAGGTATAGTGAGAATGAACGAAACACCCAGATATTCTCAATTTGGACAGAGATTTGTTTTAATACACCAATCTCTCTGTGGAATATGACTCTTTGTTTAGTGTTGGTGTGGTTTAGAGCTGTGAGATGATCAAAGCTCATTCATGCACCTCTGTTTGTCTCTGAACCCCAGAGCTCTCCACTGATTCGCCAACATTAGAAACGTCTGGAAAAACTCCCGCTGAACTCCCCGCTTCAAACTTTCACAGCAACGGGCGACACAATATCTACATTCGTTTTTCCGAATAAAGAGCTTCCCGTTCAGTTAGATGAGCCTTCTCCGCGAACACTCCTTCTCCTCATTTAATGAGTATTACTTAGTATTTTCGAGATTACTGCTGCCCAAATCCCCCCTCCCTCCTCAGTCGCCATCGTTTTACGTGAAGAAATAAACCGCTCCCCCCTCCAGATGTAGGCTTTTCACTCACTGTGAGATGAGGATTTAAAATCTGCCGCTGTCAGCCCCCTTCAGACCGCTTCATAAGCATCTTTGAGACAAAATTTCACTAAGCTGCCTGCATGCTTTTCTTCAGCGCCTTTCACGTGGACCGCACAAGTGTTGTGCTTGTGAGCGCAGTTCCATTTTCACAGTAATCACTGTTTATTTTATTTCAAGGGCTGGGGAAAAGTGTTTGCATTCAGTGATTATTTTACTTTTCCTTTGAAGTTTCACAGTGTTTTTGCAGTGAAGCGTGTTTGTCTGAGCGACTGTGTATTACATTTAAAGGATAGTTCACCCAAAAATGAAAATTGCTCACCGTCATGTCGTTCCAAACACGTAAGACCTTCGTTCATCTTCGGAAAACAAATTAAGATATTTTTGATGAAATCCCAGAGCTTTCTGACACTGCATAGACAGCAACGCAACTGACACCTTCAAGGCCCAGAAAGGTAGTAAAGACATTGTTAAAATAGTCCATGTGACATCAGTGGTTCAACCCTAATTTTATGAAGTTGCGAGAATGCTTTTTGTAAGCAAAGAAAACCAAAAGAAGACGTTAGTCATCCATTTCTTCTCTTTTGTGGTAGTTGCATTGCTGTCTATGCAGGGTCAGAAAGATTTTGAATTTCCTCCAAAATATCTTAATTTGTATTCTGAAGATGAACAAAGGTCTTACAGGTTTGAAACGACATGAGGGTGAGTAATTACTAACAGAATTTCATTTTTGGGTGAACTATCCCTTTAACTTGACTTTTAAAAGTAACGTATTGCATTATTGAGGTAATCGTAGGGCTGTCAACGATTAATCGCATACAAAATAAAAGTTCGAGTTTGCCTAATAAACGTGTGTGTACTGTGTGTAATTATTATGTATATATAAATACGCACAAATTAATGTATATATTTAAGAGAAATATGTTATCTATGTAAAAAATATTTGTATTTATATATAATATAAATTATATAAAAATTACAATAAATACATATACTTGTAAATATTTCTTATATATGTACCTCAATGTGTTTGTATTTATATATACATAATAATTGCACACAGTACACACACGTTTTATAGTGTGTACACAAACTCAAACTTTTATTTTGTATGCGATTAATCGCGATTAATCGTTGACAGCCCTAATCGTATACTAAAAGCAACTTATGTTACGTCGTTATTTTTATGTTACGTTAGACGTCTGAGGTTCACGCTGTTTTACTTTTTGGGTTGTCATAATTTGAAATGGGACGTTTTGTGTTTTAGCTTTAGCTAGTGTTTGTAAATACACTTGAAGAGTGGGATTTCACTGGGCAATATACATCATCATTATTGTTGTGTAAAAATTTATATGTGTATTTTAAGGTTGCATTAAATTGTTTTTTTCATATTATTATTGTTATAATTTTTTGAGCCTTTTTTGTGTACATTATTTGTGCAACACTTCCTTAAAATATATTAATAAAAAAATGGCATAGTTTTTTAGTAAATATTGTTTAAAACATATACATTTTATATAATTAATATAGAATTTTATATAAATTTTTAAGTTATTTGCAAGAAAAGGACAAAACAACAGTATTTTTTCATTGGAAATATTGTCTAAAAAAACATAATGTATGTATATGTGTATCTATGAGTTACTCTTAAAAAATGATGCAACTTTTACTAGGGTTAGGGTTAGGGTTAAGGTTAGGGTTAGGCTTCGTTTTTTGTAGTAAATACTGTCCAAAAAATGATGCAAGTTTTACTAATATTTTTTTTGTTTCATTATTTTTTCATCATTTTTAGCAAGTTATATGAAAACAGGAAAACATAAGATTTACTTTTTGTGAAATTGTAATGTTTCATTGTTGTATTCATATTAAATATTGTCCAAAAAAGATTATCAGTCAGTCTATCTATCTATCTGTCTGTCAATCTGTCTGTCTATCCATCTGTCTATCTATCTGTCTGTCTGTCTATCTATCTATATATCTGTCTATCTGTCTATCCATCTATCTTGTCTATCCATCCATCTGTCTGTCTGTCTATCTGTCTATCTATCTATCTATCTATCTATCTATCTATCTAAATGCAGCAGTTACAATTTATTTAAATGCATGAACTTACTGAAACATTTTTTAATTTCATAATTCTTTTAAAATTATTTCATAGTTCAGGTTTAATAAAATGAAAATGCAGCATAACAGTTTACAAAAAAAAGTAATTTGCATTGCTCAAAAAATACAAACATTTTATGCAACAGTGGCTAAAAAAACTTTTTCTTTTAATTAAAAAATTTCTGTTGCTCACATAATGTGAAGTATAAGGAAACTCAACATTTACTAGTTAACTTTTTCATGAAGTGATAATGTTGTTTTTTTGTTTTATTTGTAAATGTTGAGTACAAACATTTTATGCAACATTTGAAAAAAAATATTACATTACCATTCAAACATTTTTGGACAGGAATATTTTCAATGGTTTTTTAAAGAAGTCTCTTAATCCAAAATACAGCAAAAGCAGTCAAATTCTGAATTATTTTTACTATTTAAAATAGTTAATTCAATAGTTAAAATAATAGTTTTCTGTTTGAATATATTGTATAATGTAATTTATTCCTGTGATTTCAAAGCTGAATTTTTAGCATCATTACTCCAGTAACATGATCCTTCAGAAATCATTCTAATATTCTGATTTGCTCTCAAAAAAATGTTGAAAACAGCTAAGTAGAATTTTTCAGGTTTCTTTGGTGAATAGAAGGTTTGGAACAGCATTTATCTGAAATAGAAATCTTTTGTAACATTATAAATGTCTTTATCATCACTTGATCAATTTAAAGCATCCTTGATAAATAAAAGTATTATTTTCTATCATTTCTTTTCCAAAAAATGTAACAAATAATAATTATACTGACTCCAAGCTTACAAAATTGCTGATCTTTGGATCTTTCTATTAATCAAAGGATCCTGAAAAAATTTACTCAACTGTTTTAAATATTGATAATAATACATTTTTCTTGAACAG
The DNA here is from genome assembly GCA_036247105.1 of Cirrhinus mrigala. Taxonomy (NCBI): domain Eukaryota; kingdom Metazoa; phylum Chordata; class Actinopteri; order Cypriniformes; family Cyprinidae; genus Cirrhinus; species Cirrhinus mrigala. The sequence continues at coordinate 15,875,607 of CM070031.1, read as the reverse complement.
CAAATCAGCATATTAGAATGATTTCTGAAGGATCATGTGACACAGAGTAATGATACTGAAAATTTAGCTTTGATCACAGAAATAAATTACATTTTAAAATATATTCAAATAGAAAGCAGTTATTATAAATAGTAAAAATGTTTCACAATATTACTGCTTTTGGTATATATATCAAATAAATGCAGGCTTGGCGAGCAGAAGAGACTTTAAAAAAAAAAAAAACTTATTAAATCTTACTGTCCAGAAACTTTGACTGGTAGTGTATAGAAATTGTACACAACAATTACTCTAAAAAATTAAAAAGTAAAATGGTGCTGGATGATGTTCAAAACATACCCTTACTTGTAGCTTTCACAGTCTGATTTCCAGTATGACGTCGTCTCCTCTTCCACAATGTCAGTCGTTCCCATCGACCTCAGTCAGTCCCAGGCTGCCAGTCGTGGAGGGTGCAGGGGATTTCCGGTTTATCTGGGTTGGAGCCAGGAATCTTTAGAGAAAAGTAAACAGGAAAAACCAGCGCGTTCCTGAGGGAGCCCTACATCTCTATGGATCTTTCTGATTTCCATATGCTAAAATCGAAGTTAAACATCTGTAAATCAGGCCCTGTGTGCCACTTGTTTCTGCGTGCATGAATTTTGAATGGCGGTGCGACTGCAGCGCTTTCTCAGGAGAGGACGCCCGTCCCCGATGCCCTGCTTTCTCAGAGCACGGAGGAAAAATCTTTGAGAGAACTTCCACAACTTTGAGCAGAATCCCTTGGCGTTTGGCATTGTATTGCAGGCTCTATAATGCCATTCAGAGATGGTATAAACAGGCATTTTATCTTTGAAAAAGCGCAGCAGGAGAGATTTACACTGTATTTGTTGCGGGATCCGTTGCAGGAGAGAGAGATTGAACACGGGGGTCTCGGGTGCCCTAAAAACTCGAAACGCTTTTAATGTGTTTGTCACCGGTTGGAAACGCAGAAACAGGTGTTTTCAGAAGTTTTATTCTGGAGAGGGTTTAATGTTAATGAGATAAGGCCTCGCAGCGCCGGATCACAGAGGACGCTGCTTATCTGCTTTGCAGTGGTGCTTTTGCGAGGTTGAATTAACAATACATAAATAATAACGGAAAAATTGTTTGCCTTCACCCTTGGTGCTTTCAGTTTCCGCCGTGTTTATCGGCTCTGGAGGCTGTCGACAAGTTTGTCGATTGAATGCGCTGTCGTTTGCCCTTCCTTTAAGTCTTAAATCTGTTGACTTCAGGTTTTTATGCTCTGAAGGCTCTTTCATATTGTAGCATTTGGTGTGAACATTTTTAAGAAATAGCTTTTGGATTAAATATACTTATAATTTAATTCACTTAAGGCAAAATTTTGTTCTTGATTTCTGATTAACAAAAGACATTATTATTATTTTTTTATTGCATATGTATATATATATATATATATATATATATATATATATATATATATATATATATATATATATATATATATATATATATTTATATATTAAGCAACATATATAACTATGTAGGTATAAATTATAATAAAAAATTGAAATGAAAATAAAATGTATTATTGTTATTATTATTATTATTATTATTATTATTATAAAATAGTTGTTTTATAATATATTTATATTAAACCTTATAGTTCTTATTTTATAAGATTTATATGATTTACATAAAAAATAAATAATAAATAGCAGAAGTGTGTGTGTGTATATATATATATATATATATATATATATATATATATATATATATATATATATATATATATATATATATATATATATATATAATTGTACATCTATAATATGTAATAATGAATGATATTTTATCTAAACATTCTTATACATGATACAAATATTTTAAAATGAATTTACAATTATTTAAAACATATATATTTAATTTATTAAATATTTTAAAATATTTATTTTAAATATTATTTATTTATAATTATTATTATTATTATTATTATTATTATTATTATTATTTACATTGATGTTTTTCCCCCTCACTTTATTTATACATTTTCAATTATTACAAAATTTTCAAAAAAACCTTACAAATACAGTTTAAATAACTTTTTAACATGACTATATATAAACAAAAAGGGATCAGAATACAAAGAAACTATTGAAATAAAAGATAAATTGGTAAAATGATAATATTTGTAAATGTTGAGTAAAAACATTTTAGGCAACATTTGCTAAAAATATATGTGCATATAGACATTTTACTCAACAATTACTGTAAAAAATGCAACATTTACTAAAAGAATTATCTCATTATTATCTCAATTTCAGCAAAAATGTTTTTTATAACCGTTTTAATTTTAGCAGTTATATGAAATAAAAGAAAAAAAACAACATTTACTTTTTTGCAGAATTACAATTTTGTGGTTTTGCTTTCTTTGTGAATGTTGTGCAAAAAAAAATTTATGCAACATGCTTAAAAATTATAAATATATAAATGTATGCAACGGTTATTCTAAAAATGCAACATTTAAAAAAAATAATAATAATTTCAGCAAAAATATTTTTTATTTCATAATTCTTTTAATTTCAGCAGTTGAAATATATATGACCGTGAAATAAAAAGAAAAGTCTAAATATATATTTTTTTCTTTTAAATATTAATGTTACCTTCAGAATAGCTCAGTTTCTGTCATCACATGTTCTGCCTTTTAAATCTCAAATCTGTCTGCTTCAGGTTTTGATTTCCTGAGGGCTCTTTCACATAACAGCGTTTACTGCCGACTGCTTTGTTTGTTTAGTGTAAAAGCAGTTTTTCATAAATATATCCTGAATTAAATGTAAATTTCTTACCCTTAAGGCAGCATTTGTTTCTTGTTTTAAGCATAAACCTCACTAAATTGAGTTAGAGTGATGTTTAACACAAGCAAACACAAGGCTTAATATCTTGAAATCCTTATATTGCATTTCTAAAAGCATCAAAAATAGTTAAGTCATTAAGTTATTTAGAACATCCTAGTAGATCCACTGCTTCTGTGTTGAATCAAGCACTTAGAGCCGGCCTGGTTGAGGGGAAACTGGATCTTTTAACCCTATTACATTGCTGTATGTAGGTCAGAAGATTTATAGGTTACGATCGATCACAGCACAATCAGCGCCAGCCATTTTTCATCCCCATAATTGGAAACTTTGCAGCAGTTTGAGTTTGTTTGGTCAGGACATTGTGCTGGGCTCAGATACGGTTGAGTTTACTGTACTCTGTGTGTGTGGTTGTGTTTGAGCTGAAAAGATCAGTCTGATGCACAGTAAACCATCCTGTTGGACTTTTTCCTCACTGTAATACTGGAAAATCCTCAATATGTCAAATTGAAAGCCTGAAAGACAGAGTTTTCTGAAGAGCTCTTAATCCTGTCTGCATTAGATGACCTGGATTGAACAATACCCAATACCCAATACCCAAGCTGTTATACTTGAAGGTCAGGATCAAGGTTTTGCATAGTCCATTTTGCCCCCGTGGTAGACGCTGTAACTGCACTAATGCTGATCTAATTTATTTATAATAATATGGAACAATAAAATGTATTATTATTATTATTATTATTATTATTATAATGTGGTTTAAAAAATGCAAATTAGATTTAAAGGAAGAGCATGTGATGACAGAAATTGAGCTATTTTGAAATACACAAGGAAACATTAACATGAAAAAGATAAATGTTGAGTTTTTAATTTCATATAATTGCTGAAATTAAAAGAATGAAGAAATAAAAAAAATATTTGTTTTTGCTGAAGTGAAAAGACCTCTATTTTTAGTAAATTGCATTTTTTAAAGTAGCTTTTGCATGCATTTATTTTAATTTGCATTTCTCTAAATTGATGGCCTTTCAAAAATAGCCGTCATTCCGTGTTCAATTATTGTGCCAGAAATACAATATAAATAATATTGTAAATTTAAATAATAAATATTTAAAAAAAAATAAAAAATAAATAAAAACAATTATTATTATTATTATTATTATTATTATTATTATTATTATTTATACTATTATTATTACCAACATGTGGTTTAAAAAAAAATTCTCTATATTGATGGCCATTCAAAAATATTTTTTATTATTATTTTTGTACATAATTTATTATTATTATTATTATTATTATTATTGTTTTTGTTGTTGTTATTGGCGTACAAAAATAGCTGTTATTCTGTATTCAGTTATTGTACCAGATATAACATAAATAATATTATAAAATATATAATAAATATAAAACAGTAAATAAATAACATCAACAAATTTAATATAAATATAATAAAATTAAATAATACATATTAAAAAATAAATAATAAATAAATAAATAAATAAATAAATAAATAACAATAATTGTAATAATTGTATTATTGTTGTTGTTGTTTTTTAATAAATACTATAATATTAAATAATAAATAAATATTTAAAAATTTGTTTTATTATTAATATTATATATAATTTATTATTATTATTATTATTATTATTATTATTATTATTATTATGGCCATTCAAAAATAGCTGTTATTCTGTATTCAGTTATTGTGCCAGATATAATATAAATAATATTATAAAATATATAATAAATATAAAACAATAAATAAATAACAACAATAATTTTATTATTATTATTATTATTATTATTATTATTATTATTATTATTATCACCATGTGGTTTAAAAATGTCTGTACATTGATGGACTTTCAAAAATAGCTGTCATTCTGTATTCAATTATTGTGCCAGAAATATAATATAAATAATATAAAATGATAAATATGTTAAATAAATAAATTATGAATTATAAATTATAATAAATAATAAATTATATAATATTTCTGATATGCATCTGATTTGTATTTTAGAATACAACATAAATAAGTATATTTATTACACAAAATAAATTAGTACAGTTGAATACAGATGCAATAAAAACAAATTCTAATAATATCCTCTCATATATACACACACACACACACACAGTTTGCTAGCAACATATATCTAATATATTAAATTAAATATTACAATTAAATATATATTTATATATGTATAATATATAATTAATTCTAATACATAAAATGTAATAATTATAAAAATATGTCTGTCTATCCATCTATGTTGTTATGATGTTATTTCATATTGTTATTATATATAAGAATGCTACAGCTTATTTCTCTCCAGATCTTGCAGGAGTCTTGTAGAATATCAGAGGCAGATGGTGATCCAGTAAATGAGGCACAAATGTGTCAGCGCTCTCAGGTGGTTTCCATAGGCAACAGTATGGCGCACACGTGTTGAATGCGCACATCAAATCAGCCGTATTTATTAAATTCTACTGTCTCCAGTACCTCATTCTCTTGGCGGAGCCTCGGACCGCAGGTTCACGGAGGTCGCGTGCGCCGGTCACGGCTGATATTTATAAAGGCTTCTCCGTGAGTATGCTGATCTGACGCTGGCCTCCTCCGTGCCCTGAAATCCATATTCATCAGGATATGAAAGGTTATAACTTGTCCTACATCAGCACTTCTGCTCTCCGCTTAATTAGATCTTATATTTCATCCGAGCTTCGAGCTTAAACTTTTCGCTCGCGCTGATTACAGCCCGACAAAGTTGTAGCTCAGGCGCAGTGTGATGCTAGCGGCTCAGCGTCGTGACACTTGCTAAAACCCCCGCGTCTAGCCAAGCGTTTGAGCTTTGATTTGCCTCTAATGGAGGTTGTGCTTGCCTCTGGTTGCACCAGTATGACTAATTAGGCTTTGGTGTGAATAATTAAAGTGGGATAGTGTGACCAGCAGTAGTAACAAGTACAGTAAGCAAAAAGCAATTAGCGGAATTAGCACCTGCAAAAACCATTTATCCTTTTTAGCATTTTGCTGTTGTTGTAAGGAAGGAGATCTGTGGCTGTGTTTGAAACCCTAGTGATCTGTCTCCTATACTAGCATACTAAGGTGTTGTACATAGAGAGCAACAGGTTTCTCATGGAAATGGCATGTGGGGGGATGGGCATATAATTATTTATCACTCAAAAATCATTTATGCTGTTTATGCTTATGGTTTTATTTAACTTTTAAAATGATAGTATGTCTATTTTGATATGTTGATTGTAAAAATGACAAAATCATGAAAATGTATTAATAATATGTACTTCAAACATTATTAATTTTTCCTGAGATATTTTTCAGGCATTTTAGCATATTTTAAAATAATTTATACATATAATATTTAACACACACACATACACACACAAAATATCATATATTCTTCAACAATTTTAGTATTTTAAATTATAATGTTTTTAATAAAATGTTAATAATAATGTTAATGTTTAATGTTAATAATAAAAAACACCCTCATAATTAATTTCATGTCAATATTGATGATATATTTATATTATAAAATTATACAAATATTAAAACATTAATGTATAAAAATGTAAAATAACATTAAAGAAATAAATATTAAACTTAATATACAAACTATAAAATGTATGTTTTTAAACATTTATTTATTTTAGTAATAATAAACTATTGATATATAAAAATTTAAAATTTAGTTTGTTTTTAAAATATTTATTTATTTATTTATTTGTTTATTTATTTATTTATTTATTTTAGAAAATTAAAAGACAAAACCCCTAATAATTAATTTTATGTCAATATTTAATGCTATATTTATATTTAAATTACACATATATCAGTATATAAATAATAAAAATGTAAAATAACATTAAAGAAATAAAAAATGAAACTATATATATATATATATATATATATATATATATATATATATATATATATATATATATATATACAATTTTAAAATGTTATCTATTTATTAATTTATTATTATTATTATTAATTATTTTTGTACATTTATGATTTAAACTAATTTTAAGTCAATTTTAATACTATATTTACATTTAAATTTTATATATATATTCAAGTATCAATATATAAAAATAAAAATGTAAAATAACAAAATAAATAGTAAACTATCAATATAAACAAAATGTAATTTTTTTTATTTATTTTAGTAATAAAAATTACTATTTAGTACATTTATGATTTAATGTTTTTAAATATTAAACAATTAATATATAAAAATAAAACGTAATTTGTTTTTAAAATATTTATTTTTTTATTTTAGTTATAATAAAAATTACTATTTATTTTAGTACATTTATGATTTAATGTTTCTTAAATATTAAACTATTAATATAAAAATATAAAATGTAATTTATGTTTTAAAAAAAATATTTGTTTATTCTAGTGATAATAAAAATGACCATTTATTTTAGTACATTGATGATTTAATATTTTTAAATATTAAATTATTAATATATAAAATATATATTTATTTATTATTTTATTTTATTTATTTTAATTTATTTTATTTAAGATATACACACACACACAAATAAACAAATGTGAAAATATATATTTTGTCATATTGGGAGTCCAAAAATAACAAAATTATATGATACACATACGCAGATATAATACTTTTATATAGTAATTGATCTTTGTTGAATTTAAAATAGCGCTCTATTTGTATTTTTGCCTTTTTTTTTTACAGTATATAACACAAACAGTAAGAATGGTGTTTTATTCTGAATTCAGCTCTTGTCATAATGCATTCTGGGATTGCCTTCTGCACTATGGATTCATGTGATGCTGCCTTAGATCTCACCTAAAAACTCTTAGAAAGCTGCATAATTACAAAATCTCCCAGTATGTAGATCTTTCAGTCAAGCGTTTGCGTGTGATTTCCGGAGATCTCCCTCGCAGCTCTTCTGGGGTTAGATATCCTCGTCGGGGTGTTTCTCTGATGCTAGCTAATGCTAAAGCCCCGCCGGAGGAAGCCGGTCTGCCGTCTCCCCACAGCACATTAAAATTTGATGGCCTCACCCCGCCTTCGCCTCCAGCCTCTAACTTATTTACGCCTCTGAAATCCCCTAATAAGGGTACTTACATTGATTCTCTCCCTAACCAGGCTCCATTACAGATTAAACAGGTCTATAGAAGAGAGAACGACGACCTGAATGAGAGAGAAGATTACAGGAGCCTCGTGATTTATCTGAATATGTCACACACGCACACCTCATTCTCTGTCTCTCTTTCTGTGTTTCAGTGTCGTGGAGGTTGAACAGACAGACACTTCACTCTTATGTCAAGCATCAATTAAAGCAATTTTCGCCTTGGAAGTAAGTGTCTTACCGCTCTGTTAGAGATTATTAACATCTCCACTACAGCTGTAGTTGATTTGTCTTTCTTAAAAGAGCAGTTCACCCAAAAGTGCAGAAGAAATTCTTACATACAGCTTGTAATATACTATTTAAACAGTGGTAAAAGGCAAATATATTTTTGTAAATTTTTTATAGATCTAAAAATATGTGATTTTAATATTTAAAAAAAAATTAAAAAACATAAAATGTATTGCTTGCTTGCTTACTAAAAAGGAAAATTTTAATATGAAATATGTTAACAATAAATATAGTGTCATATTTAACGTGTATTAGAGTTAAAAGTATATATTATTTACATTAAAATATATATTTTAAAAAATTCATACAAAAATGTTAAATGACATTAAATAAATAAATATTAAATTATTAATATATAAAAATATAACATGTCATTTACTACTACTTCTACTACTACTACTACTGATAATAATGATAACAATAACAATGAATGAATGAATGAATGAATGAAGAATATACCAGGAAAAATGTATTATAAAATATGTTAACAATAAATATAAAAAATATATGTGTTAGGGTTAAAAGTATATATTATTTACAGTAAAATATACTTTTACAAATTCATATAAATATAAAAATGTAAAAATATAAAAATGTGAAAGTATAAAAATATAAAACATAATTAGTTTTATTTATTTGTTTGTTTGTTTGTTTGTTTGTAATAATAAAAATGTATGAAGAATATACCAAGAACATTTTTTATATAAAATATGTTTACAATAAATATAATAATATATGTAACATATGTATTATTAATATGCTAATATATATATATATATATATTAGTATATTAATATATATATATATATATATATATATATATATATATATATATATATATATAAATAAAACATAATTTTATTTATTTATTTATTTATTTATTTATTAAGTGTTTGTTTGTTTGTAATAATAAAAATGGATGAAGTATATACCAGGAAAATTGTAATATGTGATATGGTAAAAATAAATATAATAATATATTTAACATATATATTAGGCTTAAAAGTATATATTATTTACATTAAAATATGCTTTTAAAAAAAAATTAAAAAACATAAAATGTATTGCTTGCTTGCTTACTAAAAAGGAAAATTTTAATATGAAATATGTTAACAATAAATATAGTGTCATATTTAACGTGTATTAGAGTTAAAAGTATATATTATTTACATTAAAATATATATTTAAAAAAATTCATACAAACAATGTTAAATGGCATTAAATATATATAAATATAGTAATATATATATAAAACAAAACATAATGTTATTTATTTATTGTTTATTTGTTTGTATGTTTGTTTGTAATAAAAATGGGCAAAGAATATAAAAATGTAATATTAAATATGTTAATAAATGAAATAAATAATAATATATTTAACATATGTATTAGTGTTAAATGTATATATTATTTGCATTAAAATATACTTAAAAAAATTCATACAAATGTTAAATGACATTAAATAAATAAATAAATATGAATATATAAAAATATAAAAAAATGTATTTAGTTATTTATTGTGTGTTTGTTTGTAATAATAAAAATGTGTGAAGAATATACCAGGAAAAAATTTATATGAAATATGTTAACATATATATATACACATGATAATGTGTGTGTGTGTGTGTATATATATATATATATATATATATATATATATATATATATATATATACATATATATTTTACAATTATGGACTTATAAATATATACTCATACATACATACATACTTATTGATTCATTGATTTTTGTTTCTAAAAATGGATGAGGAACCTACCAGGAAACACTAACTATTATAAATAATTTATTATAGTTACACAATAACTATAATAATATATTTAACATATGTATTATTGATTTGTTCATTTTAAATACTATATTTTAAAATGATAATATTTTTTTTTATTTATTTATTTTTTTTTTTCATGTAAATATTTAAATTATGTTTTTTCATGTAACAGCTCTAAAAAGAACAAAAAAATTTGCATTAAAATATCTGTGTGTGCTGGACACATTTTTTTCTCCACTGAAGCTCTCAAATGTATTCATAAATTCTAGTTTGTTTGTTTTTTTTGTACAATAACAACAAACGTGTTTGTAATAACAACTGAACATAAGAAAGCGACAGACGTTTCATTGTCTGCGTGACTGATTCCTTTAAGGTGTGTCTCCAAAAAGCAGTAGGTGGGACATCAATCAGGTTGTCAGAGCGATGCCCCCTGTCTGCCACATGATGCATCATCCTTCAAAACTTCAGGACCTTCTCACTGGAGCCAAACCCAAATGATTCCCTGCTGCAGAACTAAACTGTCTTGTGCTTAATTGATGGCAGTGGGAAAATGAGTTTGAATATTTATTGGTCACGTTTAAAACAAGTGGCAGAGACGTCAGGGGAGAATCCATTAGCATAGAGCTTCATTTAGCATTAGCGAGGAGTCTCATGTGAGTGGTGTCAGAGGAAACTCGGTTTCTTCAACTATGAACACTTGTGTCTCTGTGGGCTTTGAGAAAGTAAACTCTCTTAAAACACTCGTTTCGCACATTCGCTCAGACAATGTCAAGCATGCATGCATCATGGGAAAATTCTCTCATTTTGTATGTAGTGTTCTCTTATTTTTTAAAATGTCGTTTCCACCACAGTGTTATTTTCTACCACGGCTTAATTATGTATTGTGAAAATGACATTTCAAACATTTTTAAAACAAAAAGGCTGATTGGATTGTGTTGCTAAGACTAATTTTATAACTATCATTTTATATATTCTCAATACAAAAAAAAGTTATATTAAGTTAATATAATATACTTTAATATATATTAAATGAATATAGTAAAATATTACATAATTGCATAATTAAAATAAATATTTTATTAAATTAAAGAAATAAATATGGCGTTTTAGTGGCATTTGGTGTGTGTGTGTATACACATATGTATATAATTTAAATATATATGCGTGTGTGTGTGTTAACATAAGATACATTTTATTAATCTGCTTTTGTTTTTTCTGTATTGTATATGGGGGAAAATATTACTATAGATTATTTATAATATATATTTAAATTTAAAATAAATTAAATAGAAAAATGTTATATGTTAACATAACAAAATACATTTTATAAATCTGCTTTTAAATTTTTTCTGTATTTTATGTGGGGACAAATATTACTGTAAATTATACTGTAATATATATTTACATTTAACATATTAAATAGAAAAAATATTATATGTTAACAACATAAGATACATTTTATAAATCTGATTTGATGTGGGGAAAATATTACTATAAATTATATGTAATATATATTTAAATTTAAAATATATTAAATAGAAAAAATATATGTTAACATAACATAAGATACATTTTATAAATATGCTTTTGAATTTTTTTTTCTGTATTTTATGTGTGGAAAAATATTACTATAGAGTATATATAATATATATTTAATTAAAAATATATATTATATATTAACATAACATAAAATACATTTTATAAATCTGCTTTGATTTTTTTTTTCTGTATTGTATGAAAAATATGACTGTAAATTATATATCATATATTTACATTTAAAATATATTAAATAAAAAAATATTATATGTTAACAACATTAAATACATTTTAGAAATTGCTTTGATGTTGGGAAAATATTACTATAAATTGTATATAATATATATTTCAATTTAAAATATATTAAATAGAAAAAATATTACATTAACGTAACATAAGATACATTTTATAAATCTGCTCTTGAATTTTTTCCATGTTGTATGTGGGGAAAAATAGTACTATTTATTATATAAAATAAATAAAATATATTTAAATGTAAAATATGTAAAATGTAAAATTTAATTATAAATTATTTTTAAAAAAATAATAATTATTTTTTGATATTGTAAGAAATTGGGATAAATAAAATGGGATCTGTACGTATAACACGTTTGAAAATGATAATTAAATATTGTAAATTATTAAATACTATAAGAAGAACTAAGTACATTAACTTGCATAACATTAATATAGTATTTAAATTTAATATTTAAATGTAGTATTTAAATTTTATACTATAATAATGTATTATAATATATATTAAGATATTACATAATTACAAAATTATTATTTTATTATATTTTTTTTTGTATTATATTGGAATATGTTCACCCTTGTGACATAAAAGTGTCGAAAGTTGAAGAAACATCCAGACGTGTGTGTGTGTGTGTCCTCGCCGTCAGTCAGACGTCTCCTCATGACTCCAGAGGAGCAGAGAAATTGGCTTCACTCGGCAGAGCAAGACAGAGATAGTGCGAGTCGACTCCATCTAAAACTCCATTTAGGGATTGAATCATCAGTTTCCATTTGGACCTTCTCTGCCGAATTGAAAATGAATGTTTGTGCAGCTTGGCCTCAGACGTGGCGCTCGCCCCGAAGCTTAGTATGTGATGGTTTTGGAAGCGGACCGGGGACAGACCTCGAGTTTGGATGAGCTGTCCGATGCCACAGGTGATAATAATCACGGCCGTGTTTGTGCGCTGTAATTATCAGCAGAAGGCCGGCGAGATAAATACGCGAAAACGAGAGCGAGCGACCGCCGGTTATCTGAGTCGAGCTTGAGCGTCGATAGAGATTTTAACAGTAGCGTGTCGGCTAAAGCCTGGCTTTGATGTTGCCCAAACCCGCCAAAGCCCCTACAACATTTCCTTATAGGCCAGATATGACGGGATAGTGTGTATGTGTGTGTTCCTATCTGACTCGTGTCTCTGTTTAGTCATGTGGGAAATTCAAGCACTTATTTAAAGCAGTGGCAGCACAATAAAGGGAGTTCTGGGGTACGGCTTTAGTTTCTGAAATTTCATTTGTGAAAGTCGATTGAAATCCATCTCGTATCACATCCTTAAGACTTTTCTGCCTTTAAAGGGAACATATCATGAAAGATAGGATTTGTGGCTCTTTTTGAGTTAAAAGAGCAATGAAACTCAAAGCTCCTCCTCAGTTCACCTCAGCATTAATGTGCATGCGATCACATTAGTGAAAGACGTCCATTTCTATAGCGACGCGTCAGGCACGACTCACACAGAAGTCACTTTCAAAGCAAGCAGATTTCTTTTCGTCAATGTGACGAATTTGAAGGAATTTGTGGGGAAGTCTTTGTCCTCACACAAAATTTCCATTTGCATGGATTCCTATTCAAATGACTGGATTTCGCTTGCAAAAATTTACCAAACAACAGTAAATGTGATTGTGCTTTTAGTGGTAACTACAGAGAGAAACTTTTCATTCAGAGATTAATAAATAAATAGATAGATAGATAAATATTTATATTTTATCAATTATTAGGGGTTCAAGTGCATAGCACTGAAACACTGTTGTAACTGTTAGAATGGCCAAGGATCAGCAATCTCCACGTAAAACTGATCGGGCAGACCAAACCGTAAGTCGTAGAGATTTGAAATTTGGAGGGATGGTAGTACTCACACCGCCAACAACGTGACCCAAGCTCGCCCCAATCGGGGCAATCAAAACTACGAAATCACTTGTAAGTCTTAAACAGTCAGTCGCAGACTCAAGCGTATTTTGTCGTTGGAATCTGTGGCTCACGCCGGACAAAACCTACTTTTGCGAACTAATTCTAGGTTTTTCACCCGATTGGAACCAAACCAGTGCAGGAAGATTCTCTGGAGGGTGAATATCAGTGATAATCAAAAGAAGTTTAACTTTTGACTCAACGTCCCAAAGGGGTGACAAAATGTTTGAAAGGGGCAGGGCCACTTTTAGTAAAATCCCTATAACTCTTGAAAGGAATGAGAAATATCCTCCAAATTAGGAACACTTATGTAAGAGCTCAATCTGAGGCCACAGGACAAAAATCACAGAGCTTGGCCACTTGGTGGCGCTATGAGAGAAAAAAAAACAAACATAAAAATGGCTATAACTGCACAACCATTCGTCTTATCAATATGAAAATCAGTGTGCACGGTCTTGGTCCGAAATGCCACAAGTGTCTACAAGGACATTTGTGTATCTCAAAAAACATAGCCGATGAAATTTTAGCACCTGTTAAACAAGGTTAATGGAGGCCAATCAGAACGAAACTCGGTGGGTTGGCGATATAGCATTTTTCAAGCACACAAACGATTGTACATAGAGGGATATTCGTATCATACGATAGAACTCCTCATTCTGGACAACTCTGCCTGCTGTCAATCAAATCATTTGTTAAATGATCGAGAAGATCAACCTACTTTTGCAAACTAATCCTAGGTTTTTTGCTCAGTCTGGAAAAAAAACACTGCTGTAAAATTATCTGGACTCTCTAGGCCAATAATTATACATTACAGATGTTGAAATTTACCCTTTGGGAAGCTTTAATGGGCTCGTTTAGAAAAGGGGCCTGTCCAAATTTACCCAAAATCCTTTAAAGCCTAAAGGAAAACTCAAAACTTCACGAAACCTGCTGAGCACATGCTACAGGTTGTGTTCACACCGTCTACACATCACCAAGGCCTCATCCCAATTGGCCTGATGGGGGCGCTACAGTGATCAAAAGTACAAAATCGTTCATAACTCCAAACCCATTTGTCGCAGGCTCACATTCCGTGGCGAAATTTTTGAGTATCTTGGAGTTTTTCAACAACCTACTTTTGCGAGTGTTTTCACCTGATCGGAACCAAACCAGTGCAGGAAGATTGTCTGAAGACAATTATCAAAAAAAGGTTGAACTTTAATTATATGCACATATATGTATGATATCATTTATATGTATAAACTATATCATACAAATTTTATGTATACTTTATATGTGTAGTTTTTCAGAAATATTTATATATTATTAAATATCAAGCGAAACCATATTGTAATTGTTAGAATGGCCAAGGATCAGCAATCTCCATGTAAAACTGATCGGGCAGACCGAACCATAGGTCATAGAGACCTGAAACTTGGAGGGATGGTAGTACTCACACCATCTACATCACCAAAAAAAAATGTGATAAAAATCGTCGCCCCAATCGGTCTGACAATTAAAAACACAAAATCACTCCAAATGCGTTCATCACAGGCTCACATTCCGAGGTATTTTGGAGGTTTTGAACATCCTACTTTTTTCACCCGATTGGAACCAAACCAGTGCAGGAAGATTGTCCGAAGAGTGAATATCAATAATCATCAAAAAAGTTGAACTTTTGACTCACTGTCGCACAGGAACGCCATAACCTCTTTTACTAAAAAGGCTATATTTTTTAACGGAATGACATATCTTTGCCAAACTCACAACGTGCATGTAAGAGCTGAATCTGAGGTTACATGAGCTTGGCCACTTGGTGGCACTATAAAAGGGGGAAAAACATAAATATGGCTATAACTGGCTATAACCATTCGTCCTATCAACATGAAAATCGGTGTGCACTGTCTTGGTCCGAAATGCCACAAGTGTCTACAAGGACATTTGCGTATCTCAAAAAAAAAACATTGCTGCCATTGGCCGATGAAGTTTGAGCACTTGTCAGACAAGTTTAATGGAGGCCAATCGGAATGAAACACAGTGGGCCTGTTCGACTCATTGCCCCAAAGGTCTGACAGTAATTTGAAAGAAATTGGGTGATATCGCATTTTTCAAGGGCGTAAACGATTGTACAATGAGCTATATTTGTATCATACGATAGAACCCCTCATTCCGGACAACTTTGCCTCTAGAACCACTGCTGTCAATCCAATTGTTTGTTAAATGATTGAGAAGATCATTTAACAAAGAAAAAAAAACCTACTTTTGCGAACTATTCCTAGGTGTTTTGCTAAGTCTGGAAAAAAAAACCCTTCTGTGCAATTTTCTGGACTCTCTTGGCAAAAAATGATCAAAACAAATGTTAAAATTTACCCTTTGGGAAGCTATAATGGAATCGTTTAGAAAAGGGGCCTGTCCAAATTTACCCAAAATCCTATAAAGCCTAAAGAAAAACTCAAAACTTCACGAAACCTGCTGAGCACATGCCACAGGTTGTGCTCACACTGTCCACAGTGTGTGTGTGGATTTATATTTATATATTATAAAATACTATAATTTTACACAATATTTTACAACAACTTTCATGTGTTCACACAAAGCTATTTATGCGGCTTATATATATATATATATAAAAATCTTCTTAGACTTTTAAGATGATGGAATATATATATATTCATAATTATATTTCCTAGAATCTAACTACAAACTAACATTTTTTCAATAACACTATTTTTCAATAACACCTTTTCAAAGAAGACAGGTTGGCAAGGAAACCAGTGGCAACTAAATAGTGAGCGTGCAGTGTAGACAACTTCATTGATTATAATGGGAACGTTCACCTAATTGCATTGCAACCTGCCATTCACTTCTGAGCAGAACAGAATAAAAAACCAAAAGCAATCTAACAACAAGTAATTCTCTTGTGTTTACAGATATGCACTGTTAATTTCACTCTGGAGTCTGTAATGTAAATAGAGCGCTTGCCTGTTTTGATAAATAATAACATTATTGTGTGAAACCGAGATGATGTTTCATTTATCCTGCAGGAAAGTGAGAGTTTGAGAGTTGGAGTTAAAATCAGATCATGAAAATCAGGCCGTTGATTTATTCTGGCCAAATCAGGAACCTCTGGTGTGAAATCTGAGTCTTTTAAAAGTATTACTGAAAGAATGGCCTCTCTGAATGGAGGATGGCCCACGCTAGCCTCATTCCGCCCGCTCACCCGCCGACCGGCCGCTGTGATTGACGGCTCCCTGATCATCTCCCTGATTTCAGAACCTAATTATCCGACACGTCTGCGCGTCAGTCGCTGCTATCGCCCACTAGATCAACAGAGAGATGGACAGAGAGAGGGAGGACAGTCGTTAAAGCATAACTAATGCGATATGAGTCCCACCAGCGCCAAAGCAGGAGAGAAATATAATTAAGGATCAGATGTCAGTCTGTTTGGATGCGCGCGGCGCTGGTTTCTTGTAGCAGAAGGGCTATTTTTAGAGCCGATGACCACAGGATGACAAGAGGGGTCAGGCGTGACCGGTAGCCACTGTCCTTATGACACCTGCGCTGGACCCAACCAGGTGTGCAAGAGATAAACGCGTACGAGAATTGCTGGCCTGTGCAAAAACACCGTGAGAATCACCTCGGCGTAAGAGGAAAGCGCGTGGCGCTGCAGCTTCGGCGCGTTATTTCTGACCTCTTTGTGTAGAGGCGCTTTGTTGGGAGTTTTGTGCTGCTCGGCCGGAGACTTTCAGAAGTGCTGAGGGGACAGAAAGGAGGCCGCGCAGCTGCGCCGGACAGCGGGTGAGTGGACTGGCGGGTGTCTCCGCTCATTTACAGCGGTGACATTTCGTGGAGAGCAATGTGGTGAAAGCGCAGACGTGTGTATGTTGATCTTAAGGAAAGGTCAGGCCTGTCTCCACGGAGCTAATCAACCGCCGCTCACGGCGCGCCGACTCTCTCCGAACCGCCGCGTGCGTCCCGGCCTCTCATGAGTGTGACTCTTCATTTGCATGCATTTGTAAAAGAGAGTGTGTGAGTGTGAGAGGGAGAGAGTGTGAGTGTGTGTCTGTGTGTGAGCTGCACATGAGCTTAACTGGTCGAGTTGTAGTGCTAATAATTTTGGGGATCTATCTATCGCTCTATCGTTCTGTCCAACGTTCTAGCTACCGTTCTATCGTTCTGTCATTCTATTGTTCTCTCATTCTATCATTCTCTGTCTGTCTATCTATCTGTTTATCTATCTATCTGTCTATCTATCGTTCTCATAATATCATTCTATCTGTCTGTCTTCTATTTATCTATAGTTCTATCGTTCTTACATTCTATCGTTCTTTATCCTTCTCTGTCTATCTGTCTGTCTGTCTATCTATCTATGTATCTATCTATCATTCTCATTCTATAATTCTATGTCTGTCTGTCTTCTATTTATCTATAGTTCTATCGATCTGTCATTCTATCTATCATTCTCTGTCATTCTCTGTCATTCTCTTTCTATCTATCTATCTATCTATCTAAAGGTCTGTCTGTCTGTCTGTCTATCATTCTTTCTATCGTTCTATCTATCTGTCTATCTATCTATCTATATATCTATATATCTATCTATCTATCTATCTGTCTATCTGTCTGTCTGTCTATCATTCTATCATTCTTTCTATCATTCTATCTATTGTTCTGTCTGTCATTCTCTATCTATCTATCTATCTATCTGTCTGTCTGCCATTCTTTCTATCGTTCCATCTATCTATCTATCTGTCTATCTATTATTCTGTCTATCATTCTCTATCTATCTATCTATCTATCTATCTATCTATCTGTCTGTCTGTCTGTCTGTCTGTCTATCATTCTTTCTATCATTCTGTCTATCTATCTATCTATCTATCTATCTATCTGTCTGTCTATCTGTCTGTCTGTCTATCGTTCTATCTATCTGTCTGTCTATCCATCTGTCTGTCTGTCTGTCCATCTATCTATCTATCTATCTATCTATCTATCTATCTATATATCTATCTATCTATCTGTCTATCTCTGTCTGTCTGTCTGTTGTTCTATCATTCTATCTATTGTTCTGTCTATCATTATCTATCTGTCTGTCTATCTGTGTCTATCTATCTATCTATCTATCTATCTATCTATCTATCTATCTATCTATCTATCTATCTGTCTATCTATCTGTCTATCTATCTATCTGTCTGTCTGTCTATCATTCTTTCTTTCTATTATTCTATCATTCTCTATCTATCTATCTATCTATCTATCTATCTATCTATCTATCTATCTATCTATCTATCTATCTGTCTGTCTATCTGTCTGTCTGTCCATCTATCTATCTATCTATCTATCTATCTATCTATCTATCTATCTGTCTATCTCTGTCTGTCTGTCTGTTGTTCTATCATTCTATCTATTGTTCTGTCTATCATTATCTATCTGTCTATCTATCTATCTATCTGTCTGTCTGTCTGTCTATCATTCTATCATTCTCATTCTATCATTCTATCTGTCTGTTTTCTATTTATCTATAGTTGTATCTACCGTTCTATCATTCTATCATTCTATCTATCATTCTATCTATCGTTCTGTCGTTCTATCCATCGTTCTATTTGTCTGTCTAAAGAGTTGGTCATTTCCAGAGAGAGAATAACTTTAATAATTAATGTCTATTAAAAACCAAACTTCTCATTAAAGGGTAAGTATTGTCCATGATAATTATCAGTCCTTTAGACCTGCAACACTAAAACACTCACAATACACTTAAAAACATACTCAAAACTCAATCCACTCTTCTTTTTTAATCCCGGTAGTTAAAATTCAAACAGCTCGGAAATGTCCTGCAGTAATGTATTACTCTCTCTGTGTGTCTCAGCGCTGGTTAAAGGCTCTCATTAGTGTGTAGAGACTGGGGGGATTGGCTGAGTTCGGGTGGCTCTGTAATGCAGAACCATCACAGCCTGATAATTGTGTTTGTATTGCAGTTACCCAGCGGCTCTTTGACTGACAGCTCGGGAGCGCTGAGCGTTTTGTGCTGTCGGAGACTCCGAAACCAGAATGAGCAGAACCACCGAACGTGACTCTCCACTGCATAAAACACTCTCTACAACACCAACATGATATTTCTAGTGAGAAAAGACAGATCCTGATTAAAAAAAAATCATGTTTTGCAGTGCGCTCAGCATACAAGAACAAGTCCCCCTGCTGTTATTATTATTACTATTATGAATATGATTTTAAACGGAAAGTCGGTGATGTTTGCTGTGTTATTATGGCGTGTAATACCTCTAAACGCAGACAGACTCGTGGTCCTCGTGTCCCAGCAGAGCAGCGGTGTGCATCACTGTCAGTGACCTGCAAAGCTTTTATTGGCTTTATTTATTTAGCAGCCAGCGGGAGGAGAATCCGATTTCTTGTGCTCTCGTCGTGTTGACATTGCGCCTGAAGATGCTGATGGCAGATCAGAGCGCACAGGTGTTACAAGCGCGATCCGACGTTTGGAAGAGTCTGCAAACACGCGCACACACATCCAGAGCTCAGATGCTACTCATCTCTGACCTTTGACCCTGATTTCACAAGCCAAACAAAAGCTCGCCCTTCTTCTTTATCTCTCCCGCTGCTATATTTGGAATGGCTTATACATTGAAACACTTACAATACATGTAAAATACTCAAAACACTTCTGTTTTTAATGCAGGTCGTCAGAATTCGACCCCTCAGGAAAGACCTGTGGTAATTTATTACTATGTATTATTATTATTTTTATAATACTATGTATTATTATTAGTATTATTTTGTGTAAAAATGTAGCTACCAGTAGTTTTAGATGTTGAAAACCACAGGTAAAATTTTTTTGGGTTCATTTTTTACTCTTGAATTGGAAGAGCACCGAACTGTGGGATGCAAAACCTAGTGCTGTGCGCTTATACGAAATTATGTATGTATATATATATATATACTGCCTTTAGACTGTATTTTCATTGTATTATTGTTCAGTTTTTTTTTTATTTGTTTTTCTTAGACTGAGAAATGACAATTTTTTGGAGTTATTTATTTATTATAATATTTTTTTAAACATTCTTTCTTTCTTTCTTTCTTTCTTTCTTTCTTTCTTTCTTTCTTTCTTTCTTTCTTTCTTTCTTTCTTTCTATATTCAGATTTCAAATTACCATTATTACAGAAATTACATAACATTTTATTACTATTACATTCTGTCCAGCATTTTTAAATATTATTAAATAAATATATATTTTTTATTCATTGTTTTTAGACTTTTTACATTTTTTTTATAATAGTATTATTTTAGTATTATTATTATTATTATTGTTATTTTGGTGATTTTATTTATTTTATTCAGACATTTTTTCTCATTTTTGTTTTTCTTCATTTTTAATGATTTGATTACTTTTTCAGATGTGAATTACCTTTTTTGTTATTTATTATTTTTTATTTATTTGCATCATCTTTCTTTTTTTATTTAGACAACAAATGTACCATTATTTCATTTTTTTGTGAGTATTTTATTTTATTTTATTTTTGTATTTATAATAATATTATTATTATTATTATTATTATTATTATTATTATTATTATTATTATCATCATTATTATTATATTGTTATTTTTGGTTGCTTTTATATTTATTTTAATCAGATTGCAAAATTCTTTTTTTATTTAATTGCTGGTTTGTTTGTTCATTAATTTTATTTAGACTGTGAAGTGACCAATTTACTACATTATTTTATGATAATTACATTTATTATTATTATTATTATTATTATTATTATTATTATTATTATTGGTTGCTTTTATGTTTATTTTATTCAGACTGGGAAAATATTTCTTTTTATTTCATTACTCATTTTTTTTAATAATTTTTTTTTATTTAGACTGGGAAATGACCAATTACATTATTTTTGTGAGTATTTATTTATTCATTCATTTATTTATTCATTCAGATTTTTTTAAATTACCATTATTACATAAATTACATACATTTTTTTTTCATATTGGTTTTATTATAAAAAATAATAATTGTTTTCCTATTTTTGTTTTTCGTACATGGACTACCTTTGTTTGTTACTTCAATATTATTTTATTATTATTGTTATTTTGCTGGGAAATATTTCATTTTTGTTTCTTATTTATGACTCATTTTTTATTTCTTTATTCATTTATTTTATTCAGACTGGGAAATGACCATCTGACCACATTTTTTTTTTACCGTGACATTTATTTATTTTATATATATATATTTATATATATATATAGTTTTTATTTAGACTGAATTTCACATCGTCTTAGCGTTATCCCCATCAATAAATGTATTCAAAAGGCCAAAAATGAATGAAACTCCTCTCAGTTCTCTGTAAGATGGAGGCGTAGTAAAAGAATCAAGCTTCACGGTTCCCCCGACCTAATAGATGCAAAGCTACATCATTAGAGACAATAAGGTGTGTAATAGATTCACTGTGGCGTCACAATAGTTCCATGTGTGTGACTGAAAAATGAGGGGGAAAGAAATGAGAAATCGGAGCGAGAGAGAGAGAGAGAAAGGCACAGAGGAAAGGATGGACGGATAATCGAATGGGATTGGCGGAGAATTTCTCTCCACCGTTCCATATTTAATCTTGTTTGGCCTGGGCCAGCTGTGTCCGTAGTCCACACACGCTCCCGCGTTCCCAGCGGAGATCCGGCTCAGCCAGAAGGTGCAAAGAGGACCAGTAAGTGCTGGATCCCATCCCAATGTGCAGACGGATGCGTGTGTGTGCGGGAACACATCTGGCGGCGGGGTTGAGTGGAACAATAAACGCTCAGATGAGTCCAAACGTGGACGGGCACGACGCACACACACAGCAGCGGCGCTCTCCTCTAGTCCTCCGGCCCGTTTGTTAATGGCTCTTACCGCCGGCCCGGTCGCCACGGCCAACCACTCGCGCTCTCCATCAAATGAAAATAAATGAAGAGGCGGTCGGGATAATCACTCATATGGAAATTCAATGGAGTCTGTGACAGGAACTTTCAGAGGTGTTGGGCTCAGACTCCCCGCTGACCACATCCAGCCCTGTGATTTCATTTATTTATTGTGGTCTTCATTTGCTCTTGAATAGAAATGTGTGAGTCATTCTCTTTCTTTTCGTTAAAATGGTGTGAAACCATGTCTGTTGGCTTTGAGGCTGACATCTAAATGCTTGTGTACTGACAATGAGTAGTCTTTCTTTAGAAGCATGAATCAAAAATCATTGACTTAAAATTATTATTTATTGCTTTATACTATCCAGTGATAAAATTAAAACATTCCCTTATTCTAAACTATGAATACCTGACCCTGACTAGAATAAGTATATGTTTATATGTATTTTCACTTTTTTTTAATCAGACTGTGAAATTACTGTTATTTTATTATTATTTATAATATACAATTTTTCTTTTATTACTTTTATTAATTCTATTATAGGGTTCATTTGCATTTATTCAGACCTGGAAAATTCTATTATTTTGTTTTTTATATTTTATCATTCATTATTTATTTATTTACTACTTACTTTTTTAATTTTTTTATGGACACAACAAAGCTACCATTATTTCAGGGTTTTTAACTTTATTTTGTGAGTACTTCTTCATTTTATTTTATTTTATTATTATTATTATTATTATTATTATTATTATTATTATTATTATTATTTTCACATTTTAATTTTATTGGATTTATTTATTTACTTTTTTGTTTTTTATTTAGACAACAAAGTTGCCCTTATTTCAGTTTTTTTTTTTTTTTTTTTTTTTCGGAAAGTCACAATTTACTTTACTTTACTTTACTTTTATTTTACTTTTATTATTTTACTTAATTTTATTAACTTAACTGTATTCAAACAGATTTATTTATTTTGTATTTATTTATTTACTTTTCCATTTTTTTATATTTAGATAACAAAATTACCATTATTTGAGGGTTTTTTTGTGAATACGTCTTTATTTTATTTTATTTTATTTTATTTTATTTTATTTTATTTTATTTATTTATTTATTTATTTATTTTGCTACAACTAACTGTATTCAAACTAAATTTTTTTCCAGCTCTTTACCTTAATTTAGACCATCATTTCCAATCATAATTTAACATTTATATATTTAACATGTATATATTCAGCCTGGGAAATTACTGTTTAATTATTATTATTATTATTATTATTATTATTATTATTATTCATTTCAGAATTTACTTTCTTTCATTTTATTTTGAACAAAACATAATTTAAAACAAAAATATATATAAACACTACAAATGTGTTGCCTAAACTTAATTTAATTTCAAATTTCAAATTCATTTTTTCATTATTTTTTGTTGTTATTATTATTAACCTTATTTTTAATTGTTATTTTTGGGTGGAAATTACTGGGAATCAGACTGTGAAATTACTATTATTTCGTTATAACTTTTTAATTTTTTTTTAAATGAATATTATTATTTTTATTACTGGGGTCTTTTGCATTTATTTAGACCAGGAGAATTGTATAATTTTGTTATTTTTCATTTTATTAATTTTTTTTTTTAGTTTTAAAATTTTATTTTTTTATTTTTAATTTTGTTTCTTATTTCCTTTATTCAGCATGTTGACACATGTACACTACCTGCCAGTCTAAGTTTAAACAAGTTCTGTGCAGACATCTAAATACCTGACCCTGACTAGCATTAGCATGCATTCATATACAGTGCCCTCCACTAATATTGGCACCCTTGGTAAATATGAGCAAAGGCAGCTATGAAAATAAATCTGCATTGTTTATCCTTTTGGCCTTTCATTCAAAAATTGTTGGCCACAATTATTGGCACCCTTAGAAATTCTTATGAGTAAAACATCTCAAAGTATATTCCCATTCATATTTACATTTTTAGCACACCAGGATGACTAGGAGCATGAAAATGTCCAGCCATGACTTCCTGTTCTACAGGATTATAAATACGAGGAGCACAAAGGCCAAATTCCCTTAATCATCCATCACAAGGAATAAAACCAAAGAATATAGTTCTGATGTGCAGAACAAGATTGCTGAGCTTCACAAAATAGAAAGTGGCTGTAAGAAAACAGCTAAAGCATTGAAAATCCCCATTTCCACCATCAGGGCAATAATGAAGAAGTTCCTGTCAACTGAAGATGTTACAAATCTGCCTAGAAGAGGACGTGTGTCTAAATCGTCATAATGGATGGTGAGGAGGAGACTTTGAGTGGCCAAAGACTCTTCAAGGATCACAGCTGGAGAATTGCAGAGGTTAATTGAGTCTTGGGGTCAGAAAGCCTAAAAAATATATATATTTATATATCAAACAGCCCCTACATCACCACATGTTGTTCAGGAGGGTTTCAGGAAAAATCCTCCTTGCTCATCCAAAAACAAACTCCAGCATATTTAGTTGTCAGACACGACTAGAACGTCAGATGGCACTGGCTTCTATCATCTGGAGAGATTCTGCATGAAATAATGGTCTCTGATCTCTTGTCAGATGTACTCCAAACTCTTCAGGCAGTATAGGAGAAAACTCAGAGCTGTTATCTTGGGAAAAGGACATTGCAGTAATTGGGTGCCAATAATTGTGGCCAACATAAACTGGAGAAAAACATTTATTTCATAATGAGATTTTCCCCCCACTTTCGATTGTTTTACTTCAATGAAAGGTTAGAATTTTGTGAATTTTTTGAATGAAAGATCAAAAGGCTAAACAATGCACATTTATTTTCACAGCCACCTTAGCTCATATTTACCAAGGGTGCCAATATTAGTGGAGGGCACTGTGTATACTTTATATTTTCTCTCTTTCAATCTTATCTTTAGACCCATAATTTACCATTATTTCAGTATATGTTTGCCGTCATTACAATAACTCAGCCATTCAGCGTTTGAGTCCTTGCCTTCTGCTCGAGACGTGGCTTTTCTGTGCGCTTAAAAAAAGCTTGAACCTGACTGCGTCCTGTAATCTTCAGGAGCCCAGGTGAAAGGCACATGTGGACTTCCCTTGAAGTGGCACGTGGCGAATCTGAAAGCCTTCGGGATCTAACAAGGCCATTTTTTTCCCACAGACGCCCGTTTCGTAACGCGGCTCCGAGCCGAAGGTGTTTTGTTCCTTCACTTGACTGAGGAGAAAACGGGATTATCTCTCTCAGGCAATAATAAACCTACGCTAATGAGTCGTCTTTTCTCTTTCCCCGTCTCTCTCCTGGAGGTAAACCCCTCTGTTCTTCAGCACAGTTATAATTTAACACTCCTGGCTCTCCGCTCGGATTCCTCCAGATGTTTTTGCTTCATTAGCGCATTACTAGTTTGGTTATTATTTATCAGCCACGTTCTGAGACCACGTTTGCCCTCGGCTAATACGGGATCTATCCTCAGGTAAATTAGGAGTTTGTTATCCATCTGCCCCTCGATGCATCTCTGATGTGGCGGCGGGTCCGCAGCGGCTCTGAGCCGGTTGGTGTTGAGCCCTGCTGCGCCGGTATTGCGTGATGTCGAGCCGCGGCACTTTGATCCTGCGCAAATTTCAGGATTAGCAGCCGGATTAGCGGCGCGTGTGATGGATGAAAGAGCCCGGCGCGCGGGGACAGGAGACCGGATCCGCACGCGATGACCTATAACCGCACATCTGAGGGAATTTGTATGGCAACAGCCGGTTTTTGGGGTTGGATGTGAGCGATTTGCATGCATAAGCGAATGAATCTTTGAAGCCGCATGCCGTACAATGAGAGAGAACAGGCAGGAATTCGGTCGGCCTAATCAGAGTTTAAAGACTCTCGAAGAAGTTTGTGTCAGGGAAAAGTTTCCCTTTGCATGTTTTAATAAAAAGGTTTTTGTCTTTCATCGTGCTTAAACAAGGGAGCGCGGAGGCTCGTTGAAGCCTTTTATTTTTTTCGCCCTTCAGCCAAGAAACGGCTTTGCCCCAGATATCAGCTGTTCTTTAGGAGTGCACTTCAGTGGAGGGGGATACATGTGATAATGTACAGTCATGTATTTAGATGTATTTGGTAAAACCTTAGAGGTTAAGTCATTAAGCACGTAAAATGCATTTAAACACAGTAAGTTGGCATCAGAGAGCAAATTTAAAGTGACAGTTCACCTAAAAATTAAAATTTATTCATTTTCCACTTGTTCCAGATATGTATGAGTTTGTTTCATCTGTTGAACACGAAAGTAGATATTTTCAGGAGTGCTGGTAACCAAACAGTTGACGGTTGCCATTGACTTCCATAGTATGACAAAAACACTATGGAAGTTAATGGCTACCGTCCACTAAACTGAACAGCAGTCTTGTTTTCCTATACCATGTGTTAATTTTTAACTGTATATTTACATTTTCAGTAGTGAACACAAGTGTATTGTAGATGGTTGCGTGGGTGTTCTGGGTGGTTGCTAAGGTGGGTGTCCTACAGTCGGGGGAGCTGCTATGATGTTCTATGTGGTTTCTAAGGTGTTGTTAGGTGTTCTAGGGGGGTTCCAGTGTAGGTGTTCTAGGTGGCTGCTAGGGTATGCTAGGGCTTTTCAGGATGATCTGGGTGGTTTCTAGGGAATTCTAAAAGGTTTCTGAGGTGTTCTGGTAGCTAGAGTTTTCTAACGTGTTTCTAGGGTGATCTGGGTCATTGCTAAATGTTTTTAGGGGTTTCTATGGGGTTTTTAGGGTGTTCTGAGTGGTTGCAAGAGTGTTCTAAGGGGTTTCTAGGGTGTTCTGGTTGCTAGAGTTTTCTAACATGTTTCTAGGGTGTTCTGAGTGGTTGCTAAAGTATTCTAAAGGGGTTTCTAGGGTGTTCTGGTTTCTATGGGGTTTGTATCGTGTTCTGGGTGGTTGCTAGTGTGTTGTAAGGGTTTTCTGGGGTGTTCTGGTTGCTAGAGGTTTCTAACACTTTTCTAGGGGGTTTCTAGGGTGATCTTGGTGGTTGCTAAATGTTCTTAGGGGTTTCTGTGGGGTTTTTACAGTGATTTTGGTCGTTGCTAAAGTGTTCTAAGGGGTTTCTAGGCGGTTTCCAGGGTGTTCTGAGTGGATGCCGGAATGTTCTAAGGGGTTTCCAGGGTGTTCTGGTTGCTAGAGTGTGTGGGGTTTTTAGGGTGATCTCGGTGGTTGCTAAATGTTCTTAGGGGTTTCTGTGGGCTTTTTAGGGTGATCTTGGCAGTTGCTAGAATGTTCTGAGGGGTTTCCAGGGGGTTTCCAGGGTATTCTGGGTGGATGCCGGAATGTTCTAATGTGTTTCTAGGGAATTTCTACGGTGTTTCTAGGCTGTTCTGGTTGTTAGAGTTTTCTAAAACGTGTCTAAAGGGTTTCTAGCGTGATCTGGGTGATTGCTAGAATGTTCTAAGGGGTTTCTAGGGTGTTCGTGGTTGCTAGAGATTTCTGAAATGTTTCTAGGGTGATCTTGGTTGTTGCTAAATGTTCTTAGGGGTTTCTGTGGGATTTTTAGGGTGATCTCGGTCGTTACTAGAATGTTCTAAGGGGTTTCTAGGCGGTTTCCAGGGTGTTCTGGGTGTTTGCTAGAATTTTCTAAGGGTTTTTTTAGGGTGTTCTGGGTGGTTGCTAGAGTGTTCTAAGGGGTTTCTAGGGTGTTTCCAGGGTGTTCTGGGTGTTTGCTAGAATTTTCTAAGGGGTTTTTTTAGGGTGTTCTGAGTGGTTGTTAGAATTTTCTAAGGGGCTTCTAGGGTGTTTTTATCTGGGTTGTTGTTAGATGTTTTTAGGGGTTTCTAGAGATTTTTTAGGGTGTTCTGGGTGGTTGCTAGAGTGTTCTAATAGGTTTCTAGGGTGTTCTGGTTGCTAGAGGTTTCTAATGTGTTTCTAGGGTGATCTGGGTGGTTGCTAAATGTTCTTAGGGGTTTCTGTGGGGTTTTTAGGGTGATCTCGGTCATTGCAAAAGTGTTCTAAGGGGTTTCTAGGGTGTTTCCAGGGTGTTATAGGTGTTTGCTAGAATATTCTAAGGGGTTTCCAGGGTGTTTTCTATCTGGATGGTTGCTAGAGTGTTCTAAGGGGCTTCTTTGGGGGTTTAGGGTGTTCTGGGTGGTTGCTAGAGTGTTCTAAGGGGCTTCTTTGGGGGTTTAGGGTGTTCTGGGTGGTTGCTAGAGTGTTCTAAGGGGTTTCTAGGGTGTTCTGGTAGCTAGAGTGTTTTATGGGGTTTCTATGGGTTTTTATGGTGTTCTGGGTGGGTGCTAGAGTGTTCTAAGGGGTTTCTAGGGTGTTCTGGTTGCTAGAGTGTTTCAAGGGTTTTCTATGGGTTTTAAGGGTGTTCTGGCTGTTAGAGTTTTCTAATCTGTGTCTTGGGTGTTTCTAGGGTGATATGTTAGGTTGCTGGAGTGTTCTAAGGGGTTTTTAGGGCATTTTCAGGGTGATCTGGGTGGTTGCTAGAGTGTTCTAATTTGTTTTAGGGTGTTCTGGTTGCTAATGTGTTCTAAAGGGTTTCTATGGGGTTTCTAGAGTGTTCTGTGTGGTTGCTAGAGTGTTATAAGGGATTTCTAGCATGTTCTGGTCGCTAAGGTGTTCTAAGGGGTTTCTGTGAAGTTTCTAGAGTGTTCTGGGTGGCTGCTTGTAAGTTCTAGAGGATTTCCAGGGCATTCTGAGTGGATGCTAGAGTGTTTCCTATGATTGCTAGGCTGTTCTGGCTGGATGTTAGGGTGTTGTTAGATTGTTCCTGTTCCTCACATCTCTGTGATATTGTAGTGTCTAGATATGAGTCTGGCTGCTGATTCAGTGCTAGTCTATATAATTTTTTACCTGTTTTGTCATCTACCAAGCGCATATTATAAGTCTGATTGCTTAGAAAAGCAACGGTGCACGTTTTCTGAACAAACCACATGAGGTTTGAGGTTAATGTCTGTTGGACACACCCTAAGTTTGCAAGCGTTACTAATTAACCTCACCTTTATACTCACTTAACCACAAAATTCAACAACCCCCAACAAATTAGCATCTGAATCCTGTGCTTTGTCATTTAGCCTTAATTGAGACAGACAGCTAAGTTTTCTCTAAGGCTGCTCTCCACACTGACGGCAATAGCAGAATTAATGGACGCAGGCCAGTGTGTCGTGACCTTCTGTCCTGCATTACGAACACACATGTCAGAGTAATTGGATCCCTGAAGATATATGTGTGATTCTTAAGCGAAGTCTCTGTCGCTGATCTATATGTCCACGTCCCATTTCCTTTGTGTCCATGAGCTCAGTATTGAGTTAGAGCTGCTGAAATGTCCTTCCAGGTCTAGCGCTGTCAGTAAATGCTGTCATTTGTCTTCCTAGATTAGAGGTTAAATATTATATAATTTCTTTCAAGCACCTGCAGGCAG
This sequence comes from Cirrhinus mrigala, assembly GCA_036247105.1. NCBI lineage: Eukaryota > Metazoa > Chordata > Actinopteri > Cypriniformes > Cyprinidae > Cirrhinus > Cirrhinus mrigala. The sequence continues at coordinate 15,845,569 of CM070031.1, read as the reverse complement.
ATGCATAGAGATGGTCTTCGCTTCCATAGTGCTCCTAAACCCAATCCCAAAGTAAATCTCTGAGGAAGATTTGATTGGTGGTTCTTAGCACTGGAACGAGGTTTCAGATTTGCATTAGATGTTTCTCCAAAAGTAATAGAAACAAATGAGAAATTGAAGTATCAACTTCATCTTAGATGTTTCTCCTCAGATTTCAGAAATCAATTGTTGACAGACAGAAAGAGTAGATAGAGATGTGGATTCTAGCTAAGACACACTGGATCATTCATGCTTTTCAGACTCATTCAGTGTTTCTTTCTTCTATACTTTCACTCATGATCAAAAGTCTCTTTATTTGAACTTTGTGACCTTTTTTCTTTCCTACAGGGAAACTATGGGACACAAACAAAATGTTCACTTTTCTCTCAATTTAATCTCTTTGCTGTTTAGGAGAAACAGCTGAGACACTGCAGAGATGTAAGTGGATGATAGGTCATACTTTGCGACTGTAGCTCCCATCTACACCGGTTTTCCACCTAAACTACTGCCATACATCAGACAAGAGCAGAAACGTCCTCAGGACAAAGTAAAAGAATAACAAACCACTTCCCGAAAAGAGGACGATTGGCGTAAACCAATTTAAGCCCCCATTCCAAATTAAAAAGAATTGTTTAAGGGTATGAACTAAAAAGGGCAGCTACATTTACGTGAAGAAATGGAATTTGTAATAAATGAGCTTCGTGATCAGCAGGGAGAAGGTGAAAAAAAAGATGAAAATTGCCAATAGAAGGGCAGGGGTTTTTATGTAAATGAATGTGAGAGCTGAAATTAACTGAACCCTCAGGGTGACTGCGTTATCACTTCGCTGCGTCGATGGAACTCCAGGGAATGGCAGGTTAACATCATAAAACAGCCGCCCAGGTTTGAGCCTCGTCAGGCTTTTTAATTTGAAGAATGTTTCTCCGAAGGGATGAATAGGCAGAGAGATTGAGCACCGTTGTCGAGCCCACCTGTAGTGACCTTCACCAACTGTTATAGCTCTGTTGTGTTTGCGTGTTCACTTTGTGGACATTGTTTCATTTTTCAACTCTTTTCCTACAGCAGTGGCTGCCTTGCTTGTTGCTAGGGTGTTTCTGTGTTGTTTTGGGTGATTGCTAGGGTGTTCTAAGGAGTTTCTATGATGTTCTGGGGGTTATTAGAATGTTGCTGGAATGTATTATTGGATTTCTGTGGTCTTTTAGGTGGTTGCTAGGTTGTTCTAGTGGGTTTCTAGTGACCTGTTTCATTTGACTAGGGGATTTTAAGGGTGTTGTAGTTGGTTTATATGTTGTTTGGGGTGGTTGCTAGGGTGTTCTAGGGAGTTTCTGTGATGCTCTGGGGTTGTCAGGGTGTTGCTATGGTGTTCTAGTGGGTTTTCTGACCTGTTTTAGATGGCTAAGGGGTTGAAAGGGTGTTGTAGTTGGTTTATATGTTGTTTGGAGTGGTTGCTAGGGTGTTCTAGGGAGTTTCTGTGATGCTCTGGGGTTGTCAGGGTGTTGCTATGGTGTTCTAGTGGGTTTTCTGACCTGTTTTAGATGGCTAAGGGTTTGAAAGGGTGTTGTAGTTGGTTTATATGTTGTTTGGGGTGGTTGCTAGGGTGTTTTAGGGAGTTTCTGTGATGCTCTGGGGTTGTCAGGGTGTTGCTATGGTGTTCTAGTGGGTTTTCTGACCTGTTTCAGATGGCTAGGGGGTTTAAAGGGTGTTGTAGTTGGTTTATATGTTGTTTGGGGTGGTTGTTAGCATGTTTTACGGAGTTTCTGTGATGCTCTGGGGTTGTCAGGGTGTTGCTATGGTGTTCTAGTGGGTTTTCTGACCTGTTTTAGATGGCTAAGGGGTTGAAAGGGTGTTGTAGCTGGTTTATATGTTGTTTGGGGTGGTTGCTATGGTGTTTTATGGAGTTTCTGTGATGTTTTGGGGTTGTCAGGGTGTTGCTATGGTGTTGTAGTGGGTTTTCTGACCTGTTTCAGATGGCTAGGGGGTTTAAAGGGTGTTGTAGTTGGTTTATATGTTGTTAGGGTGTTTTATGGAGTTTCTGTGATGTTTTGGGGTTGTCACGGTGTTGCTATGGTGTTGTAGTGGGTTTTCTGACCTGTTTCAGATGGCTAGGGGGTTGAAAGGGTGTTGTAGTTGGTTTATATGTTGTTTGGGGTGGTTGCTAGAGTGTTTTAGGGAGTTTCTGTGATGTTCTGGGGTTGTCAGGGTGTTGCTCTTATTGGGTCGTGTTCTCCCTTGAGCACGATTTTTGCTATCGTGTTGCTAGAATCTATTATTGCATTTCTGTGGTGTTTTGCGTGGTTGCTAGGGTGTTCTAGTGGGTTTTCTACATGTTTCAGGTGGCTAGGGGGTTTTAAGGGTGTTGTAGTTGGTTTATAAGTTGTTTTGGGTGGTTGTTAGGGTGTTCTAGGGAGTTTCTATGATGTACTGAGGGTTGTGAGGGTGTTGCTAGAATGTTTTATTGGATTGCTGTGGCGTTGTGGGCTGTTTTGGGTGGTTGCTAGTGGGTTATAGGGAGTTTCTAAGCTGTTATGTGTGGTAGTTAGAAGGGTTTATTGTGTTTTTTGGTAGTTGATATGGTGTTGTAGTTGGTTTCTGTGTTGATTTGAGTGGTTGCTAGGGTGTTCTAGGGAGTTTCTATGGTGTTCTGGGGGATGTTAGAGTATTGCTAGGAATGTATTATTGGATTCATGTGATGTTTTGGGTGGCTGCTATGGTGTTCTGGGGGGGGGGGGGGTGTCTGTGTTGTTCTGAGTGGTTTCCAAGGTGTTGCTAGGATATTCTAGGTGGTTGCTTGGTTGTTCTACTGACCATTTTAGGGTTCCAGGGGGTTTCTAGGCTGTTCTGTGCTGTTGTTTTGGGTAACTGCTAAGGTGTTCTAGCTATGATGTTCTGAGTGGTTGTTCTAAGGAGTTTCTATGGTGTTTCTGGGGGTTGTGAGGATGTTTTAGTAGGTGTTTGTTTATATAGACTGTTGCTAAGGTGTTCTAGGTCTAGAATTTTTTTTTTTTTTTTTTTTTTTTTTGAGTGGAGGATTTCTGTGTTGGGTAGTTGTTAAGATATTCTAGGGAGTATCTGTAATTTATTTGATTTCTAGGCAGGGCTCTACAGTGCGTCCATTTCAGTTGCATTTGCGACTTAAAACTACTGCGTGCGACTATGAAAAAATATTTTAGGAGCGCCATGTGTGAGTGACCCGATCAGCGTATTTGTGTTTGCACTGAGGGGAGCTTCAAAGGTTTCTACATGTTTTTGCAACATTGAGTAATGCATCAGAGACATATCTCATGAATCCTTTCATAAACAAAGTGTAGAGAGTGTAAATAAGAGATTGATTGTGCAGTGTAGAGAGTTTCGTTGATTATAATGGATCTTTGTGAGACTGCAATGTTGAGCTTTAAATGATTTTTAAGGGATGTTTGAAAATGAGATACTGATTTAATACAACAGTTAAATAAACAAGAAGTTAATATTGCATTGTCTATGAGACTATTGCCTGATTTTGCTCTATTTCATCGTCAAAAATAGTCTGAAACAAGTCACAACAGAGCTGCTGCGCATCTCCATTCAAACCTCAAAAATAGCGTTTAATTTATGAACGTGCATTTTTAAACGAATCTAGTAAGTCAAATGATTCAATTTCCCATTCATAAAGAGACACCTGCTTTATTCCTGAATGAATCAGCCATTCGAACGAATCAAATGAATGAATGATTCAGTTATTAAATCAGTGACTTGCTGCCACCTCCTGGCAGTTTTAGTACAATTAAAAAAATTTTACATGTCAGAGAAGCAGACATTGATCATACTTTTTTTTTTTTTTTGAAACAAAATAAATAAATAAATAAATATATATATTTAAAAAACTTTTGTCTAGATGCCAAGGCAACATTTGTCATTTTTATATAGTGTAATGTGACTTACTAAAATATCTAAAACTGAAACAATCATTCATAAAAACTTCATATAGATAGATTTAAAAAAAAAAAACACACACACACACAAAAACTGTCAACAAAAGCCATTAAATTACTCAAAATTTTATTACATTGTTACTTACTTATTTTAATTTTTCTTAAATTTACTTATTACTTAAATTTAAAGGAAAACTAAAAATTAAACTACAAGCCACATTTGTTTTCTTCTGTGCCACCTCTGTAGTACAAATAAATTTTGTTAATACTGATTTCATTTGATTGGTAACTTATTCTTATTGTTCTTATTCTGTTGTTTTTATTAGAAATTTTAAAAAGCTTAAAAAACATAATTGTTTAAAAAATTTGACATAAAAGATCGAAGATAGAAAAATGCCATTACAAAGGTAAAAACAAAGTTCCCCTGTAAATCACTTTAAGGAGTCAAATATCACCTTGTAATGGGAAGGCTAATTTTTTGCTCAGATTTTTTTATTATTGATTAGAAGGTTTCTAGGGTTTTGTTGCGTTATACTTAGAGTGATGTTTACCTTAGCAAGCACTGGTAATTAACCTCACTTTTATACTTGCTCAACCACGCAATTCAACACCCTAACAAACTGACACCCCAACATCTGAACATTGCATTTTGTCTTTTGTCCTGATTCAAACTCTTTCTTTTTCCAGCAATGGCCACCTGGTTTCCAGCGGTCCTACTGGTGCTACATGTAACCGCTGCATCCTCCGAAGAGCCCATACTGGAGTTTTCCACAGACACACCCATCAATAACGTGGCACAGGACCCCCAGACCGGCCGTGTTTACCTGGGTGCTGTCAATGCCATTTATCAGTTGAACTCTTCATTGTACCTTGAGGCCAAAGCTGAAACAGGGCCCAAGAAAGATGCAAGGGGTTGCACCCCTCCGGTGTCTACCTGCCAGGACCTGAAAGACACCAACAACACCAATAAACTCTTGCTGGTTCATTCAGCTAACGGGTCGCTGATAGTCTGTGGGAGCTTGTACCGAGGAATCTGCTCTCTGCTCAACCTCACCAACGTCAAAGAGCAGATATACTACAGCGACAGCAAAGGAGAGCGGACCTACGCCGCCAGCACCGAAGAACACGTTTCCGTGGTAGGAGTAATGGCCACGCTTGAGATCGACAATAAACCGTTCAACGTCTTTTTAGTCGGGAAGGGCTACGGAAGCATGGACAGCTCAAAACTTATTAGCACCAGAATCGTGCAGAACTACCGCGACTGGGTCGTGTTCGAGAGTATCATTGAGGCGTCTACGGTCCAGGCGGTTCCCTTCGTGCCCAAGTACCTGCACGACTTCCGCTTCGCCTTCAAAAACGACAACTTTGTCTACTTCCTCTTTTCACGGACTCTGGGCGGAACGGACAACAAGAACTTTACTTTCGTTTCGCGCCTTTGCGAGAAAGACAATCACTATTATTCGTACACGGAGCTTCAGCTTAGTTGCGGCCCGAAGAATCGCTACAATAAAGTCCAGGCTGCCTATTTGACAGAGCCGGGGAAAGTACTGGCCAAAGCCATGTCCGACTCCGGAGAGTACGGGAATGTTCGGGAGTGGGAGAAAGTCCTGTTTGTGGTGGCTAGCTCAGAGGAAGGGGCTACCGAATCAGCTCTGTGTATGTATCCCCTTAAAAACATCAACCAGAAGCTCTTGGCCATCGTTACCGCTTGCTACATGGACAACGGCAAGATTGATGACAGATTGGTTGTGGAGAGTCCCTACACGTCCAGTAAGGATGAGCCATGTGTCAAACATGGTGTGAGTAGAAGCTTTTTATAACATTGATCACACAAAGTGGAAAATTTATTTCTTGCCGTTTAACGAGTGACAGTGCTTAGCTTTTTCTGGACCTGATAAGTTGTAAATTATGAGCCTCTACTAAAGGTTTTAAATTGTTATTAACTGGTTAAAGTTATTTTATTTACATGGAAATAAAAGGTTTTGCATTTTACATCAATTAAAGTTTTTACCGACATTTACATAGCAATAAAAGGTTTAACTTACATATTTCTTTTAATAATTACAGAAAATCTCATAAGAGAGAATCAGAAAAGTTCATAAGAGAAAAATCATGCTGGTTTACCTGTTTACCTCTGTTTTATGTTTCGTTATATGAAAATAAAAGTTTTATATATATATATATATATACAATATTGCATATACATTGCTTTATGTATAAATATATTAACTGGTTAAAGTTTTTTTTTTTTCATTTACATGGAAATAAAAGGTTTTGCATTTTACATCAATTAAAGTTTGTAACCACCATTTACATAGAAATAAAAGGTTTTACTCACATATTTCCTTTAATAATAATAGATAATGTGTTAAAGTTCATAAGAGAGAAATCATGCTTGTTTACCTGTATTTTATGTTTTTGTTTTATAAAACTAAAAGTAATACAATTTATGTATATAGCATATTATTTATTTAACACACACACACACACACACACACACACACACACACATACATACATATATATATATATATATATATATATATATAAGTTATATTTTTTAATTAATCAACCAGTACTTACATATTTCTTTTAATAATAGAATGTGTTAAACATTAAATTCATTTCTAAAATATATTATAGCATATATAATGTGTGTGTATCCATGGGTATATAATACATAAAATATGAATTAAAATATTTTGTATGTAACATTAAAAATTATATATATATATATATATATATATATATGGTTGAGCATGTTTTGACAAAAAATATTACATGCTAATCAAACCTTTTAGTTGATTTGATCTGTTGATCAAGCCTTTTGAAACTTTTGAATTTTATTTACTACAAATGCTTTCTTTCTTGAAACTTTCATGAAAACAAACTCCACATTTTTGAATGATTTCACTGAAATGATCCCAGTTAAAATTGTGTGTTTTGGAAAAACTGCAGCGAGAACGAATGATTTTTACGTGCTTAATATACAGTACCCGAAGGGTAGAGATGTACAAAATGTGCTCTTTTGTAACCCGTTTAACTTCAGTGAAAGATACAAGGATGTTTTAGAGTTGGAGCAAGTTATTATATTTTGATGAAAGATTAACAAGACAAGGCCAGTAGCGTATAAATAGTACATTTTTATTTCATGTTTATTTCATTGTCGGTTTGCCTAAACACTTTGTTATCTTGCAGATAGACATTGTGAACCAGTACAAGTGCGGAGCGGATTTTCTCCCATCTCCGTTAGCCAGTCGACAAGAGTTTGCCTTGAAGGCCAATCCTGTCTTCATCAGGCAGAACCTGCTGACCGCAGTGGCCGTGGCTGTCGAAAATGATCACACCATTGCTTTTCTGGGACACAATGCTGGAGAGGTGATCAAGGTGAGATAAGCGGTACTAAATTAAAAAAACTACATTCACACGGTGCTCAAACCCTCATCTCGAGGTGCTAGAACCCATGGCGTTGAGGCGTTTTGCCAATTTCTGGGAATATAAGTGGGAATGTATTCATAGTTATGTAAGAATAACACTACAGAATGACTTTGGTTTATAAGAATAGTTCACCTAACAATGGTGTTGCAAGTCTGAGGTTTTTTCTCTGGAACACAAAAGAAAACTTTTTGTGTTTAATTATATCTAATACAATAGCCAGGTTTCTATCCAAAGTTGCGAATTTAGCTCATGCGCTCAAATTTGCATAAAACATTTGTGAATAAGAACCGTTTCCATTAGAGATCAACCGATATATCGATTTACCGATATTTTTCCCGATATTTAAGCATTTTACCATAAACGGTTTTGTAATATCGGATTAACTGATAAACGCCTGTTTTCAGTTGCACCTCCCATCCAATAAATCGCAATAAGCTTTGTGCTTTGTTACTTTTGATATAAAACAACGTCTCACGGTTCAGATTCTGTCTATTTTATTACAATAATCAAACAATGAATACCGTTTTGGCACTGTTTAATATGGAGTGGCAGATCGCTGTAGCGCCTCAGTTCAAGAGAAGCAGCTGCTTTGATACAGCTACAGCAGGAAATAAACATGAATGAACATCCAAAGACATCAATATAACAACTTGTAAATAATATGTCACGTAACATCACATAAACTCATTAGTCAGCTAGAAAAATGAACTATAGATAGGAGAATTGTGCTAAATATATGCACCATATAACATATTTATTATATGTTTTACTGTTCTCTAATATGCAAATTTATTATCAACATTAGAAACAGTTTTGCTGTTTAATAGATTTTTGGAACCTGTGATACTTTTTTCAGGATTCTTTGATGAATAAAAAGTTAAAAAGAACAGCTTTTATTCAACATCTTTTCTAACAGTGTAAGTCTTTATCATCACTTTTTATCAATTTAACACATTGTTGCTGAATAAAAGTGTTAATTTCTTTCAAAGAAAGAAAGAAAGAAAAAATGTACTGAACCCAAACTCTGAATGGTAGTGTATATTGTTACAAAAGATTTCTATTTGAAATAAATGCTGTACTTTTTATCGTTTTATTCATCAAAGAATCTAAAAAAAAGTATCAGAGGTTCCAAAAAAAAGTTGGAACTGATAATAAATGAGCATATTAAAATGATTTCTGAAGGATCATGTGACACTGAAGACTGATGCTGAAAATTCAGCTTTGCATGATAGGATTAAATTCTATTTTCAAGTATATTAAAATAGAAAAGAACTATTTTAAATTGCAATAATATTACTGTTTTTTCTGTATTTTTTACCAAATAAACGCAGTCTTTTTTCGTGGTTAGTGCGTCGACATATAGCGCAACTGCGCTCACGGCGACCCGAGTTCGATTCCCGTCTCGAGGTCCTTTGCTGACCCCGCTCCCCTCTCTCCTCCCAGCTCTTTCCTGTCATCTCTCTACTGTCCTATCACAATAAAAGACATAAAAAGTCCCCAAAAATAAGTTTACTAATTCCAAACCTTTTAATTTTTAAAGTGTCTTTTTGAAGTTTGAAAGCATCAGTTCTCATTAATTATTATCACACAGAAAAGAACAACCAGCACAATATTCAAAATTTCAAAACTGGTTTGAAACAACATGAAGATGAGTAAATGACACACTACTCATTTCTGAGTGAACTAACTCTTTAACTAACTTTTCCATTTTCAATGTAAAAATAACCAAAAATTGACTGCCCGTAGGAGGATGGCAAAAAAGAGGCTTGTTAAGGAAATGTTGAGGAAACGAGCGTCTCCAGAAATTTGAGACAACCAATTAGAGAAGTGCTACAAGCAGCTAGCTACCTGGTGTCACACACCTGATTTAGCATGCGCGTCACAAAGCCGGAGTTTAGGCTTTGGCAGGTGAGGGAATTGGAGGGTGAACGTAGCGAATCTCTGACAGAGGGATGAAAGAGAAAAAGATATTACTGTCACCGAACCCAGACACAACTAAACACGTTAGGCGATATATTAGAAATAATGAAGCTCTCGCTCCACTTGAGTCCAATTCGTACGTCCCAATAAAAAGCCTTTGTTAGAGCCGATTATTTGTAGGATAGACAGATGAAATTGAGCGATAGATGGATGGAAACAGTCCACATGGAGATTTTAGTGAGTTTCCTGCTTATGGAGCCGCGGTTTCACGGTCATTATGTGGCTTGTAGGCTATTAATTGGGGGTTGACACGTTGTCAGGTGCGGCTCAGGTGCGTGGGACGAGCTGAGGGGGTTTTGTGTGGTCCGTAAATATGACAGATGTGTCCTGTCCTGTGCTCGACTGTTTAATTGCAGGTTTCTCTGTGTCTATTGTTCTCTCTTTACCCAGGTACATTTGTCATCGAGCCAGGCAGAGGCGTACAACCCCGGTCCGGGCTACAAAACCAGCGGCTACGTAAATAAGAACCTTTTCTTTGACAAAACCCAGGCGCACTTGTACATCACCACCGAGAAAAAGGTACGAGGCTGGAGTCATTTATCATAGACGGCGACCTCAGGAAACGCCTTTTATTGTTGCGCCTCCTGTTGGTCCTGAAATATACGTTATTGTTTTTTTTTTTTTTTAAAGGCATCAGTATAGGGTACGTCTTGCTGGGCTTGTGACCTTACGCTGGTGTAATTGCAGTGTTTATTGAAAGCCTTCATGGTTTGCCTTTTGTTGTCTTCTCTATAATTTTCTGCAGTTAATTCCGCTTGAACCGATGAAGATAAAAGGCTTTGTTTTGTATCAACTTATTTTAGGGCCCTATGAAATCCGTTTTATTTTTTTCCCAAATTCTGTTTTTTTCCGTTTTGATTTTTCTGGAATACGTTTTTTTTTTTTTTTTTTTTCAGTTTTTAATGGTAAATTAAATTTTATTAATCAGAGAGCATGTCCAATTAATTAAAATCATGAAGCTTATACAATTTCACATCAATTTAATAAAGGTTTAACAAAAATGACATGTTTAGGGGCCTAAGAAATGTTTTTATTTTTATCACCTTTTTTTTGTTTTAGCATGTCTAATTATTTGAATGCATACCTAATTTATTCAAATTTATTCTTAAAATAGCCTTGTGAAAGTTTTTTTTTTGTTTTTTTGTTTTTTTACCCTCAGAAATTCTGTGTTGTGTATTTAAAATGTTCTGGTTATCAAATGAAGGCATCAAACATTAATTTCATTTATCTTTTAATTATTGAAAATTAAGCAAACTTTTTTTTTGGCAAACAAAGAGAAATTTACTATTAAAATTAAAACATGGAAGAAATGTTGTGTGATTAGGCCCTAAAAAATAATGTTTGTAGTAATAGTAGTAATATATTTCTGGCACAGTGTCTTCAAGTTAAAGCGGACTTTTATTTTGAAGGGCTGCCGTGTCTACCTTTATATTTCTGTGTGTATATATGACGTTTGTTTTCCTAAAATGGAACGGACAAATGCTGAAATCACCGTGAGCGTCATGTGCACTTCAGGGTGTGTAGTAAACAAAACCACTCGTCTGCTCCATTCATTAAAACAGAGACACGCAGAACATGCAGGATTCAGATTTAAATGGTATTTTTGAGGCGTAATATTTACAGACACTAGTCCATATTGCGGTTTGATTTAAGTGTAATGACCTACTTTTGATTAATTCATTAAAACTTTGACAAATTCCGTGACATTCCGCGTTATTCAGTAAATTCTATTTTTATGACTGGATTCCGCGGTTCCGTCCGCGTTTTCCACATCGCGGAAATCATAGGGCCCTATTATTTACTTTTTTAAGAACTACTTTGCTTTTTATGGTTTTGGATATTGTCTTCTTGGGACCTTTTAAAGTCTACTGAATTGGGTTTTGCATTGCATGCCTTTAGATGCATACTAGCTCTGTTGAGTGCAACTTTATTTTAATCATTTTATTGTTTTGTGCTCGTGCAGATCACAAAGGTGCCCGTACAGGCTTGCCATCTGAAGACGGACTGCCAGTCGTGTGTCGCTCAAAGAGATCCCTACTGTGGGTGGTGTGTCCTGGAGGGAAGGTACCCACCTTAATATTGTGCTTATGTCTTTTCTTGAGGTTGACATTCGTTTTAAGTTTGAATGCAACCTCTGTTTCCACTATACTTGCCAAATAAAAAAGGGGAGGAAAAAGAAAACATATATGTATGCACTGTATATATATATATATATATATAATATATATATATATGTAAAATAATGCATAAAATATTGTAAAATCTGACAAAAGTAATATATATTATATATAATAATTATATACAATATTTTTTCATATTTTATTTGTTTTATAATATAAAGTATTGTTTTTTTATTAAAAAATGTAAAGAAAAAGCACAAAAAACTAATTTAGTTATTTAGTTGTATTTTTAAAATTTTTTAATGCTTATTTAGATAATTTTATTTTACATACTACATATATATTTAAAAAATAATTAGAATTATTTATGAATTATTATATATTATTTTAAATTTGAAGTTATTTGTTACTGTATAATGTAATATATATATATATAGTGTTAAATGTATATATTATTTGAATATACTACTTTATACATAATTTAGTTTTTATTTACAAAAATAAAAATAAAAAGCATATTTAATAATGCATATTTTGCATATTTTCAAAAAGTTTTAAATGCTTATTTAGATTATTTTATTTTTTATTTTTATATAATTATTTGACTTTGTGTACTGTATTTATATAGTGTGTTTATATAGTACATACTACATATGTTAATTAGAATTATTTATGAATTCTATATATATTTTTTTTAATTTGTAGTTATTTAATTGTTATTGTATGTGTGTGTGTATATATATATATATATATATATATATATATATATATATATATATATATATATATATATGTGTGTGTGTGTGTGTGTGTACATATGTGTACATATACTACATTAAACGTATTTTGTTTTTTAGAAAAATAAAAGAGAAAGCATTAAAAGAAAAAATTAAAACAACTACAAATTATGCTTATTTAGTTTTATTTTTTTCTAATTTTTTAATGCTCATTTAGATTATTTTATTTTTTATTTTAATACAATTAAAATGAATTTTTGACAGTACTTATTTATTTACATACACATTTTTATTTTTTTGTATTGTATTTATATAGTGTTTATATAATATATTCTGTGTGTGCGTGTATATATATATATATATATATATATATATATATATTAATTGGAATTATTTATGAATATTTTATGTTATATATATATATTTTTTAATTTGAAGTTATTAAATTGTTATTGTATAATTTAATATATATAGTGTTAAATTTATATATTATTTGAATATGCTACCTTATACATATTTAATTTTTTATTAAAAAAGAAAAAGCTAAGAATTAAAACAACAAAACATTATGCTCATTTATTTTTATTTTTTTAATGCTTATTTAGATAATTTTTTATTTTATATAATTAGAACTTTTGACAGTGCTCTATTTATATATTTACATAAACATTTTTTCTTAATTTCTTAGAATTATTTATGAATTATTATTTATTATTTTAAATTTGAAGTTATTTAATTGCTATTGTATAATTTAAAATAGTGTTATTTTTATATATTATTTGTTTACACTACATTTCATACCTTTTTTATTTTTTATTAAAAAATAAAAGGAAAGGGCTTAAAATATAAATAAACACATAATGCTTATTTTTTTCAATGTTTAATGCTTATTTACATCATTTTATTTTTTTATTTTTATATAATTAAATTGAATTTTCAATTTGAAGTGCTTTATTTATTTACATACAATTTTTTTTCTTAATTTTATTTATGTAGCATTTATATATTACATAGTACATATGTTAATTAGACATATTACTTTTTTATTGTGAAATCTTATTCATAGTTATATTTATTATTTGTATATATCACTTTATACATATTATTTTTTTAAATCAAAAATAGGAGAATGAAAAAATATAACTAAAACAAACACAAACAATGTTTTAGTTTTTTTTTTTTATTTTATATTTTGATTATTTTATTTTTATGTAATTTAATTTGTTTATTATATATTAATTATATATATATATATATATATATATATATATATATATATATATAAAATATTTTTATATATATATTTTTTCCCGTATTTCTTTATATTATTTTAAATGTAATCTGATTTTTGCATTTTTAATTATTATATGAACTTTATATATTTACATATATATGTGTGTGTGTGTGTGTCGATATATTATTTTGAACATTGAACTGAATTAATGTTTTTTATTTTATTATTTACAGAATACAAAATTGCAGTCTAAAGACACAATCACCATATTTTTCCTGTATTATAATCTTGTTGTATTCAATTGCACGAGGTGTGTTATGTTCTAATACGTTATTGATTGCGTAGATGCACCAGGAGATCGGAGTGCAGCCGCGCAGAGGAAAAGAACGGTTGGCTGTGGAGTCCGAACCAACAGTGTGTGAAAATCATCTCTTTCCACCCGCCGAATCTCAGCTGCTTGAAGTCCCAGCAGGTACCAGCCTGAGTGTCGCGGACACAATTACCAGAGTCTTATTTTTAAACCAGACTGCTCAGCGCTGATTATGAGAAAAGCTGAGCATGACTCCCACACAATGAGGCCATATTGGTGAACAGACGGTGAAAACACAATGGGCGCTGATGGCGTGTTTAGAATGCTGTTGTAAAGGTGCTGCCGTCATGTTTTGCACTTCAATGCAATACGCTCTCTGATTACGGCATGTTTGTGTGTATTAGGAGGGTGCTTCTTGCTGTTTTATTGAGTGAAATGTTTAAAAGTTGCTATTTGCTCAAGAACATTCTTAAGAAATCTTAACAGTTATTCAGACAAACCCAAATCATTCATCTCCTTGTCATCGGAATAAATGTAATCTGTATATATGTAATAGTTTCAAACATACTGGATTTGCTCTTTTCTCCTAAATCATCACAAGTGTGAGTTCAGATTTTGTAAAATGCCCCTCAGGTTGAGATAAACGTGCGAGCGCTGCCGATCCTCAGAGATTCAGAGATTCGTATCCACTGTGCCTTCGGCTCTTATCAGAGCAAAGCCAGGATGGTGGACAGCCGGATCAGTTGCCCCTTACCTGAACAGCATCTTATTCCGTCGACACCTGCGCACCAAGGTACGTCAAAAATCATATGTGTGTCAGTGTTACGTCCCTTAAGTTTTTAGAGTTGGCAGGACTAGGGATAAATGGGGAAATAACATTTAAGTGTGTGTGTGTGTGTGTGTGTGTGTGTGTGTATGCAGTGGTCCTGGCAGGCAAATAAGGAGCGAGAGTTTGATCGCAAAACTACTTCAACCATTTATTTTGCAACAGTGCTCAGTGATAAAGTGGTATTAACAAGAGTATTTACAATATTTACAAAAGGTAAACCACAAAACATTAACAAAACAATAAGAAAGAAGGTAGGAAGGGGGAGCACGAGAGGTGCCAAATAAAAGAAATAAACAAAACAAAACACAGCTAGCTAGCTAGTATTTGTAATCTAAGCTAACTACCAAAAAGAAAATGTTTACCCTAGCCCTAATGAAAGTTTGTCTGTTTTTGAAAGCTTCTCATTCAGTTTCCTAGCTGAATTATTTTATTATTTTAAACTACATTTTAATTACAATTTTCATTTAAATTAAGTTATTAATAAATAAAAATGACAAATATTAGATTTTTATTATTATTTTATTTTATTTTATTTTATTTTATTTATTGTTTGGCTACAGTTGTTATGTTCCGGAATGATGCAGCGTTTAAAACAATGGTTTAATTTTAAAAAAATTATGTAATTAGTAATTTAGGATGTTATATTATTATTTGTATTTATAATAAATAATACATATTATTACCATTAATAAAAGCAATAATGTATTTTTCATAATAAATAATTTTTTAATTAATTAATAACTAATTAATTAATTTAATTATTATTATTATTATTATTATTATTATTATTATTATTATTATTATTATTATGTAGCAGTCCAGTTGTTAAAATGGTCCAGAATGATGTGGGATTTAAAGCAACAATCTAATTTAAATAATTAAAGTATTTTAATTAAAATATTTTAATTATTATTTCTTTTACATTATTTACATTTATTTTAATTATCTTTTTATCATTTATAACAAAAATAAAAAAGTAAAAAATATGAAAGTAAAATTTTTATTGTTTTGATTATTTATTTATTTATTTTATTATTTACATGCTGTTAAATATTATTATTATTATTATTATTATGTAGCAACAATCTAATTTAAATAAGTATTTTAATTAAAATATTGTAATTATTTTTTGTTTTTCATAAACTAATTTTAGTTTTTTTTGTTATCATTTTATCATTTATAAAAAATAAAAAATTCAAAATATGAATGTAAAATTTATTTAAATGTTTAATTGGTTTTATTATTTATTATTTTATTATTTACATGCTGTTATCTTATTATTATTATTATTATTATTATTATTATTAATAAAATATAGCACTCCAGTTTCTAAAAGTTGTCCAGAATGATGTAGGGTTTAAAACGGTAGTCAAAATTAAATAAAGTATTTTAATTTAATTATTTTAATTATTTATTATGTGTAATAAACAATTTTATTTTATTGTTTTTTTGTTTGTTTGTTTTTTTTTTTTAAATAATATATAATTTTATCATTTATATAAAACATTTATATAAAAAAGCATTTATTTATTTATTTATTTATTTACATGCTATTTCAAACCTATATTTTGTTACTATTGTGAAACCCAAAAGGAGAAATTTCACACCGGTGTCCAGCAGTTCATAGTGACCACGTCTGTCAAGCTACTAAAAGAGCAAAAAAAAAAATCACCATAAAAGAGTCAATTTGAATAATCTTCTCCTCCATTTAGCTGTTAACTCAAAACTGGAGCTGTGTAATTTGTGAAAAAGTCATTCTTTTTTTGAGTTGATTCTTTCCACCGAATCACTTAATTCAGTTAAACAATCAGAACAATCCAATTCAACTCATTATGCCTATAATTTCTGCCTTTAATTTGAAATATAGTTGACGTAGTCATATATATAACGCTCATCAGGGTTTCTTAAGACTGTTTTGCTACTGTATCTTTAAGACTTTGATGCTGATGACCTTTGCTGTGATTGGCTAACCTTCTCCTGACCCTCTCTGTGTGTTTTCTTGTAGATTTCGTTTCGGTTCCGGTCCACATCTTTGTGAACGGTAGCGTGGAGGTGGCGTCCAGCGAGTACAAGTTCTACAACTGCGCAGCGACAGTCCGGAAAGCAGAAAATACACCGTACGTTTGCTGTCTGGGCTCCTATTGTCAGCGAGTGTGTGTCTCCGCTTTATGCTGACACCAGTGTGTGTATAATGAATACGAGCATCTGTAACGATGAGGTTTACTCATAAATTGTAATGCATCACTGAAGCTGGAATTGAATTTGCTTCTATAGAGACTTGCTTACGTTTTTTTTTTCCCTTCCAAGAGCAGGAAATTGCTTTCGTTTCTCATTCATTCATCACACATGAAAGTCGATCTCTCATCTCTTTTTTTCCCTTTCTCTTTGTGTTTTTTAAGAGCTCTGGGACATTGCTGATGAATGAGTATTATTTGAAGTGCACCGGGACTATATGTTTTTACTCCAAACATTTACACACTGATGAAAAATTTAACTAGAACTCTGATTTGAAACCTCTGCCGTCCTCCGCTTTAATCGCTCCTCGTGTTTCTCCGCAGATGCACTTCCTGCGTGAGCAGCGCTTGGGGATGTCAGTGGAACATTGCGGCGCACACTTGCACGGATCTGAGCGATGCAGAAACCGGCGCCAATATAATCAAACACCGACAGGTACTGAACAGAGAATCAAATAAGCTCAAATGCACCATTTTCTTTCTTTTTATCGGTGATACAGTCTATTACACACCTCACTTGCTGCACATACGCTATGTAAGGAAATTACATTTTGTTCAGCTATTGTTTTTAATGGTTAACTTTTAGCTATTTTTGAATTTTTCGGATCATCAGTCATCAAAGCTCAGGAAGTATTGGTCACAGACATTGAGAATAACTTCAAATTAAGCTCACTACTCACTAAAAACTGACACGTTTTCATGTCATTTTAAGTCTTACTTTGATGTAGCAAAGTGTGTAAGTTGTTTACTTACTTTTTAAATTTGACTGATTTGCGAACACAAGAGGCGGGATTTATCGCATGAACCAATCACAGCCGATTATAACCAGTCATATCCAATCACGATGGAGGCGTTGCCTTCTCTCAAGTGACTTTCCTCCATTCATTCTCAGTTACCCTCCACCAAACTCACAGCCCCTTTAGGGGGTTTGTTAAAACTTAAAGGAGAACTCCACTTCCAAAACAACAATTTACAAATAATTTACTCACCCCCTTGTCATCCACGATGTTCAAGTCTTTCTTTCTTCACTCGTAAAGAAATTATGTTTTTTGAGGAAAACATTTTAGCATTTTTCTCCATGTAGTGGACTGAAATGGTGCCCTGATTTTGAACTTCCAAAATGCAGTTTAAATGAGGCTTCAAACGATCCCAAATGCGGTTGTAAATGATCCCAGCCGATATCTAGCAAAACAATCGGTTATTTTCATTAAAAAAAATACAATTTCTATACTTTTTAATCTCAAACAGAATCCCAAATTTAATCCCAAACTTTTTACTGGTAGTGTACGACACAAAAACATCATAAAATGAGTTATGGCATTATATTAAGATCTAAACATCAACATGAGATGGTGTTATACAACCATTTTACTTCCATAATCAGATGTACTGTAAAGAGAAACAAAGTTGGATTAGTTGCTTTTTGAAAGGAGACAGAAAAAATGCACCTGCTAACCATCCTTGAGTTGTTTAAACATGTTAATTGTTGGCTGTTTTCCCTGCCAATGTCGTCCTCATTTGGTCATCTCTAATGAAAATTTGTGTATTAATGCATTTGATAACTTTTTAAGTACAACAGCGTTTTTGTGCCACGTTAAAAAAAAATACAAAAAATTACGGGATTAAAGTCGTGATATTTCGAGAATAAAGTGAAATTACGAGAATAAAGTCTAAATGTTCCAAGAATAAAATCATGAAATTATGAGAATAGAGCATGAAAAACACATTATTGTAATAGACATATTTGTTTTTCACTATAAAACTTTTTAACTTTTCAAAAAAAGATTTTGAAAGCTGAGATTTTGGAATTTCTCCTGGTGCTTCTAATCCGGACCATTTACATGCACAATAGGCTGGAATATTCTCTCAAAATATTATTAATTAATTTTTATCTTGTAATTGCTACAAATGAATTTTTAAAATATTTTGACCTTATTCTCGAAATTTTTTTTTTCATTTATTCATTTTGACTTTATTCTTATAACTTCAACTTTATTGTCAAAATATTTCGACTTTATTCTCATAGTTTCGACTTTATTTTCTAAACATTTTGACTTTATTCTCATGATTTCAACTTTGTCTAGACATTTCAACTTTATTCTCATGATTTTGACTTCATTCTCATAACATTTTGACTTTGTCAAAATATTTAAACTTTATTCTCGTAATTTTGACTTTATTGTAGAAATATTTCAACTTTTGACTTTACTCTTGAAACATTGACTTTATTCTCATAATTTTGACATTATTCTAAAAACATTTTGATTTATACTTGAAACATTCTGACTTTATTCTCATAATTTCAACTTTATTGTCAAAATATTTTTACTTTATACTTGTAATTTTGACTTTATTGTAGAAATATTTCAACTTTATTCTCGTAATTTTGACTTTATTCTCAAAACATTTTGATTTTATTCTCATAATTTCAACTTTATTGTCGAAGTATTTTTACTTTATTCTTGAAATTTTGACTTGTAGAAATATTTCAACTTTATTCTCATAATTTTGACTTTATTCTCGAAACATTTTGAATTTATTCTCATAATTTTAACTTTATTGTCAATATATTTTCACTTTATTCTCATTTCAATTTTGTAAAAATATTTCAACTTTCTTCTCATCATTTTGACTTTATTTTCAAAACATTGACTTTATTTTCATAATCTTAGCTTTATTGTTGAAATATTTTATACTTTATACTCGGAATTTTTACTTTATTCTCAAAACATTTTGACTTTATTCTCATAATTTCAACTACTGTCAAAATATTTCAACTTTATTCTCAAAATATTTTGACTTTATTCTCAAAAAATTACAACTTTAATCTTGTAATCTTAGATTTTTTTTTAGGTGGCACTAAAACGCAGCCGTATTTGAGGAATGGTTCACCCAAAAAAGCAAAAATTTGCTGAAAAAGTACTCACCCTCAGGCCGTCCAAGATGCAGATGAGTTTGTTTCTCCATCTGATTTTGAGAAATGTTGCATTACATCACTTGACTGTCATTCTGAGGGAGAATACATTCTCAGCAATTGTTCATTTTTGGGTAAACTATTCCTTTAAGACCAAGAATGTGTGTTTGGCAAATAAAAACATCTGAATGTTCTGAATTGTAACATTCACTGGCGAGTGTTTAGTGAAGTATTGCAGATGAGGAAATGTGCTAAAAATGACTTGTATGAAAAAGCACAAATCGAGTAAACGTCTCAGTGATGTATGTCTGCTATCAGCGCCATTGATTTGGGCCACTTTGATTAGTTTCATGTGGTTCTCGTCTTCAAACACCAGATCCAACTGGTCCAGATGTTTAATTTATTTATTTTCTTAAAGCCATTTCTTGAAGCATACAGCTGAATCGTTATCGATATCCAGTGCCAGCAATTTCAGAAATGGCCTTCACACTCTTTGATATTTCCTGGAACAGCCACACGTGGCTGATGAAATGGACACAGAGTAAATGACTTTTGCTCACAAAGTTTTAATGCAAAACACATTAGCTGAATCAGCAAAACGGCTGGAAAAAATGGATTATGTGCAATTATGCAATTAGACACAGTCACCAATGTCAGTGAGAATATATTACATTTCAGCTGTAAATAAACTGTTTTAATCATGCACGTCATCACAGTTAATGAGTTTTTCAGTTTCAATGGCTGTTCATTAATTTATGTGGGATGTAAATTAAAAATCGCTCAGAAAATCGCCACAGATTAGTGTGGACTTCAGCAGATTCAGCTCTCCTGAGTTCTCCATCTTCTCTGTGTTCCAGAACAAGAGCTGTCCGCGCTTCGAGAATCCAGATCCCGTCCTCATTCCGGTCGGATACAAAACCCGGATCAGTTTTGAGGGCATTAATCTGGACCCGTACAACGTGAGTTCTGTTTGCTCTCTTCAAATGTCATTCTTCAAGGTCACAAGGTCATTCAAAGTCATTAAATCAGTTGTCTAATATATTAAGTAGGGCTGTTTAAATCAATTGAATAAACTGTCCGTATGTCTATTAAGTAATCTAATTAATCACTAATATTTAATATATAATATTCAAATATTGTATAATATAATATATATTTTAATATATAATATTGAAATTACTATAATTATGAATTACGTTTACATTATTAAATAATTAAAAATATGAGCATATATTAATATTTAACAACTATAAGCCTTTTAAAATAATACAGATATTTTATTTACATAATCATTAACTTAAAATGTAAAGTTGACACCCCTAATATTATGTTTTCAGAGGTTATATCCATTGGCAAATTATTTTATAATAATAATAATAATAATTATTATTATCATTATTATTATTATTATTATTAGTGTTGTTGTTGTTATTTATTAAGAATTTCATTTTTAAAACAGAAAAAATATTGCCAATAAAACAAAGCGTGAACATACATGAAATATTTTGTTTGAAAATTATATGTATTTGAATGTGTGTATAATTTATTACAAATTCTATCTATCTATCTATCTATCTATCTATCTATCTATATATAATAATAATATATATAATATATTATGAACTATAATCCTTTTTAAAATAATACAGACTTTTACAGACATTTTTTTTTATTAATTGCTCTTAAAATTTGTAGTGACACCCCTAATATTAATATCCATTGGCAAATTATTATTATCATTATTATTGTTGTTGTTGTTGTTGTTGTTGTTGTTGTTATTTATTAAGAATTTCATTCTTAAATGTCAACATATATGAAATATTTTATATATTTTAAAATTTTATGTATTTGAGTATGTGTGTATAATTTATAAAATGAAATAAATAAATATTGTCTAAATATTGTCATTATAATATAATATAATATAATATAATGTAATATAATATAATATTTAATTAATAATTACATTTACAGGAAAGTAATTAAATAAGATTATAAATAATAATAAATAATTAATAATAATAATAATTTATATTAATTTTTATATTAATAATATTATCTATAATATATTATGAACTATAATCCTTTTTAAAATAATACAGACTTTTACAGAGATTTTTATAATTAATTCCTCTTAAAATTTGTAGTGACACCCCAATATTAATATCCATTGGCAAATTATTATTATCATTATTATTGTTGTTGTTGTTGTTGTTGTTGTTGTTATTTATTAAGAATTTCATTCTTAAATGTCAGCATATATGAAATATTTTATATATTGTAAAATCTTATGTATGTGAGTATGTGTGTGTAATTTATAAAATGAAATAAATAAATATTGTCTAAATACTGTCATTATAATATAATATTGAAATGACTGTAATTAATAATTACATTTACAGGAAAGTAATTAAATAAGATTATAAATAATAATAAATAATTAATAATTAATAATAATAATAATTTATATTAATATTTATATTAAGAATATAATCTATAATATAAACTATAATCCTTTTTAAAATAATACAGACATTTACAGATTTTTTTTTTATTTAATTGCTCTTAAAATTTGTAGTGACACAAATTTGTAGTGATTGTTTTTAGAGATTATATCCACTGGCAAATTATTATTATTATTATTATTATTATTATTATTATTATTAATCGTTGTTGTCAATAAAAAAACTAAACTTCAACATATATTAAATATTACAACTTTTATTGTATATTTCATTACATAAATTGTATTAACTTTATTATATTGTGTGCATATAATCACACACACACACACATATAATAATGCACTTATAATCTATTCGAAATCATAATTCAGTTTCCTCTAGACAGATGTGGCTTGTACTTATTTCCAAATCTTTTTCATCATTTCCTGTCCTCCTACCTGTGTATAAATGTGGCAAAAGTGTTTATTGTTGATGTTTTCTGAATCGTGACACTTCAGGGCCGTGATTTCACCATCGGAACAGAGCTGATGAAGTCTGAGGAAGATGTCAAGACGGATCCGGGACCCTTCTACTCTTTCGGCGGTTATGTGGTTAGTTTCACACACACTCTGGCTCCGTTTCTCTCAATCCACATGTTGCCCTGGGCAGACTGTTGTTCTTCTGCTGTAAATCTTTTTATATAAAAAGCTCTTGCTAAATGATACGCAGCGTAAAGAGACACCTACCTACACTTCAGTGGCTCTTCTGGGAGTTTATAGCTCCCCCTGTTGGAAAGTCTCCAGCCTGTAGTTCGTTTCTAGTGGAGAAAAGAACCGTAGGTGTTGAGCGGAGAGAGCAGAAAACGCCGTTCGGCTGCTTTTTGACTTCCTGCCAAACTGCCCGTGGATACGGAGAGGAATATTTTTACCTAAGATGAGCTCATGTCCAAATGAGACGCTCCTGAAAGCACGTCTGACTCACCCTCTGATCTGTCTCTTCCAGTTTTCCTTTAATAAAGCTCATGAGACCAACGTTCTGTTCCACGTCAGAGACAAACACACCGGAAAGAAGATCGACAGCAGTCTTAGCGGTAATCACTCTCACTTGTTTTTCATCATTTACTCACCATGTGACTCTTCTTCTGTGGAATATAAAAGAAGATGTTTTGAAGAATGTGCTGGTTGCTCCTGCAATAGAGTTAAATTGTATGAGGGCAGAAGTTTTTGAGCGCAAACGTTTCATGAAATTGTTCCATATAATTCATGCACTACATTCCAACTCTAGTAGTTTTGTGTGATGAAGTGATCAAAATGTAAGATGTTTTTACTTATAATGTTCCCCATTCATGAGCTTTTAACCATTAAGGAATTAAATTATCTGATTCTCATAGTGAACTCAGTGACTCAATGATCTGGAATGAGTTGAACTTGAGAATCGAATCAGTTCAAGACGTAAATTATCATTTGGACTGGTTTTGAGAATCAGATTCACTGATTTGTTGAAAAGATTTGCCTCAAAAAAATGATTCATTTGTAACTTAAATTCAGTTGTTTTTACTTTAGAAATCTTGAATATAGCACACAAGTCATATGAACCATTGTTATGGTGCTTTTGCTTTTTTTTTTGAAGCTTGTAAGTGACAGTCCTTCTTCATTTATTACATAGTTTTTATTTTATTTGTCATTTGCATAATCTACATAATCATTACATTTACATAATCATTTACATAATAGGTCTGTTATAAATTATATTATTAATGTAAACCAATTATTTATTAATTTATTTATTTAGTCTTTAAAATGAAAAGAAATTTTTACAGTTTTGGACTTATTTATGCAACAAAATATATAAAGAAAGAAAGAAAGAAAGAAAAAAGAAAAAATCTACAGGTTTGGACTGACATGAGTAAACAATGACAGAGTTTTAGACTGGTTTAGACTGGTTTTATGAATCATATCCATTGATTCACTGAAAAGATTTGACTCAAAAGAATGATTCGTTCACAAATTTAGCTTAAAACTTATATAACAACTTAAATTCAGTTGCTTTTCACCCAAACCATCGAATAATAATAATAATAATAATAATAATAATAATAATAATAATAATAATTTATATGTATAATATTTATAATAATAAAATAATATATTTAAAATAATAATAAACTCTGCATAATAATAATAATAATAATTTAGTTTTTTATATTATTTATTTTATTATTATTAGTTATGCAAAAAAAAAAAGTATACATGTTTGAACCAACGTGAGTAAACAATGACGGAAAATTAAGCACAAATTGAGTTAAAAAAACTTCTCTTATCATACTCAGATTCAGTTGTTTTTTCCCAGAGCCCCATTAAATAACGTTAGAAGACTTGACTATAGGGAACAAGTTTAATTATTCAGTTACATTATTTATTTATTTAGTTCCTTTATACTATTTATTTTATTATATTATTTACTTATATTATTTATGAAAAAAAAAGTCTTTTTTCATAATAAATTACTAAAGGTTTGAACCAACATGAGTAAACAATGACAGAAAATTTAGACTAGTTTTTTGAATCAGATCCATTGATTCATTCAAAAGATTTGACTCAAAAAAATGATTTATTCACGAATCAAACTTAAAAACTTCTTATATTCTTCTCATATCATAGTTAAATTCAGTTGTTTCTCAACCAAAGTCATTGAATAACATTGACAGATGGCAGAAACGTAGACCGGTTTAGACTGGTTTTGTGAATCAGATCGATTGATTCATTCAAAAGATTTGACTCAACAAAATGATTCGTTCATGAATCGAGCTTAAAAACTTCTCATATTCTTCTCATATCATACTTAAATTCGGCTGTTTCTCAACCAGAGTCATTGAATAACATTGACAGATGACAGAAATGTAGACCGGTTGTGAATCAGATCCATTGATTCATTCAAAAGATTTGACTCCACAAAATGATTTGTTCATGAATCAAGCTTAAAAACTTCTCGTATTCTTCTCATATCATACTTAAATTCAGTTGGTTCTCACCCACAGTCATTGAATATCGTTGACAGATGACAGAAATTTAGACTGGTTTAGACTAATTTTGTGAATCAGATCCATCGATTCATTCAAAAGATTTCACTCAAAAAAATGATTCTTTCACAAATTCAGCTTAAAAACTTCTCATATAAAAACACAAATTCAGTTGTTTCTTACCCAAAGCTATTGAATAACATCAAAAGACTTGACTGTAGTGCACAATTTTAATTATTTGTTGATATTATTTAGTTATTTAGTTCCTTTTATTATTATATTATTAATATTATTTATTTGTTATTATATTATTTACATTTAAGCCAAAAAAGCCTTTAATCCGTAAAAGAAATTGCTACAGGTTTGAACCAACACAAGTAAACAATGACAGAACATTTAGATTGGTTTTGTGAATCAGATCCATTGATTCATTCAAAGGATTTGTCTCAAAAATGATTCATTTACCAATTCTGATTCACTACTTCTCATGTAAGTTAAATTCAGTTGTTTTTCACCAAATTTTTTTAATTTATATTATGTATGTAAAAACATTTAATTACTTTTAATTTTATGTGTAGTATTTTTGTTGCATTATTTACTTATTCTATTATTTATGCAAAATAGGTTGAGATATAAACCAGAACATTTCATTTTTGGGAAACTGTACCTTTACATTTTTTTTAAAGACCTAAGCAACTTCCTGTGGTGGTTTGACTGCGTGTTTGTGTTTCAGTCACTCTGTATAACTGCTCTCTGGGACGTGAAGACTGCAGCTTGTGTAAGAACGCCGACCCCAAATACCAGTGTGTGTGGTGCACGCAGACCAGCTCGTGTGTGTACGATCAGCTCTGTACCTCTAAAGAGCCGGAGGAGTGTCCCGACCCCCAGATCACTGACGTGAGTCTCGCCGATGAGCCAAAACAAACCAATAACTCATCAGACATCAGACTGGGAATACATTCGCTCGTTCAGAAAAATTCAGCTTTTATTGTCGTATTAGTGAGATTGGTCAGCTTTGTGGTGTTTTGTGATGTATTTCAGATCACGCCGAGATTCGGGCCACTGAAAGGAGGAATAGCTGTGACTATTAAGGGCTCGAACCTGGGCATTCAGAAGGATGACATTAAAAACATCACAGTGGCTGGAGTGCCATGCAAACACCTGCGTGATCGATACTCTGTCTCAACCAGGTAACGTCCACAAAAGCTGAGCCGCTTCTTATGAACAGAGTGCAAAAAAGTCTCTGTGACTAAATATAATCGTAATTTTTTGTTAGTCTCACGAGACAAATAAATGTAAAAAATAATAAATTATCAGTATATATATTTTTTTTATTTCATGTGAAGATTGCACATTTCTTTGGAACCTTGTTACAGAAAATACAGGTTAAAACCCTGATATGTCATGTTGTAGCAGTAAACATTAAAAACAAATGTCAACAAACATCAAAAATAAAAAGAATATTATATATAAAATGTTAATATGCATAATCTAAAAAAGATTAAAATAACTACTAAAATAAAAAACAAACCTCAAAATTAAAGAATGTTTATAGAAATATAAAATAATAAAATACATAATATTATGTAATATAATTAATGTGAATTTTTTACATAAATATAAAATTGTAAATTAATAGATATTATATCAATAAATGAATAAATTCTATATAAATACACAGAGTTGAGATGTTTTTACATAAATATAAATACGTTTGTGTATGTATGTGTGTGTGTGTGTGTATATATATATATATATATATATATATATATATATATATATATATATATAATTATATTAAGTTATATTAATAAGTTCAAAAATTTTATATATATAATGAATTATATTGTTATAATATTATTTTATATACTAAATTATTATTAATTAATAATCATTCATTTTATATATAGAAAGTATAAATATTAAAAATAAGATATAGATATTTTCAATTAATTATTATTAATTAATTAATTAATATATATATGCACACACAGTTAATGAGATGTTTTTACATAAATATTAATAAAATTGTAAATATATGTAAATATATGTATATATATATATATATATATATATATATATATATATATATATATATGTGTGTGTGTGTAGAAATAGAAATATATAAAATTATAGTAGAATAATATTAGTATTAATAATAAAAATTAATAAATTCATTATTATATGATTACATATCTAAAATCAATGATTATTAATTAATAAGTAGACTAATATACTGATAGTCTAGGTCAGAGGTTCTCAACCCGCGGCCCGTCATGAATCCAAATGTGGCCCGCCGAACACATTACAAAATAACTTAGTTTTACAATTCATTTTTGTTTTTACATTAATTTAAAAAAGTACTAAAGAAATTTTAACTATAATGTTTTTATATGAAATAATTTTGTTTTTCATAATTTATTTTTTAGACATGAGCAGATCTATGTATTCACGTAGGCCCAATTACACATTTAACGAACATGTGCAAGTGTACATGTGTACATGCCAACAAAGGAGTACATACAAACAAGAAAAGTCACAGTATCAACAGTGAAGGTAGGAGAGTGCTGACTTTCAGAATCAGCTTTTGGTTTGCCCCGCCACTCACTTAAAAGATGAATTGATAGATATTCAGGCAAAAGGAAACACCCATACTACGCAGCAATCATCCTCAGATTAAGTTTGAAAGTGCTTTCCATATTTGGATCAACATAAACTACATTTGTGAACGCACATTTTCCACAATGTCGCACATTAAGTCACGCTTCCATGCTCGTCTTACAGACAGCATTTCACAATCACAACTTCATTGTGCTGTTACTCCTTTCAAGGCGAATTTCACAACATTGGTCTGTTCCTGACAGTACCAGGTGTCTAATTAATAGTGAGTAGAATTATTTATTTACAGTGGTGTAGTGCAGGCGTATACCCACTTTATCAGTCAGCTTTGCGTATGCCCAATTCTAAATCCCTCTGATGTGTCCTGCATTAGCAAAAATCATGACAGTCCACCACATGAATAGCTATTTCAGTCGCATGTGAATAAATGCAGATATTCCCTAAAACACCCGGGCAGGACTGTGACGCCGGCTCCCTTTGAAATGTTTGATGATTTCGCCTGATGCGCCCACGCCCGCTCGGTCCTCTCCTTCACCCCAAAAGCTGCCTGTTCATACGCGAGAGCATAATAATTATTATTGATTACTAATTTGAGTCACGAAAACAATACCTTAAAAATGAAAAGAAGCAGGTTTTTGCAATCAGAAATTTCTTAAACCAGTGAATAATTTATTCCGGGGGATAAATTATGCATATACCCTCTTCTTCAGGCACCACTACACCACTGTTTATTTATATCAATAAATGTAATCGTTTGGATATCATAATATTAATAATATGATAAATCTGGTTGGTTTGTATTGGTGACGTAATACGTAAATGATATGCGGCCCGCAAGACTTGCGCTTGGACCATAGTGCGGCCCACTGGGAAAAAAAGGTTGAGAACCACTGGTCTAGATAAAAAAACTATCAATAAAAGCATGGAATTTGTGCCTCTAATGCTTTTAAAAATGCTGTGTTACCACAAAGTGTATTTTATTTGTGGAAAGTGTCTCGATTATCATAACTTCACTTATGTATGGCTTCAGGTTCGTTATATTCGTGTGGCTCGGATACAGGAATAACTAAACTAATTTGGTTACTGCAATACATGACAACATTTTTGATGAACTCTCAGGCTAAGTGTGTTCGGTGTTGAACGAGAGCTCGTATAAAGTGAAATCCCTGCCGGAGTTTGCGCGTGCAGATCTCTGTGGTACCAAATGGCCTGATTTTCCGCGAACGTCCTGTTTGAGAAATCTGGTTCATTCAAAGCTTAATTAAAAAATAATTACCCAGAATTCAAATATGTAAAAAAGCCCCTAAGAATGATCCAAATAATGTCTTGTAGTATTAGCTCAAGGCGTCGTATTGTGCTTGAAATATTAAGCGTGCACGAGCTTGTCTTTGCGTTTCCTCTTGTAGAACAACGTTTGAAATACGGAGCATGTTGTGTGGATTTGGAGTCGACAATGAGCTTTTCTCACAGGCAATGTCAGGCTTGGCTGAGTCAGTGATTCTACATCAGGGTTTATCAGCTCTGTTGTGAGCGTTCAGCCTGACTGAGTGTTTGTCTGGCTGCTAACAAGTTTGAAAAGGATCTTTCATGGGAGAGTTTGGCTTCAGAATGGTAAATAAGCTTGTGGAGAGATCGCTGTCGGAGATCGCTGTTTGTTAGTCTCACGAGACAAATATATTAAAAAAATAATAATTTAATTTTGTATTAAGATTGCAAATTTTGCAAACTTGTTACAGAAAATAACAAGATAACAAAATAGAAAATAACAAAATAGAAAATACATGTTAAAACCCTGATATGTCATGTTGTAGCAGTAAACATTAAAAACAAATGTCAACAAACATCAAAAATAAAAAGAATATTATATATAAAATATTAATATGCATAATCTAAAAAGGATTAAAATAACTACTAAAATAAAAAACAAAATTTAGGAATGTTTATAGAAATATAAAATAATAAAATACATAATATAATGTAATACAATTAATGCGAAGTTTTTACATAAATATAAATAAAATTGTAAATTAATAGATATTATATTAATAAATTATATTTTATATATATATATATATATATATATATATATATATATATATAATATATATATACATATATATATATATATACATATATATTAATAAATTATTATATATATACATTTGAACACACAAAGTTAATTAGATTTTTTACAAATATAAATAAATTTGTAAATTTATGGACAGCATGTGTGGCATGCTGGGTGCAGAAAATTATTCCAACTCGTGCTTCGGTTTGCACAAGCTATAAGATAGTAATCTATAAAACATGTTATTTTTAAAATCTAAATTCTGAAAGTATTAATTTACTATTTTATTTACATTTTTTACACATATGTGTGTAAACAATGATAAACAGTTAAATTAATAATACGTTTTTCTGAATTCCTAAATGTACTAATTGTAAATGTATTATGAATTTGTAAATGTATTAATTTATTTCTATTATTCTCACACACATTAAAATTATGCATAAATAATATAATGCAATTAAATTAATCATTTGTTTTATGAATGTATAAATATATTTATATAAAAATGTAATTATGTGTGTGTATATGTATTCATTTGTAAATAATACAAATTATGTAATAATTAATATTAATATATATTAGTATTATAGATAGATACATGTATTAAGTGTTATATAAATAATATATAAATAAAAATGTATTATTTCGATTAATATTTTACATAGATTATATATATATATATATATATATATATATATATATATATATATAATGTATTATTATACAAATAAATATATAAATATGTATAAATATATAAATAAAAAATAATTATTTCTAAATAATAAATAAATAAGAAAAATAATATGAATAGTGTAATATCAATAAAATAATAATATCTATATAGATAGACAGATAGATAGGTAAATGTATTATATAAATAAATATATAAATACATATAAATAAATAAATAAAAAATAATTATTTCTAAATAGGAAAAATAATAATATGAATAGTGTATGTGTGTATTTATATATATAAATTTATAATAACTATCAATAAAATAATATATATATATATATATATATATATATATATATATATATATATATATGTATATAATATAATAATTAATATTAATATAATAATATAATAATTAAATTAATATTATAAAACTAATATGAATAATATTATTAAGAATGTTATATTAATATAATAATAATATATGTTATAGATAGATTGATAGATTAGTTGATTGATTTATATTTTTATTAGATAGTTTATTTACAAATGAATTATTTCTAGATAATAAATAAATAATACAATGAATAAAGTGTGTGTGTTTGTGTGTGTACACACACTGCAGGTAGGTTTATTTAGATTTTTTTACATATATTAAAAAAAATTACAATTTTAATATTTATTAAAAAATATTAAATATTCATTCATTATAACATTTCTTCTTATTGCTATTATTTACATTTAAAAATGATGTGTATATATGTAATATAATAATATTAAAAAATATTATTAATATATATTAATATTATCGAAGATAGATGATAGATGAAAAAAATGTAATTTCAGTTTGTAAAAAATAATTTGTCTTGCTTATGAACTTTGTAATACAATATATATAGTATTTCTTTGTGCTACTCAAAAGCATGTCATAAATGTTGGTAGTGTGTTGATCTTTTAATTAAAGCATTTTTTGTGTGTTTGCCTGGCAGTGTGGTGTGTGAAATTGGCCCGGCGAAACTGTACAAAACCGGAGAGGTGGAAATCGAGGTGGGCAGAGGAAAGAAAGGCATATCCACAAAAACGGTCCGCTTCACCTACAGGGTAAGTCACGATTCTGCATTACCCAGCATGCACTGCTCTCACAGTAATTCAGTGAAACTCTGTGCGCGTTTGGTTTGTGTGAATCCGCAGGAGCGTCTCTCAGCGTGCGTTATGTAATGCTGGGCTGTTTTGTGTGTGGCCACTGGTCACACGCTCCTGCAGGCCTAATAATTATCAGCCGCTGATGGCTTCAGCAGAGTTTATTGCATCAGTTTTTCAGGGAGATAGGCTGTCACAGTCGCTCCCGCAGGGAAACGCTGAGGGTGTGTGTTTGTTCGGCAGACTGACGGCTCTCGGACAGCTCGCAGATGCATTTCCTTGGATTATGTAATCATTACAATAAGATGGTAATGCATCGGCCGTCTTTGTCATTGCCGGGTATTTGCAGCTCTTGTGCAAATTATTTATTACTGTAATATTACAATTTATATTATTTATATAAAATATTTGTATATATCATTTATAAAATATATATGATAAAACTTTTTTAAATATATTTTTATTATATAATACATATTTGATTATATTGTGTGTGTGTGTGTGTATATATATATATACATACGTTTGCTAATATATTATTATAATTAATATATAAAAGATGTTCTAAATAATTTAGTTGCACATATTTATTAATATATAAACACATATATTAGCATATATTAATATATAACATTATTACTGTGATATTTCAATTTATAAATATAATTAATATACAACTAAACAGGTATTTATTAATAAATAAACATGTATTTATTAACATATATATATATATATATATATATATATATATATATATATATATATATATATATATATATACATGTATTAATATATAACATTATTACTGTAATAGTTTATAAATATAATTAATATATGATTAAACATGTATTTATTAATGTATAAACATGTATTTATTACACACACACATTTATAACATCATTTTACAATTAATAAATTACTGTAATATTACAATTTATATTATTTATATTAATAGTTACTTATGTATGTAGAAATGTGTAATTATCAATTTAGTCAAATATTATATATTATAATATTACAATTTATAAATAAAATTAATATATAATATTATATATCATTAATTATTTATAATATATAATACAATTAATACATTACTGTAATATTACAATTTATATTCTATTAATTACTTATGTATGTTAAAATGTATGTTTATAACTATTATTTTAGTAAAAAATTACTGTACTACAGTTTATAATTATATAATTAATATATAATATGATATATAATACATTTATATAATATAAACATGTATTAATTAATATACAAACATGTATTTATTAACATATAAATATATAATAAATGTATTATATATCATTAAATTAATATATCATATAAATTTTATATTATTTATAAATTACTCTAATATTACAATTTATTTTATTTATATTAATTTTAATTACTTAGGTATGTTAAAATGTATGTGTGGCCTATTTCTGTTTACTTTATGTAATTATTAATTTAGTAAAAATATATTGTCGTAATATGTAATTTTGTAATAAAGAAATCAAAAAATAATTAATTTAAAAATATTATTAAATTTAAAAAAATAATGTTATATATTTCATATATAGTATTGTTTATATAATTTAAAATGTAAGATAAACTTTTTTATTTTAATGAAAAAATGTACAACAGTCATATATAATAAGTAGTAATAAGCATATAATAAGTGTTTTTATATTATTTCTAAAATTTTATTTCTATTACTTATTACTTTTACTTTTTATTACTTTGAAAAATAATAAATTAAATTAAAAAAATTAATATTGTACAAAAAACATGCAGGTGTAAAAAAAAAAAAAATAAAAATGTGAATAACATTAAAAAAAAAAAAAAAAAAAAAAAAAGTCATTTAAAAGTCTTTTTAAAAACGACAAATTACACAATAATATTTTATAGGCATACTCCATCGTTTATAAATGTATAGCAAATGTAAAAAGTTAATGCATAGTAAGAATAGTTATAAGCCCTAAACTAAATTATCCAGTGAACTAAAAATCAGTGTGATCTTTGTTTTTTTTTGTAGGATCCTGTAGCAAAGAGCGTGTTTCCAATTCGAGGTCCGAAAGTAGGAGGAACCGTCCTCACTATCACTGGGATGCACCTGAACACCGCTTCAAAAGAAGACCTTCAGATCATGGTGGGCGACGTGCCCTGCCGAGTGTGAGTGGATCATAGGAAATGTCGTTTCTGTGATTTTCATTAGGTTTGCCCTTTTGGGTTAATTTTGTGTTGTTCCTGTCTTTCAGTGAGAGCTTTGGAGAGCAGATCACCTGTAAACTGTCGGAGTACGTGGGCGATACGGTTCCATCGCCTCACCTCAATGTCAGAGTTCGGTACGGCAAATACACCACAACCTTCACTGATACGGCCTTTCAGTTCTCCAACAACCCGTCTGTGTCCGACCATCAACCCAGGAGCAGCTTCATCTGGTCAGTTCTGTTTGCCAGAAAATATGCCATCTAGTTTTTCCAATATTTTCTTTGCCCACTCAACCGTACATCATTACTCATGCATACACTGATAAATACTGCTTTTTGCAAGACATTGTTTAAGGATTATTTAAGTAATAAGAAGTAATAAGAAGATATTTTATTTATTTTATATAATTAATATAACAATATGTTATATGTATATTTATAAAATGTGCTATAAAATAAGCATATATATGCTTATATATATATATATATATATATATATATATATATATATATAGATATTAGCATATATATGCTAATTTTATAGCGCATTTTATAAATATACATAACATTTTTATATTAATTATATCTTATTCTTATGTATATATATTCTTATTTTATATATATATATATATATATATATATATAACTTTTTAAAGTTATTTTTCATATATAATACATATTTGATTTTATTGTGTCATAGTTTGTATTATTAACTTGCCTAACTTGTATAACGTTTAAAGAATTTATATTTCATTTATATAAATATTTTATATAGAATTTTCTGAATAATTAAAACATATTATCAAATAATAAATAATAATTATAAATTAATTAATATTTTGTATGTTAATATTATATATTTTCAGTTTTTAAAATATATAATTAAACTATATACATATATTATTTGTCATCTGTGTAATATATACTTTTATATGATTTATAGGTTTATTTTTTATAATGTGTGTGTGTGTGTGTATAATTAAAGATGTATTTATTAGTATATATGCATGGATTAAAAAAAAAATAAAACATTTTTAAAATATTGTATTATGAACTTTAGAATTTTATAGTATATACACCAAGTATAAAATTTTGTAACATTTTAAAATTTAACATTTAAATATGATAAAATGTTTTATATTTTTATATTAACCTGTATTAATTATTGAATTGAATTAACACTTATATTGTTCATATACTTAATAATGTAACACTTGTCATTTATACAGCTTATTAAATTAATATATATATATATATATATATGACACATATATGACAAAATATTTTAATTATTATTTATATATGTATTTA
The DNA here is from genome assembly GCA_036247105.1 of Cirrhinus mrigala. Taxonomy (NCBI): domain Eukaryota; kingdom Metazoa; phylum Chordata; class Actinopteri; order Cypriniformes; family Cyprinidae; genus Cirrhinus; species Cirrhinus mrigala. Next base: position 15,810,364 of record CM070031.1, on the reverse strand, counting down.
TATAATTAAACATGTATTTATTAATATATATGAATTGATTGAATGGAATGAATGGAAAAAATAAAACATTTTAAAAATATTGCATTATGAAATATATATATATAATTTTATAATATTTTATAAGCTAACACTTTTATATAAATAAATGTTTTATATTTTAATATTAACTTTTCTAACACTTTATATGATTATATGATAAGAGAGAGAGAGAGCGAGAGAGATGGGTCCTCAACATAACATAAAGAACATTATCTTGTTTTATTTTTTAACAAGTTTTAATTATGCACTGCCCTTCAGCAAGGTAACCTCAAACAACATAATTATTATATTTCAGTGGTGGCAGAAAAATCATGGTGGTGGGTTCTGGATTTGACCTGGTCCAGAAGGCTTCCATCAAGGTTGTGGCGTCGGCTGGAGAATGGTCCAGACAGACCGTCCCGGAGGAGGTGAGAGCGACCCAACCCTGATCTCGGCGGCTCTCGAGGGAAACATCACTTGCTGTTTGTTTTTCGTTTCATCTGTTTCTCTCGCTGTCGGGTTTCCGTCTTGCATGACTCGCTCGGCTTCTGATTGAAACAACGAGAGTTGCTCCGATCCGAAGCGCTCAACGAGACGGAGATTAAACGAGCGTTTATCTAACGAAAAACTTGATGAACGCTTCATTTCATCTCCCTTATCTGAGGAGAAGCTTTTGTACTCCAGCCCTTTTTCAAGCGGTCTCACTGCTTCCAACGCTTTTGCTCCATCTGTCTATCTATCAGATTTTACGCCCCCACTTTTAGGAACTTTAGCTGCTCCCCCTCAGAATATCAATTGATTTCCCAGCTGCAGTGAAATCTGTTCCTCGTTTTTGCTGTCTGAGGACTTTCGATCCATTGTCAGGGTCGGTCATTAACGGGGGCTTGTGGAAAACAAATGCCACCAAAATAAACAAAAATGCCCCACAAATTAAATCTGAAAAATGAATGGAAAATGTCATTCCGCATAATTGGGGCTAAGCACTGAAGGTTTCCATTTTCTTCTTCTTCTTCTTCTTCTTCTTCCTCTCTGGACAGCCCACAGAACCCCTTGCGGAAAAGTTCTGAAATTTCATAATCAATATTAACCATAGCAAATTTGGTGTCTCTATCCCAAACTCTCTCGCGCCTCCTATTGGCCATATTTCTGCTAATAACTTTTGAAACATAAGGTCATAAGCAAAATTCTTTTTTCCTCTGATTTCTTAGCTCAGTTGAGTCAAATGCATCAAATGCAAAATTTAAATTTTGAAATGCAAATTTAGAATTTTGCATTTTTAAAATGCTGTATTTAACGTACACTTTAGAATTTTGTTAAAAATTCTCATAGAACCGCTTGCGGGAAAGTTATGAAATTTGACACACAAATAGAGAACAGTCTCATTATTAAGCACAGCAAATTTGGAGTGTCTACCTCAAACTCTCTAGTGCCACCAACAGGCCAAATTTGCAGTCGTGTTTCTGCTAATACATTTTGAACAATAAGGTCTAAAAGCATTTTTTTTTCTCTGATTCCTTGGCTCATGTCAAGTCGAATGCATAGCAAAATGTAAATTTCTACAGATCAAGATATTTTGCAATTGTTCCACAATTGCACACAATGTTCCACAAAAATCAACTTACTAGACGGTTTGTCCAATTTTCACCAAAATTTGCTCAGATTATCTTCAGAGCATTTTGGCAAAAAGGTATCAAAAGCTTTTTGATATACCAAACCATTTTCGTAATGTGTGTTTCTTGCATACCTATTCATGCAAAAAAATTCAAAATTTCAAAATTTTTAATTTCTACAGGTCAAGATTTTTCGTAATTTTGAATTGTATGAAAAGTCTACTTTTTCAAACTCATCTTCAACGGTTTGTCCGAATTTCACCAAAATTGGCTTAGATCATCTTCAGACAATGCTGGCAAGAAGTTATCAAAATATTTCTGATAGATCAAACCGCTCTCGTTTTTTACGAATATATACGAAATTCACACAAAAATACACACAAGGCTATATCTTTGCACTGCTTTAGCAGATTCTGACCAAAGTTAGCGCATGTTATACCAGCACATACCAAGTGTCATACCAAGTTTCAGCACCTACTGGTCAAGATATTGAAGTAAAATTTTGTTTATAATGTTACAGTTTAAAATGCTGCATTTTATGAATGCTGTTATGAATCTTATAGAACCGCTTGCGGGAAAGTTCTGAAATTTGGCACACAAATAGAGGATAGTCTCATTATTAAGCACAGGAAATTTAAAGTCTCTAACTAAAACTCTGTAGCACCACCAACAGGTCAAATTTGCACTTACAGTTTAAACAATATTAGCAGAAATATAAGATCTAAAAGAAAAATTATTTTTCTAGTACGTTGATTCATACTGAGTCGAATGCAGTTGTTTCAGATTATCTTCAGACAATGCTGGCAAAAAGATTTTTGACACATACCAAGTGTTATACCAAGTTTCAGTACAGCGCCACCTACTAGTTAAAACATAAAACAATTACATTTTCATTAGAATTTCTGAACAGTTTGACAAAATCATTCGATTGATCTCGTTAGATTCGGAGCGGCATACCAAACTAAATGATACCCAGTTTTCCTATCTCAGCCATTTTGAGTGTGGACTATTTCGAATTTTGTAGTAAAATTCTGTATTTTATGAACGATTTAGCTTATTGTTAAGAATCTTAAGAGAACCACTTGTGGGAAAGTTATGAAATTTGGCACACAAATACAGGACAGTCTCATTATTAAGCACAGCAAATTTGGAGTCTCTAACTCAAACTCCCTCACAGGCCAAAATTGCACTCATGTTTGTGCTAATAACTTTTGAACTGTGAGGTCTAAAAGCAAAATTCTTTTGCTCATACCTTTGCTCATAACAGTCGAATGCATAACGAAATATACATTTCTACAGGTCAAGATTTTTTATTTTTTACAATTTTGAATTTTGCAAAAAAAGTATACTAGACTGTTTGTCCAATTTTCACAAAAATTGTCTCAGATTATCTTCAGAACATTTTGGAAAAGTTATTAAAAGCTCTTTGATGTACCAAACCATTTTCATAATGCGTGTTCCTTGCATACCAAAATTTCAAAAAAAAAAAATCCAAATTTCACATTTTTTAAATTGTAGATTTAAAATTTTTCGTAATTTTTAAATCAACTTTTTCAAACTCATCCTAGATGATTTTCCCCAATATTGTCTCAGATCAGCCTCAGACAATGCTGGCAAAAAAAAAGTTATCAAAAAATTTACAATAGACAAAACTTTTCGTAAAGTGTTAACAAATTTGACAAAATTTGTGCGAAAGTGGACATGAGGCTATATCTTTGCAATGCTTCAGCATATTCTGACCAATATTGGTATGTGTTATTGCAACACACACCAAGTGTTATACCAAGTTTCGGCTCAGCGCCACCTACTGCTCAAAAGATATTAACGTTTTTGTTTAGATATTTTGAACTGTTTGACCAAAAAGTAAATTTTAAGTTATGAAATTTAGCACATAAATAGAGGACAGTCTCATTATTAAGCACGGCAAATTTGGAGTCTCTAACTCAAACTTTTTAGTGCCACCAACAGCCCAAATTTGCACTCACGTTTCTGCTAATAACTTTTGAACCTTAAGGTATAACTCAAAATTCTTTTGAGTCGAATGCATGCAGAAATTTTTATTTTTTCTACACGTCAAGATTTTTCGCAATTTAGAATTTTCCAAAAAATCTAGTTTTCTGGACTCGTCCTAGACCGTTTGTCCAATTTTCACATAAAGTGGCTCAGATTGTCTTCAGAGCATTCTGGTAAAAAAAAAAAAAAATATTAAAAGCTTTTTGATATACCAAACCATGTTCGTAATGCACATTAACGTATTTGACAGTTTGTGTCAAAATGGACATGAGACTACAGTATATCTCCGCAATGCTTTAGCGGATTCTGACCAAACTTGGTATGTGTTATAACAAGCATGACCTGAGGGCACGTGAGTAGTTTTGGTATAGTGCCACCTACTGGTCAAAAGATATATATATATAAAAAAAAATACATTTCTGCTTATAACTTCTGACCATTTTGTCCAAAAATCATAACGTCCATAACGTCATAACGTTTTGAGGGGGCCCCATAGCAAATTCAGTGCACAGGGCCCAGAATTCCTAGCGATGCCAGTGGATACAATGACTCATTTCACAGCTTTGGTGATTATAACAGGAGTTTTTGAATAAATTAAGATAGATTAGAACTAGACTAACATCATGGACGGACATGATTGTCTGTGTAGCCAGAATATGACGTGCCGTCTCAATTCACAGAAGTGATGTTTACACAGTATCTCTCTTTCTCAGTTTGTGGAGCAAGCCAAGCACAAAAACGACACCATGATCACTTTCGTGTCGCCTGCGGTCAACGAGTCTCAGTTCTTCAGGACGTACGTGCAGCTCGATGACCTCCAGACGGAGCTGACGCCTTTCGAGTATCACCCCGACCCCACGTTCGATCCCCTCAGCAAGACCGTTATCACTGAGAACAGCATGATCATTGTGACTGTGAGTATCTGCTCAAAATGTCATTCAAACAGGGTTTTTTCAGGCTCTAAATGTGTTTTTGCTGTCTCAGGGTCGTGGTTTTTCTAAAGCGATGACGGCCAAGGAGGCGCAGGCTTTTGTGGGAGACGCCCCGTGTAACGTGAACACATTACAGGATGATAAATTATTCCTGGACCCGCCCTCAACCACACCCAGTGCTCGATCCAAAAGACAGAGGAGAGACACCGGCTTCAATCCGCTGAACCTGGTGGTGAGAGAACGACATCTGTCCATTCATATTTATTCATCCATTCACATATTTGTTTCTATTTATTTCTTACAAATAGTTATTACTGAATATGCTTTTTTAATTTCAGAGGAATAAACCTGTTTATCGATTCATCCATCCACTCGTAACACAGTATCTCTCTCTCTCTCAGATTAAGTTTGGCAATGGCGAGTGGTTGGTCGGCTCTGTTCGGTACGAGAGGAAGTACAATCTCCCGCTGCCCATCATCATCCCAGCGGTGGTCGTTCCCATGCTGCTGATTATCGCTATCTCCGTCGTCTGCTACAGGTTAAAAAGAAGAACTGCGCCTCCCACAATGCCCTTGAGCTGTTCGTCTGAGTGAACGTTTCATGTCATGAACTTGTGAATTCATCTCATCATCTGTGTGTAGGAGGAAGAGCCAGCAGGCAGAGCGAGAGTACGAGAAAGTGAAGCATCAGCTGGAGAATCTGGAGGAGAGTGTTCGCGACCGCTGCAAAAAAGAGTTCACAGGTCACATATGCACGCATCATCCCATTACCATGGCAACGGGGTGTTTTTAGCATGGCTAGGAAACAGCTTTTCTTTGTGTCTGCAACAGAAAAATGACAAGACTAGCTTATATTACTCAGCTGTTTGTTCGAACAAATGAAGCGTGTTCAAGTTCAAGCATGCTATCGGCACTCTACTCTAAAACTAGTTGACCTAAGTAATTAACTAGTTGGTTGCTTGATGCCTGCAATCACTCATTCCAAGTATGCTACTTAGAAAAGTAGCTGATATTTATCAAATAATCGGTACTACATTCATCCTTCCACCTATTTATTTAGTTATTTATCAATTTTTTGCTACCCACCCATTATTTATTTATTGTTTATAAATCAATTGTTTATCTATCATCCGCTTTTTTTCATTTATTTATCAGTCATTTATCTGTTCATTCACTTGTATGTATTTATTTATGAATCGTTTGTTTGATTATTCCACATATTTATCACTTGTTTATCTCTCCATTTACATTTATTTATCGATTAATCTGTTATTTTTCTACTTATTTTTTATTTATCAGTAATTTCTCTTTCCATACTTTATGTATTTATTACTTTTTTATCTATCTATCTATCTGTCTATTTATCTACTGTTTGTATATCTTTCCACCTGTTTTTCATTTAATATTTCATTTATTTACGTTCAATTTATCTGTCTATGCACTGTCTAAATATCTATCCATCCATCCATCCACCTATTTATCAATGAGTCTTGTTTTTCTATCTTTCCAAATATTTTTAAATTGACAGTCACTTACCTGTCCATTCATATATATATATATATATATATATATATATATATATATATATATATATATATATATATATATATATATATATATATACACTGACCAAAATTATAAACGCAACACTTTTGTTTTTGCCCCCATTTTTCATGAGCTGAACTCAAAGATCTAAGACTTTTTCTATGTACACAAAAGGCCTATTTCTCTCAAATATTGTTCACAAATCTGTCTAAATCTGTGGTAGTGAGCACTTCTTCTTTGCCGAGATAATCCATCCACCTCACAGGTGTGGCATATCAAGATGCTGATTAGACAGCATGATTATTGCACAGGTGTGCCTTAGGCTGGTGCTTAGGCACTCTAAAAGGTGCAGTTTTATCACACAGCACAATGCCACAGATGTCGCAAGTTTTGAGGGAGCGTGTAATTGGCATGCTGACTGACTTCTTTACCATAAGCTGTCTCCGAAGGAGTTTCAGAGAATTTGGCAGTACCATAACCATGGAATTTCTGCACAAACTGTCAGAAACCGTCTCAGGAAAACTCATCTGCATGCTCGTTGTCCTCATCGTGGTCTCGACCTGACTGCAGTTCCTCGTCGTAAACGACTTGAGTAGGCAAATGCTCACATTCAGTGGCGTCTGGCACTTTGGAGAGGTGTTCTCTTCACAGATGAATCACAGTTTTCACTGTACAGGGCAGATGGCAGACAGCGTGTATGGCGTCGTGTGGGTGAGCAGTTTGCTGATGTCAGCGTTGTGGATCGAGTGGCCCATGGTGGCGGTGGGGTTATTGTATGGGCAGGCGTATATTATGGACCATGAATTTTATCGATGGCATTTTGAATGCACAGAGATATCGTGACGAGATCCTGAGGCCCATTGTTGTGCCATTCATCCACAACCTTCACCTCATGTTGCAGCATGATAATGCACGGCCCCATGCAGCAAGGATCTGTACACAATTCCTGAAAACATCCCAGTTCTTGCATGGCCAGCATACTCAACGGAGATGTGTTGCACTGCATGAGGCAAATGGTGGTCACACCAGATACTGACTGGTTTTTGGACCCCCCCGGACACCCCCAATACAGTAAAACTGCACATTTTAGAGTGGCCTTTTATTGTGGCCAGCCTAAGGCACACCTGTGCAATAATCAAGCTGTCTAATCAGCATCTTGATATGCCACACCTGTGAGGTGGATGGATTATCTCGGCAAAGAAGAAGTGCTCACTACCACAGATTTAGACACATTTGTGAACAATATTTGAGAGAAATGGCCTTTTGTGTACATAGAAAAAGTCTTAGATCTTTGAGTTCAGCTCATGAAAAATGGGGGCAAAAACAAAAGTGTTGCGTTTATAATTTTGGTCAGTGTATATATTTATATATATATATATATGAATGAACAGATAAGTGACTTGTATCAGGCAAACTCAAACTTCTGTTTTATATGCGATTAATTGCAATTTCATCGCAAAACCCTTTGACAGCCCTAATATATATATATTACTTTTTTATTTTTTGATGAATCCATGATTTATCTATCCTTCCACCCTTTTTATTTATTTATTTATCAATTTATGGTATTTGCAGTGATGCATCGAATTTCAGCCAAAAGTGTGATTTTATACATACTAATAAAAACTTCACGTCTTCATGTCGGGGATCTTGGAAACTCAAACTCAGAGCTGTCTGGATAAGTTTACTTAGATCTGAAGTGTTAGGTTTAAAGCAGACACATCATTAACATTGAACGTGTCAATTTCTGTGCAGATCTGATGATCGAAATGGAGGACCACACTAACGACATCAGCGAGGGCCGGATCCCGTTCCTGGACTACAAGACCTACACAGACCGCGTCTTCTTCCTGCCCTCGAAGGACGGCGCCAACGACGTCATGATCACCGGAAAACTGGATATCCCAGAATCCCGCAGGGCTACGGTCAACCAGGCGCTGAACCAGTTCTCCAACCTGCTCAACAGCAAAACTTTCCTCATCAATGTATGAAACACACACACAAACACAAACTGTAATTACGATCCATTTATAGACTCTTCACCTACTCATTTTAAACCATTCTGCACAGTTAATAGCAGCAAAGGTCAGTAAATTAATATTTGACGATAATTGTCGAAGGTTTCTCATCAGAAACAACACACAGTCGCTCAATTATGCCGAATGACACTAAAATGTCCCCGAAGGACTCAATCAGCTCCTGCGCTCTCATTAAACTCTTTTATATTCATGGCACAAACACAATTAAACATTTACATCTAATGACACACATGTATACGCATAAACAAGCACACCGTCAGTGTTTTAGGACTGGCCTGTAATTATCTCCCCAGTGTTTATATCGTTACCCACCACACGCAAAAGTCCTTCATAACCAGACAGGAATAAACATAATGATCATTAGAATATAACAAGACGCCCGTTTAAGATGTAAATCTGAATGCTCCACGCTTTTAATCATACTGGTAAGGCGATTTGGCTTAATTAGTGTTTGTAAACAGTAATCTCTCTGTGTGAAGTTTATCAGAACGCTGGAGGGCCGGCCGGATTTTAACGCCAGGGCCAAAGTCTATTTCGCATCTCTGCTGACCGTAGCGCTTCACGGCAAACTGGAGTATTACACAGACATCATGAGGACGCTTCTGCTTGGGCTCATGGAGGATTACGTTCACAGCAAGAACCCTAAACTGCTGCTACGCAGGTGAGACGCGTCTGACAAAACATACTAAGGTCTAATGCATATTGTACAAATTTGTAGTCTGCAACTTCTGGAAGCCAAGATACAGATAAATCAGGGGCAGTGTTATTTTAGTCGTATTTATAAATGTGTGCAGTATTTATTCATATTTTGAGTTTTTTTTTATTTTTATATTTCTAGCTTTCATATTAAATGTAGTTTTAGTTATTTTTTTGTCATTTTCTTTCTTTTTGTTTGTATTATAAAATAATCATAAATATATATATTCAATAAATTATATAAATAAAATATAAATTATATAAATATAATATTAAATAAATATAATGTATTGTAATAACTGTAATATTGCAAAATATTGTAATAATTTTGCTTTTATTTCACTTTTTTTTTTTTTCAGTTATTTCAGTTAGTTGCCAATGCATCATTACCAATTTTCGTCTAAATATTTTTTTTCTAGTATATTTATTTTATTTTATTTTATTTTATTTTTAATAATCGGATTTATTTTATTTTAGCTTTATTGTTTTATTTTTTTTTTATTATTTTATTTTATTTTATTAATAATTGGATTTGATTATTTTATTATTTTATTTTAGCTTTTATTGCTTTCGCTTTTTATTTTATTTTATTTTATTTACCAAAAAATTTTAGATTTTCACAGAAACATATCTAGGTCATACATACCCATTTCCCCACCAGTCGCCACTTTTTTATTGTTTTATAATATATATCATTATTATTTTATTTTTCTATTTACTATATATATTTTTTATTTTTAAGTCATTTTTAACACATTCTCTTTACTATAAACCGTGTTTTTTTTTTTTTTACAATAGTCATATATATTTTATTCATTTATTATATGCATATTTTATTTCAGCTTTATTTTATTTTATTAGCTGTATTTTCAATTTTATTAGCTGTAATTATTTTATTATAGTCATATATAATTTATTATATGCATATTTTATTTCAGCTTTATTTTATTTCAGCCTTTTATTTTATTTTACTTTATTTTATTTACAAAAAAATCCTAATGCTCTCAACAATAGACATTTTAATTATTTTATAATATATATTATTACTATTATTAAACTTTTTTATTTATTATATGTTTTTATGTAATTTGTATTAAATTCTTGATTTTTTTATAATAGTCATTTATAATTTATAAATTAATTATATGCATTGAAGTAAAAAAAATCAGTTTTAAAACAATGAAAATAAGAGCAAAACATAATTTGTTGTACTTCATTGTCAAATTAACAAATTAATGTTACAATTAAAAAAATGTTTTTTTGTGTAAATTATATTTTATTTCTTGTGTTTTGATTTTGTAGTGAAATATAACCTAGTTATTTATTGAACACGGATGTGTTTTATGATGTTGCGGTTGCTGTCTGTTAATGAAAGCAACTGTTAATGACAATGTCTATTGCAAATATAACCTAAACATGTTTTTGTCAAGATTGAGATTCACCCTTATAAGGTTCCCTAGGCATAACCAGTCACTAGATTTCCCAGATGAATTTTGTGGCATCAAGTCATTCAAATATATTCAGAGTTTTAGTTTGAGGCAGTTAAAGACAAGCAAACATCCTCCAGCATGACTGTGAAATAGATGGTTATTAATTTTGGATGGACTACAAAGCCTACAGTGAGAGACAAAGCCAAACATTTGCTACGTGAGAGATCATACAAACATCAGTGTACTCTTTCTTATATGCCAAATTAAGATTTAAAACCATAAAAAACACAGATCTCTCTGTCCCAAAGCCCATCCGGATTCACAACACTCTCCAGCAGGCATGTTCACATGCTTGTCTGATTGTCATAGTTGGATGCTGATGCTAATTATGGTTGTTTGTCATTGACTGAAATGAGTGTGGAAGTGTTGATTAAAGCTGCGAGCCACTGGAGGCCGTGCGTTACACTGATCTTAACACAGTTAAGGGCCGTTGTTCAAGCAGAAACCACTTCAAATCACTGTAACGTACAGCCTCAAGTGGCTCGTTGCTTTCATTAACAGCCAGCAACCGCAACACAATAAAACACATCCGTGTTCAATAAATATCTACAGGTATTATTAATATTAACCTTAATGAACAATTATTCTGTCATGTAATCTAGTTCATTAGCCTGACTGTTGGCGGTTTATTGACTTGTCGTGTTAAAGGGGAAGTCCACTTCCAGAACAACAATTCACAAATAATTTACTCACCCCCTTGTCATCCAAAATGTTCTTGTCTTTCTGTCTTCAGTCGTGAAGAAATGCTGGTTTCAGGATTTTTCTCCTTATAATAGACTACATTTTGAACTTCCAAAATGTAGTTTATATGCAGCTTCAAAGGGCTCTAAACAATCCCAGTCGAGGAAGAAGGGTCTTATTTAGCGAAACGATCATTTTTTTTCTAAAAATAAATTTTTTTATACTTTTTAAGCACAACAGCTCATGTAGCACAGTCTCTGGGATGCGCGTTCACGACACTACGTACTATTGAATCACGTTGGTCACGTGGAAGGCAGGTGGAACCACAGACCCAGTGTTTACAAAGCGAACGCGCAAAGACTAAGAAAGTGCAAGTAAGTCAAACGCTGTTTACAAACAAAAAGGTACAACGATGTCGGACGATTCTGAAGTTGTAGGAGAAAATAAGATGGATTTTTTCACCATACTCTACCTTTTTGAGCCGGAATACACAGAGGACGAACTTAGACGTGATTCGTAGTAGTGATGGGAAGTTCGGATCATTTTATCGACTCGGACCTTTGAATCTCGTTCAGCAAAATGAACGAATCTTTTTTTCGAGTCATTTCGTTCATTTTAGCAAAATATAATTAAAATGTTACGTGTTACTTCCCTAACACATCTACTGCTTACACAAACGTTGATCACACTACAAACAAGACAAAACTATAATGCTATAAGAAACAGAAAATATTAATTCATTGTTTACCTTTAGTCTTTAGTCTATGATTAGCTCACCTCACCTCTTATCTGACAAGTTTTTGGGTTTGAGTCGTTTGTTCATCACGAACGAACGACTCGAAAAACCCGAAGACTCGAAACAGATGAACTAATTCCAGTACAACCTAATAGGATGTTACGCATGCGCGACTGAACGAATCACTCCCCGGGACGACTCGTTCTTCCCGAGTCACATTAAAGGGTAATGAAACCCCTCTGTTTCAGTACTGGTTAGTTCTCGCCATAGTTTTGAAAAATGCTGCAAAAGTGGGCGTGGTGCGCTGCGGAGCGGTGGGGGAAGAGGGGAGAGAGTCAACTTAGGGTTCAGACAGTTTCATTTCGCTCCCATTGAGTTAACAACACAGTAAAATGCACAGGCATTTGCACTCTGCATCGAAAACATATATATGATCGTGCTGTTGCACCTCTATTAACTTTTAAAGCTTATTTTGCGGCATTCATAATCCTTTTAATAGATTGTGTTAAGGAGTTGTAAAAACCGCCATTACACTCACCTTATGAATGAATTGCGTTTGTGCCGAGCTCTACTTACAGAGCAAACAAAAACAGTCTCCTTCGATCCATTAACCTTTCTCTCAGTTATTGTACGCAATCAAACAGTCTGAAGCGCCTGTCATAGCAAATCAGCACGCGCTGTCGTGAATAAATTAGATGAAGCGTCTTCTTATAGGATAAGAACGCGCAGCCTCATGAATAATAATTAGGGACTTTAAGCAGCAGGCACGGATGGAACGGCAACGGCATTCCGACGTCATATTGCGCGTTCACGACTTTAACCGCCACTTCTTGACGTTCTACTGTAGCCGTCTACGACGGGAAAACAGCAGGGTTGCCGTAGTCTTTACAACGTGACAGATTAGGTAGATAAATGTTATGTTTTATAGTTTATGGCTCTGTAATTCCATCAGTATACGATTATACCATTAGTCTTTCATTTAATCTGTGTCGATATGTTTTAAACTTAAGATAATTTTAACGATTTTTTTTTTTTCATTTGTACAAAGATGTGTCTGCTGTTGGCATCGGCACCTCAGGTAGCACTGAGACTAGAGAGGATGTGAAACGAACAATGTACGTATTGCCTAAACATCCTCCTCATAATCCATTATTTGTAGTTAAATAAGTGAATGCAGCGTTGCGCCGTCTTGTTTGTGGTTGCTTAATGATTTTTACGTTCTCGGCTACGGTGGTGTAACAGCTTACTTCCGGTCATCGTAGCCGTTCCAAGGGAAACTGTTGCTTAAAGTCCCTAATTATGAGACACCGCCGCACCATTGATGTACTATAGTCCATTGCCACGTCACAAACTGTGACGTCAGCACAATGTAGATTTTAAACCCGGAAGATGAAAATAGAGCAAAAAAGCTCAAAATTAACCAGTTTTCTCCAACAATTAAAATTAATGGATGCTAACATTGTCATGTATGATGTGCAACACAAACACCTTTGCTCAAATCTCAGAAAAAGTAGTCTGGGGTTTCATGAACCTTTAAAGATTCGTTCAAAATGAACGAATCGTTCAAGAACGGCCCATCACTAATTTGTAGCATCGTGGACGCGCATCCCAGAGCCTGTGCTACACAAGCTTTTGTGCTTAAAAAGTATACAAATTTTTATTTTTCTAAAAAATGGCCGATCGTTTCGCTAGATAAGACCCTTCTTCCTCAGCTGGGATCGTTTAGAGCCCTTTGAAGCTGCATTTAAACTACATTTTGTTTTTAAAATCGGGGCACCAATGAAGTCCATTATATGGAGAAAAATCCTGAAATGCTTTCCTCAAAAACCACAAATTCTTCATGACTGAAGACAGAAAGACATGAACATCTTGGATGACAAGGGGGTGAGTAAATAATTTGTAAATTGTTGTTCTGGAAGTGGACTTCTCCTTTAATGTAGTGTTTAAATGACAGATCAGATTGGATATCAGCTTCAAATGCGATTTCAGATATTCAGTTTTGTAATTTTACTGTTTTTCATGTATTAGTTGCTTTAAAATATTTGCATTGTTTTTATATAAAATTATTTAATTATTTTTATGATTTAATTAGCTTTTCATCAACTTGTGATCTAAAAATTAAAAATGATCAAATTAAAATATAAAATTTAATTTTTATTTTTGTTTAATGTATGAAATTAATTATTTTTATATAAAATTATGTATTTTAGATAAAATGTAATTTCTTATGTGCAATTATTTGTTAATTTTTGCAATTTATTTATTAATGTTACATTTTTATCATTTTACAGTTTTATAATTTGAATTTTTTATTTATTTATTTATTTTTTAAACTTATGAACTTCAGTTTGGGGAACACTGTTTTAGTAAATATTAGTGTTTTAATATAGAATTGTTTTTATTTTATTAATAGTTTCAAATTATTTTATTATTTAATATACAATTATATATCTTAATAAATGTAATTGTTTCAATATTAAATTGTGTATTAATTTAATTATTAAAAATTTTACAAATGTACCGTTTTATGATTTAATGAATTAGTTTAAACTCCAGGTTGCGAAACTCTAGGTTGTTTTATTGAATATTAGTTATTAAGTATTTTAATATAAATTACTTTTATTTTATTGTTATAGGATGCTATATTTTGTTATATATATATATATATATATATATATATATATATATATATATATATATATATATATATATATATATATATATATATAATTATTATTCTTATTATTATTACATTTTTTGATGATTTAATTATTAATTTTACATTTTTATGATTTAATTAATTATCTTTTTTTATCAACTCATGAACTCCAGTTTGGGAAACTGTTTTAGCAAATATTAGTTAAGTGTTTTATTATAAAAATGTTTTTGTTTTATTGTTTTTTATTTAGTAATTGTTTTTAATTATGATGGACAGATACATATTCTTAAATTCTTATATAAAATAATATATTTTCTACATAATTTTTATGTAGAACTATGTTTCAATAGTTTTTATATTAAATAATTTATTCATTTTTACAATTTAATAATTTTACTTGGATTTAATTAGTTATTAGCTTTTTATCAAATCATGAATCCAAATTAATTATATAAAATATTGAATTTTTTTTAATATAAAATTATTTATTTATTTTTACAATTATTTAATAATTAATTTTACTATTTACTTTGATTTAAATAATCATTAGATAATAATTTAATTAATTATTAGTTTTTTATAAACTGTTTTAGTGAATATTGGTTAGTAAGTGTGTGTGTGTGTTTTCACAGGTCTGAAACGGTGGTGGAAAGAATGCTGAGTAACTGGATGTCCATCTGTCTCTATCAGTACCTGAAGGTACATCAGATGGGTTTTATGAGAATTTTAAGGTCATTTAGGGTTTGGTTTTGTTCTGTCCATGGCATATTTTAAGTAAAGCTTTGATATTCATGAGTGTGACTGATGATGATGATCATAATAGTGCTTAATGAAGTAGCGTCTGTTCATCTGCATGAATCAGCACTTCAGTCGCTGACACACTTCAACTGTAAATTGTTCAAAGCTTCAGCTAATGTACAGGTGGAGTTAGTGTGTGCCTTTGGGTAACGAATAGGCCACGTTAAAGCGCTGCTGTTTGTTCAGGACAGCGCCGGAGAGCCGCTCTACAAACTCTTCAGGGCCATAAAGCACCAGATTGAAAAGGGACCGGTGGACGCACAGGTCAAGAAAGCCAAATACACGCTCAACGACACCGGCCTTCTCGGAGATGACGTGGAGTACATTGTGCTGGTACGTGCGCTTGTTTAGATGTTTTTTTTCTGGAAGTCCTCTAGGAAATTCCCATATTCAGACATCCTAACAACAGCCTGATGTAATTTAGTCCAAAAAAAAAAAGGTGTGGAGTTTTCTAATTTTTATTTGTTGACAGAGAAAAGGAAGTTTTTAGTGCTACTACAACAAAATACTGAGAACGATGTCTTCATTTATGCATTTTACTACATTTATTTACATTTGTGATAAAAACACATCTAGTTCAATTACAGTTAATTACTAATAAAGCAGTTCAAATAAATAAATTAAAATGATATAATAATAATGTAACAATGTAATAAAACATTTATATAATAAAAATCATTTATTTATATAAAATGACATTATATTACACGTATTACAAATTTATGTAAATATGCATCATATATAAATAATGTATATATTATAAAAACCATTAATATTTAGTGTTTTATATATATATATATATATATATATATATATATATATATATGTAATTCATATATAATTAATTTTAACACTAAATTAATATATAATATAATATATATTTAATATTAATCATGTTACATTAATTTATATATAATTTAAATATCTTAAATAAGCAAAAACGTAATAATAATGGTAATAATAGTAATTTGTAATTTAATAAAAAAATTATTTATGAAATAATATACATTTAAATGTGTAAATTTATTATGAAATTGAAATTAGTTTATTATAAATATATTTATACAAATATACATTAAATATATATAGAGTACACAGAAAAATGAAACAATTGTATATTGCAAAATTAACTTTTTATGTAAAATCTATAATTTTATATAAAATAAAAGAATTTAAAACATTAAAAAAATAATGATTTGTATATTTGAATTTTATATTAAAAAACTTAAACACACTTACTAATAATACAATATATAAATATGCGTAAAAATTTATAAACAATTGTATATTAAAAAAGTTTAAAAAATATATATATATATATAAAATCTATAATTTTATGTAAAAATAATATTTTTATTTTGTATATTTTAATTTTAGATTTAAAAAATGCTAAAAAAAACATACTTGCTTATATATATATATGTATATGTGTGTGTGTGTGTGTGTGTGTGTGTGTGTATATATATGCATAAAAATGAATAATTGTATATTAAAATGTACATTTCATATAAAATATATAATTTTATATAAACATAATATTTTTATTTTTTTTTAAATATTTTCAATTTATATTAAAACATTTAAACACACTGAGTACTAATACAATATATACATATATACATAAAAATGAATAAACAATTGTATATTTAAAAAAATGCATTTCATATAAAATATATAATTTATATAAAAATAATATTTAGAAAAAATTTAGTCATAAAAATGAATAATTTGATATAAAATAATAAAAAAATGTAAAACAATAAATGAAAAGCATAAAATTACAAAAAAAGATATATATATATATATATATATATATATATATATATATATATATATATATATATATATACTAAATAGCAATGATAATAATAATAGCAATCTAATATATAAATTATATCTAACATTATTATGTGAGTTTATCATAAAATTGTATGTGATGTTTTTTTGTTTTTTTTTGTAGTTTATCCCAGGTTCATCCCTCACATAATTAATTGTTCAAATGAGTAAAGGAACATCTATTTAATTTATTTAATCTATTTAATCTATTTAAATGATTTAAGCCGCCAACAATGATTCATATTCTTTTGTTTTCTTGTTTTTTTTTTTTTTTTTTAATTAAACATTCAAAAAAAAAAAAAAAAAAAGGTATCAGTAATTAGTATCAGCAATTAGCAGTACCAAAATTGAAAGTATCGCTACTATAATATATATCCCTAATATATATTTGAATATATTATATTTTATGTATTTTTTTCTAATCAGATTACATCAGATATAAAAACATACAGCCACTTTATTTTCACATTGTTTTACCAGAATAGGGGTGATGATAGGAAATTGGTTTTGTCACCTCATAAACGAGTAGAATGTTTGTGTGTGACTCCAGACGCTGCAGGTGCTGGTTCAGGGCGAGGGGCCTGACATCACCCCCGTGAAGGTGCTGAACTGCGACACCATCTCTCAGGTGAAGGAGAAGATCATCGAGCAGGTGTACAAAAACCTGCCATACTCCCAGAGACCCAAAGTAGAAAGCGTCACCCTCGGTGAGTGAACACATGTGCTTAAGCGTTTATAATTTCATATACTTCTCCTCATGTTCTTCATCTTTGAGTTTTGGTCTCTTCCACAGAATGGCGGCCCGGCTCCACAGGACAGATCCTGTCAGATTTAGACGTGACGTCACAGAAGGAGGGCCGGTGGAGACGCATCAATACGTTGGCGCATTATAACGTGAGTTTTTTGGTTCATCGAAGAAATGAGTGACGTTTTTTGGTTCTTAAATGTGACTTTTGTGTGGTTTTTTAGGTACGTGATAATGCAACGGTGATCCTTTCCAGAGTTCAGCACACTCAACAGTCGTATGATCAAAATCACGATAACCACGAAGAGAGTGAGTTGAAGTCTGCTTTCTAAGTGTGATCTGTCACTCACGCTCAGACGGGTACATCATTTATCACTCTCTTCACCTGATCTCACAGGAAACGCCTTGCTGGAGGATGATAAAGTTTTTCACCTGGTGAGACCGGCCGATGAGCTGGATGAGATGAAATCTAAGAGAGGCAGTATAAAGGACAAATCCATGACCAAAGCCATCACAGAGATATATCTCACCCGACTGCTCTCCGTCAAGGTACTGAGCTCTTCCTCCAATTTTTTCCTTTAGAAAAAAAATTACTTTTAACTTACATAATTTGTCAGTAAACTGTGTAGGACATGTGTAGGGTTATTATTGTTATTTAAAACTAAAACTAAAAAGGGAAATTGTTACCTGAAACAAAATAAATGTTGACTGAAATCAAATCGAATAAATATAAATAAAACTTATTTTAAATTTAAATAAATATAAATAAGTGATTTTATTTCAGCTAGTTAGCAAGGCGTTGTTTCTCATTTTCGATTCAATTAAAAAAATTCATGATGATAACAAAATTGCTAAAAATGTAACTGAAATTACACTAAAATTAAAAATAAAAAAAACTAAAATGTAATTCAAAATTACATTGTGTGTGTGTGTATAAAAAGTAAATTATTATTAATTATTAATTATTATTAAATATTATTATTATTAATTTTTGTATTTTTATTGTACTTTTTATATGTATATATATCATTTAATTTATATAGATAGATAGGTAATAAATTAATTGTGAATAAATAATCATTTTAATAATAACAGTAATCTGATATATAAATTATATTTAATATAATTATAGGAATTTTCAGTTCTAATAAAAAAATCATGATAACTATATATATATATATATATATATATATATAAAGCTGTAAATTCTTTTGTTTGTATGTGTGTATGTATATATATATATATATATATATATATATATCCAGGTAGGTTGCAGCTCTGGAAAATGGTGGTGCTGGAGACTAAATGGTTCCTGATGGTTTCACAGCTAATTCTACATTTTAATTCTTAATTCTTTTGCAGTTAACGTGTCTTTTCTTCTCCACCGTTTTTTTTTCTCACCGTGCTGACCCAGCGAGCATTTCTCTGTCCAATGGTCATGCCTTAACTTTGCAAATTCTAGTATTGCATTAGTATTGCATCCTTCTCATGGGCATTTAATAATTTTTGACTTTTCAGTCTGGGTTAAATCTCTTTTTTGGCTTTTTTATATGTAAAAGAAAACGTGCCTAATAATTACGCACACCTGAATATAAGGAGTTTTTCACTTCCAGCCTTCACGATCAAATATGTATCATGTATAAATGATTAAATGCAAAATTAATAGTAGTTATTAAGATTGATGTGGTTTGGAATTGGTAAAATGTGCTAGGAAAAAAAATATGACCAGAATATTAGCGTGCCTGATAATTATGCACACAGTGTATATATATAAATTAATTGTATATTTAATTAAATTTATTATCAAATTATATATGAAATAATATATATTTATTATGTATACATTTATTATAAAATTGAAATTATATTTACAATATATATTGTACAATATATATATTATAATAATAATATTTATAGTGTTTGTAAATTAATTGTAAATAATTTTCATAATATATTCCCATGTTCTTCCCACACATAATTATTTTTACTTATTTTCACACTTACACTAATTTTAAAATTAGACACAAGTATGTCTTCACAGAATATATCTTGAACCTACGTCTGACTGAATTGTTAGATTTTTGTTTGTACACGTTTGTAAAAAGTACAAAAAATTGATTTGTTTCAAGATATATTCTCTAAAAACATACAAATTTATCTTGTATTATACATACTTTCAATAAAAAGCAGTTACTAATTAAGAAATTATTTTTGCTATGGAAGATGAAAACAGTGCATAATCAGTTGTGATTTAACGTTGGTGATGAGCAGTCCAATCCTCCAGCAGTATTTAATGTGGGAAGCGTGTCATATAATTATTATAACCTCCATAAACCTCCAGGAAGTGTTCTGAGTGCTCACATGTTCTCTTAACTCACGACGTGTAAATCTAATTCTGTTTGATTGCTTCGTCGCGTGTCCTTGTGTCAGAGGCCGTTCGTCGTAAATTGGCCGATTAGAGAGGCTAATTACCTCGCAAGTCTTTCACCTTGTACAGAAGTAATTCAGCGGCACGTAAAACTGTCAGAGCCGACAGAAACAAAGCGTAGTGGAGATCAGAAGCGTTCAAGTGAGCGTGTAACTTCACCCGTCAGACCGATCAAAGCGTGAAAACAGCCATGTGTGACTGGCAGTGACCCAGCAGGCTGACGTGTGAATAAATGAGATGTTTTTCTGCTGTTTTTTTAAGATCTGTGTTATGTTTCAGGGCTCAGGTTGTATAACTTGCATCAAGGGGTTTCAAGGGTTTCTGTCACCTGGAACTCAATCATTTACTTGAGGTGCCTTAAAGGGATAGTTCACCCAAAAATGAAAATTACCCCATGATTTACTAACCCTCAAGCCATCCTAAGTGTATATGATGTTATTCATTCAGACAGATACAATCAGAGTTATATTAAAAAAATGTCCTGCCACTTCCAAGCGTTATAATGGCAGTGAATGGGTGTTGAGATTTTCAAGTCCAATAAAGTGAATTCATCCATCATAAAAAGTACTCCAGATGGCTCCAGGGATAATAAAGGCCTTCTGAAAACTTAAAGGATAAGTCCACTTCCAAAACTAAGATTCACATATAATTTACTCAACCCCTTGTCATCCAAGATGTTCATGTCTGTCTTTCTTCAGTTGTAAAGAAATTATGTTTTTTGAGGAAAACATTTTAGCATTTTTCTCCATATAATGGACTGATATGGTGCCCTGAGTTTGAACTTCCAAAATGCAGTTTAAATGCGGCTTCAAACGATCCCAAATTCCAAGAAAGAAGGGTCTTATCTAGCGAAACGATCAGTTATTTTCATAAAAATAATACAATTTATATACTTTTTCATGTCAAACGCTAACTGTCGTATGTGTGTTCACGAAAGAGCAAAGCAAAACACCAAAATTACGAATCATGCCATGTGGAGCACTTTTTATGATGGATGGATGCACTTTATTGGACTTCAAAATCTCAACAGCCATTCACTGCCATTATAAAGCTTGGAAGAAAGAACATTATAAAGCTCACAAGAACAGTTTTTTCCCCCAGGCAATTCTCCTTATGAACAGTTAAATTTTCCCCCCATTGTGCAATATAATGTGCAATAACTTTTTATTTATTAGTTACCACCCCCATCCTAGCACCTAGCATCCCTGCATCTCTACCTCTTTCTATTCTATTCTATTCTATTTTATTGTCATCTATAACACAACTGTACATATACCACTTATTTATTTCTCAATTTATTTTTCTAATTTTTTGTCTATTTATATTTACATATGTGTATTTTACTCTCATCTTATTTTTCTAAGTTTTGTCTATTTATATTTACATATGTGTATTTTATTCTCATCTTATGTTTATTGTCTGTATGTTGTTGCTATCTCTGTGTACTGGAAGCTCATGACACTAAAACAAATTCCTAGTGTGCACAAGCATACTTGGCAATAAAAGCTCTTTCTGATTCTGGAAGAGTAAGGACATTTTTTAATATAACTCAGATTGTATTTGTCTGAAAGAAGAAAACCATATACACCTAGGATGTCTTGAGGATGAGTAAATAATGGGGTAATTTTCCCTTTAACATTTATATAACCACATTTTTATGTTATGTATTTATCTCAGTATAACATAAAATATATATTAAAAACTATTTAAAATATTTGAAAATAAAAACAAATTCTATATTTTTGTTAGATTTTTTTTTTATTTTTGTACATTGTAATTATTTTTAGTAATAATTTAGTAATAATCATGTAATTTATGTTTTTATTGGAGTTGTCAATAGTTGAAGGTATAAATATTTTAATTGCTCTTCGATTTTTATTATTTAACTTTTTTTAAGATGTATTGATTATTTCAATTCCTTTCATTTTGCATATTGATGACAAATATGCTATATTTGTCATATATTACCTCTGGTTTGCAGAGTTAAAATAAAATAAATAAAAATTAAAATGTTATATATAACTTTTTAGTGTGTGTGTGTGTGTGTGTAAACCTTAAAAACAGCCAAAATTAAATTAAATTATAAAATATTATAACAAATAAATACATTTTAATTATTAAGAAAACAATAAGAAATAAAATACATTTGAAAATAAAAAGAAAATTAAAAAATAACAAAAAATTGAAATAAAATTTTTTTGTAGGTTTTTTTTTTTTTTTTTTTTGGCTTTTTCAAAAGCCTTATTATTTATAAAAACACATTTTTATGTTATATATTTAACTTAGTATACCAAAATATTTTTGTGTGTTTTTTTTTAAGATTTGTACATTTCAATTATTTTTAGTCATAATTTGGTCATTTATGTTTTTATTGGAGTTGTCATGAGTTAAACATTACAAACTACCAATCAAAAGTTTTTGAACAGTAAGATTTTTAATGTATTTTTAAAGAAGTCTCTTCTGCTCACCAAGCCTGCTTTTATTTGAAAAAAGTACAATTTTAAAATATTTTACTATTTAAAATAACTATTTTCTATTTGAATATATTTTAAAATGCAATTTATTTGAGTAATTTCAAAGCTGAATTTTTAGAAAATGTATATATATATATATATGTATCTTGAAGAGCAAATCAGCATATTAGAATGATTTAAATGATACTAAAAATTCAGCTTTGAAATCACAGGAATAAATTACATTTTAAAATATATTCAAATAGAAAGCAGTTATTTTAAATAGTAAAAAATATTTCACAATATTACTGCTTTTGCTATATTTTGGCTCAAACAAATGCAGGCTTGGTGAGCACGAGACTTTCTTGAAACAACATCACACATCTTACCATTCAAAAACTGTGTGTGTGTGTGTGTGTGTGTGTGTGTGTTAACCTTAAAAACAGCCAAAACTTACTGAAATAATGATAATGATTTCAAAATGAATAAATAAATAATAAGAAATAAATACATTTGAAATGAAAAAGTAAATTTAAGAATATTCATTAACCTTTTTCAAGGTTCATCTGTGAAAGATTTTATTTTTTTCCCTTTTTCAAAAACCTGGGGCAGTTAGAGAGCATTTTAATGATATCTGTGAGTTAAAAGAAACAGTTTCTGCATGAAAAAAAACAAAACACTTACAGCACTTTTAAAATGAAATGCGTCTGAAAGTGCTAAACTCTAATTACCTTGCTGTTTTTTTGTCTGTGTGTGTTTTCAGGGTACGCTGCAACAGTTCGTGGATGATTTCTTTCGCAGTGTGCTCTGCTCTGGCGCCGCCGTCCCGCCGGCAGTCAAATACTTTTTCGACTTCCTGGATGAGCAAGCCCTCAGACACGAGAACGTAGACGAGGAAACCATACACATCTGGAAGACCAACAGGTGGGAGCGTGCGCGCGCTAGTCGCAGCGGGCGTCTCTGCTCTCTGATTGTCTCTTCTCTCTCGAGACCGTTCGGCATATGCTAATGCCAGCGCCACATTCATTTATTCCGCCTGATGTGCTGTGCGGATGCGGCGTGATTGACAGCTGCCGCGGAGATGTGAATAAATATGACGAGCAATATCATCACTCCAGCAGCTTCAGCAGCGAATCTATTAAATATAAAACCCGCTCGCAGCCAAACAAACACCTTAATTACGTCCCTGGTTAATTTAATTGTTCTGTTATTATACACC